>VZSF01004194.1:310560-661561 GCA_013398295.1 Chionis minor
TGGGTGGGGGGTTAAATTTCCCAATGGGTTTTTTTTTTTTTTTTTTTTTTTTTTTTTTTTCTAATGTGTGATCATGAACATCATCAGCTGAATACTTTCCGAGTGTGGTTCCATACTCTGATTGATTTGCCATATTTTATGTTCACACTTTAAATGTTACACTGGTGTCATTCTCACAGCTATAATTAAGGCTACCTCAAAACACTTATTCACTGGTTCTTAGTGTGAATGCAGACAACAGCCCTGGGTTGAAATTTTGCATGGGATGTCTCAGCTTAGAATTCATTTAGAAATGGGAAGAAAAACCATGAAGGTCAGGCCAAAACCAGCTATCTCTTTTTTTTTTTTCTTTTTTTCCTAAGTGTGACTCCCTCCCTCACGGGAAGAGGGAAAAGGGCTCCATTGGGAGCAGAACACAGCGGTGTTTGCCGAAATGTTGTGATCTCCAGGGCAACACTGAACATAACGGCAGGCAGCAAACAAGCAGAAGGGATGTACACAAAGGTGTTATACTCATCCCTACACAGGTATCAGTCAGTGTGTATCTACTGTCGTTGGCACCACCCTTTATAGTGGAGGGACAGGGGCCTGAAGAAGTCCTGTGAAATGAGAGTTTTGACTGTTTTTCTAATGTTACTTTGAGGGTGGCAGAGCACTGGCACAGGCTGCCCAGAGAAGTTGTGGAGTCTCCTTCTCTGGAGATATTCAAAACCTGCCTGGATGCGTTCCTGTCCAACCTGCTCTAGGTGAACCTGCTTTGGCAGGTCGGGTGGACCAGATGATCTCCAAAGGTCCCTTCCAACCCTGCTATGCTGTGATTCTGGGTCATTCTGTTATCCCCTCAGAGGAGAGATGTGGGCAGCAGAAAGGCTGGGGGAGGAACCCTGGGTGAAGGAAGCTGGAGCTGCAGCCCTGAGGTCCGCCTGCTTCGGAGAGCACAAAGTGGTGCCATCACTTCCCCCTCCTCCCCCTCTTTGGTGTGACAGCCGCCTGCCGGGGCCCAGACCCCTCTCTCCCTGGCTGTGAGGGGCTGTTTCTTTATTTCCCACCCTTTAGGCAGGTCACTCCCTGGCTTTCTACAGTTGTTCACTATTAGTTCACTCAATCTGCTGTCACACACAAGCACTCTATTACAGGGTCTGTGTTCCAGTTCCTTCAGCAGGGCATTAGCCCCGAGCACGAATGGTTTTATCTCCAGTTTCATGAAAAAGTCCTTTAAAAGGAAAGCTTCCCCAAGGACTCTCTGTATGCTTCACTCGTATCCAGCTTGGCGCGCTGAAATCTGCTCTGAAGATCAGTAAGCAAGATCCCGTTGACTTCACCAGGGCCAGAATCTGAGCTATGCTCTCCAGGTCAAAGCTCACATCCTCAGCGCTTGCTAACAGCTTTGGCATCGGGAAGGCTCTGAAAAAAAAAAAAAAACAAACCCCAACCAAGGCTGATTTCAAGTCTCTTTGACCAGTCGCATGCACGTGCGCACAGAATTAATGACTGAGTACAGAGAGTACAGAGAAACGAAATTTTTTGGCAGGTATTTTTCTCTTCGAGCTTCTAAGAAACTAGCAAGTGCTACAGATTAAAAGTACATTACATCTAAAAAAATGCTCCGGCCACAGTTCCACCAAATTGGACAGGTTCCCTTCTGGATGGCTCTAGGCCTGCAGAGATCCCTAGCAGGTAAGAAACACAAGACCCAGAGACTCGGGGGAAATTTAGGCCTTCTGAATACGACTCTTCATGTTTTTTTACAAGAATTAGTGTTTATGCTGAAAATTTCCAGAACTCTTTCTTTCCCAAACATTCCCACTTAAAATGAATATTTTGATTCAAGGTCATTTAAAAAGAAAACATCGTTAAATTCTTTGAAATTCTGGCTAGAAATTTAAGAATCCCTTGGGAAAATTCATCTTGCCTCGGACTATACAGCACAGGTTTTCAATTCCTCTCCTTGTCCTTGGGATGACGGTGCAACGGAATGGGAGGGCAATGGGTTCTCAGGCCCCGAGTCTGCAAACACTTTGGCTATGGTTTCATGACTCAAAGCGCTCACATTACAGTGGTTTAATAAGTTACCACCCATCAGCTGAGCTGTGGCAACTGCCTGTGCACATACAATTAGCTCACCCTAATTGCAAAATGTGCGGCTCCCCCTCCCTTCCAGGAGATCAGTGCAGCTGCACATTTATATCACGTTACCCTCTCGGCGCGTTTGAGGCTCAAAGCCCCGTTTCATCATACCTTAATCGAGATGAAGCGTGGCAGAAGAGACGAGCGTCCCCCATGCCCCTGGGGTGGGGATTCACAGCTCGCCCGGCCTGGTGGCCTCGGCAGGCTGGCGGACCCCCGCCATGGCGAGCAGCCCTCGAGCCGGGGGGCAAGCTGCTCTCTGCAGCGCGTCGTGTTTGCCGTGCAGCAGAGGAAAATCACAGCATCAGAGAGAATAGTCCGAAATGTGCCTTCCTGCCTCCGGCACGGGAAGCAGGGCTGGTGCAAGGGAACCTGCTGCCCAGAAGTATCTGCCCTCACTCAATGGTGGCTGTGTCAACAGCTTGTGTGTTGCGCACACTGCTGCTGCACCTAAAAAAGCTCACTTTTTTATGCTAAGATACTCCACTTTGGGTTCAGATGGAGAACGAACGCTGTTTGCGCCTCTGTGATTTCATATACCCACCCCAACATCCTGCTCGGGAGCATCTGTGTTTCAGAGCCCTCCGTATGCATCTTGTCTTTTCTGTTGTGCTTTCCAAATAACACCACCCAATTTAGCACAACTGCTGTGCATATGATCCACAAAATCAGCCTGTTCATCTGGGTTATGTATTTACGTCTCCTGCTACCAGGCATTTGATGAAACAGTTTCCTCCTCCTTACCGGTCCTTTTGGGCTTTGATGACTCAAATCCTTACTCACATGAGCAGCCCTTGCTTCAACACGTACACCGTTCTTTCAGCTGGGTCTTCCTACAGCAGCGTCTAAAGGATCAGGATGTTTCCCACCAGCTTGCCAGGTTCCAAGCACGAGATACACTTGCTGCATCGGGAAATCAGTGAATAAGAAGCTGAACCGGCAAAGAAACCCTGAGCATAAGCGTATCAACGATTCTATCGGATAAAAGCATTTTCTCATCATGCTCAGCGCATGAGGCTGAGGTTAACAAATGGGGCAAAGCAGTCCAGGAAAATAGAAAACGTATCTAGTAATGCAATAAAAATGTACACACACCCCCTTTTTATCGCATGTGTAGAACTACTTGAATTTTATTTCCAAAGTCTAAATATTGATGAAATTTCAAGACTGAAAAAATAAATTAGAAAAAACCTTGGTGGTTTTTCCAGTAAATATTTTTTCCTAAATAAATTTCATGCTAATTGCCCTGCGTTTTATAATTTAGCTGCTTGAAATAGTTTGAGATTTGGATCAGAAGTCTGGAACATTTTTTTCCAGAAGATGCTGTGACCAGTCCTATCATCTAGGTAACCTTTTTATATCCCTGTAATAAATTCTATGTGTCATTCACCTTCGAGCAGCGCACCTGCACTCATGAATCCCTGTTCTGGGACAGCTTTACCCTTCCCAATTGCTGACCAGCTTCAAACAAGAACAGCTGCTTGTTTGTCAAACATTAAAACACGTTTCTTTTACAGCCAACTCCAAATACTTGGTCCTAGATCAATGCCAGGCTGAATGTGCAATATCTGACCGATCACCACAGCTAAAAATCAAGTATTTTTAACGATTTTAAGCTGAATATCCCGTTGCTTAGAAGTGAATGTCACTTTGAGCCTATCCAGACAATTCAGAGGTTGCTGCTAAAGTTGTATTTAGTTATGTGCAAATTTGCATGTGCTACAAATACGTCATGCAAAGCATCCGAAGCTGCTCTAGGAAAGCCTACTTTATAATTGCACCCCACCGCAGTATGTTCTGGTTTCTCTCTTAGCTTTGTTTGTGGCCATTACAGAAGGACAGAGTGCAAAGAGCGCCGTTATGGCATGGCATCAAGCAAGCAACGGAAAGAAGATCTGTCAGAGTTATGTTTTCCTGCCAGCCCTTCGATTCGTTCCGTTTTGCACAGGGACAACGTGAACATTTTTAATTCCATGATTACAAACCCTTTGTCTGAAGAATCCCGCTCCGCTGCACGCACAGAAGGGACGGTGCTCACCCAGGGAGCCGCGACGTGGTATTTCGGTTCAGCACGCGGCTTCGTCTTTGCTGCCCGCTGCTCTGTGCCAGGGAGGGGGTGGGAGGCACCGCTCTTCTGCAGAGGAGGAGTTGCGGCACGCAGAGATGACAGCCAAGAGCTGCCACCCCTTTGGTGGGCCCAGCCGGAGAGCACGTCAGCTGCCAGAGGGCTCGCTGCCTCCCGTGGTCCGCGCTGAGGACCCTGTTGCGTCCCCTGGGCTTTTCCCTCCCGAGGGTAAGGCAAAGCCAAGCCTGGGCTTGGCCACCAGGTGGGAAGAGAACCCAGGAAGGGTCTCAGAAGCTGCGTGTGCGCCAGCCTGGGTTGAAACGAGGTGACTTGGCCTTTTACCAACTTGGCACTTGGCAGCCCAGCCCACAGCACCGCAACTCGGGTGCGCATACCTACGAATGTCGAACGCAACCCTGACTCCCCCAGAAGAAAACCAGCAGGGACTTGGCGAGGGAGCACAGCCGGCCCGCGAGTCCCGCCTGTGTCGGCGGAGCCAGGCGCAGCGTGGGGCTGCGTCCCCCCGGGGTGGCGGACAAGGGGTGCGGAGGAGACGGCAGCCATACCGCTGTGTTTGAGGCTTTCTAAGCCAGGCGCTGCCCTGGAGGGGCTTCGCTGCGCAGCCCCTCCAGCTCCTGCCTTAAAACCGCCCCCCGGGCCAGGCGCGGGGGCTGCGCGCAGGCTGCGCGGGGGGCGCCGTTCCGGCGGCCGCCCAGCGGGTGGCGCAGTCGAATCGCCGACGGGGCTGNATTACAAGCGGGAAAAGTGCGGGGGGCTTTGGGGGTGAGAAGGGCTCGGCATGGGGTGGTGGGGGCGGGATTCGGCCGCAGGGATATGGAATAAGGTGGAGGAAAGAGAGGAGGGAGGGAGAAGGCAGGGAAAGAAGGAGAGAAAAGAAGAAAGAGAAATAAATAAATAAAAGGAAGAAACTTCTCTGTGCTTCTCCCCCCCACACACACTTCTTCGGAAGATCAAAATAATTAAGTCAACCACTGCTATTTTTTTATTGCTATTAAATTTCCACCCCCTTCCACTCTATCTGCTGGGATTGAAAGTGGAGGAGCTCAAATAGTTCATGAAGGCTATTTTCAAATACAATATTTGCCAAACTCCCGAAGCGCTGGAAATCGCAAGAAAGGGTTGTCTGAGGCTTTCAGCCCAATTTCCAAATTATGCCCCCTCTATATATAGGATTTTTTTTTTTACCGCTATAACTATGTCAAGAGACAGGTTTCTTTTTTATAATCACAGAGTTACTTTGATGACACCACAAGTGTAGCTCTGCCTTCACTAGTGGTAACAAGTACCAGTATAGCATCTACCTCTCCTGAGGAGGAAAAAATTACACCAGCGGAGAAGAGCCCTACAACTGGTGCAAAACTGTAGGCTCATCAGCAAGACCATGCCACTTCTACTGTCCCACGACACCCAAGGGGTGAGTTTTGTGTTTGGAGTCACGCTAATTGCCTCAACACTTCTCAGCGGTATGAGAGTGCACAAAGTGGGAGTATCATTTGGTCTTGCGCATTTTAATGGCGCTTCTGGAAATGCTGGAAGTTTTCTACATAAAATCAGAGGAAGGAAAGATGCTTTGTGCTACAGTCTTTAGTACAGTGAGTAAAGTAAGTTTAGTACAGACAGTAAAGTCTTTAACCCAAAGACTTTACTTGCTTGGGTTTGGGTGGGTTTTTTTTCAGGAAATCACTTTTTCCAGCTTTTCTTCTGTTTCTTTGCATTGTTCCTTGGAAGGTTGCTAGCATTGCCATGCCCAAGCCCCAGGTTTCGTTTGGCCCCTGCCCATTGCACACCAGTGAGGATGGGCACGGTGCTGCCAGGAGACACACAGCAATACCCGTGTGCACAGGACAGAAAGCTGGAATAGCCCGCTTCCCAAAAGGAGCTGCTAATCATTTTTGTTTTTCCTTTTTAAATAACTGCCAGTGAGTCAGGCGTGACATGGCTCGCGTAATCTTCACAGATAATTAAGCAATTCATACCTGTGTCTGTGGGTAGACGCTGCTGTCAAAACTCAGGCCCATTCTGGAAGTGGCTGAAGTGCTTTCTTTGGGAAAAAAAATCCCCACCCCTCTTGCTTTCTCCCACCTTCGATTAAATAATCTTAAACACCAAGACTGTACAGCAGGGAAATTTGCTTGTGTGGGCCATTGCTTTTGAAGCTGATGCGACAGCTTGTTGCACGACTCTTCTCTCTACACATTCTTCCCTTTCACTGGGAGGAACGCAAGAGATGAGCAGAGCATGAAGCTCTTGATTTTGTTACTATAATTTGACAAAATACAGCTTTTTCAGGTCTGATATTACACTGACAACCAGTGTTTCACTCCTCAGCGCTGTGAAAGTGGCTACAGTGTCTGTGGCACGGGCTGAGGTGTCTCAAAGCCAAAATGGGTGGACTCCATATGAAGCCAGGCTGCTGCTGACACCCATCCCGCTGCAGCATCAATGTCAGAGCAAGCAGGGAGAAGTCTTGCCTCCTGCACGGGTTGCCATTTACCTGTGTTAACAGGATGTTCTGAGTAATACATGTGTTTTCTTCAGTTTCCTGAACTTCTTCTGCATGGACAGTATTGTCCCACATATCTGCGTCATCAGGCGGCTCTGCAAGGACCTCAGGACATCTGGGCTCTGAGAGAGCAATAGGACATTTGTGCTAGAGGTGAAACAGGCTGCAGTGTCGAAACAGACATTTAAAAGAGGTCCAGACTCTGCAACATAAGGGCATAAATTAAACTGGGTAAAAAATAAGGTTAGACTCATGGAATCCTCAGTTAGAGGTGAAAAACAGTCTTTGTCCTCCGCTTCCCCACAGTGAAATGGGATGATTTCTTTCATAACTGCACCGTCCAAACCACTTCGTAGATTCATGGCTTATTTCCATTATTTTAGCAAAGGTGTGTCTCAGTCTGCACGTAATATTTGAAACAGGGGGGGACTTCTAGCACTTTCCAGGTTGGCTAGTCCGTAACCACATAGAGTAGTACCATGGAAGAACAACTGCTCAGTCTCATGCGAGGGGAGGAAAAATTGAATACAGCTAAGAAAATGCAGATGCAACCGAAATACTGGGAGGATTTTTCCAGTTGCTGGATGTTGCAGATGGTGGAAGAGTCTCCTCCAGAAAATGTTGGTTCACCCTTCATCCTGGCACACGCTGAACTCATCTGAACAAAACAACAGCAGACACTAGAATTAGTCAAGGAATCAAACAGTTTTTGATAGAAAATCTCATAGACTATTTCTAGGTATTTCTTCCCCTGCCCTTTTTTTTTTTTTTTTATGAGAAAAGCAGTTATGTTAAAAACATCATGGGGAGTAATTCTGAACTGGCAGAGAGATGGGATAGATGATTGAACAGATTGTTTCCATCTCCGCATTTTGTGATCTATGAACTCACCTTTGGGAAACTTTTCTCATTTCAGACCGAGTTTCACTGCCCTAGGGTTGTCTGAAGAAGGTGAGATATTTAACCTGGGCGGCATTAACACTACCACTGTTCTTTGGCTTTAGAAGTTAGTAAGATGTTTCAGCACTAAGGAACTTCATCACAGAGTGAGTTTTCTTCCTGGAGGCCTCCCCGTAATATTTTCTGCTGGTGCTTCGCACTGCAAACCAGAGACACTACTGTTAGCTGGACGTGGTGGAGACCAAACCTGCTCCACAGCCAGCCTGACGTTTGCTGCACCAAGTCCTCCGTGACTTCCTTTTGCTTCCTGTCCTGTTCCTCACAGGCAGAAAGCTCATGTGAGGGGCACCATGGAAATATGGTGTCTGGTGCATTTTCTAAGGAAAAGCCCATCTTTCTGGCCCCCAGGGGATGTCCCCCTTGCCAAAGACTGTTGAGTTACTTGGAAACCCTGAGAAGTCCTGCAGCTCCATGCTGCTGTGAACACCAGATTAGTGCTTAGTGAGCGTGGCTGTGTCCCCAGCCAGTAATCCCGCTTAATGGGACTCACCGTAATGCAGGGTAACTGAGTGGCAAGCATCCAAGTCATTCTTTTTAATTAAGGAATCTGCAGAGGAGTTCACATGGGATCTAATGACTCACAACACAGTGTTTCTGCAGAGAGCAAACAGCAAACTAGGAGACAGCCTTCAAAGCATGAAGGATGTGGAGGAGGGGACTGGTGTCACCAAAAGCAGCCCCAGGCATTTCGTCGGTCACCTGGGAACGAGGGGTGAGAATAGTTCGTGGGAGTGACAGTCTGGGGACATGTGGTGATGTCCCCAGCCCTGCAGAAGGCTCAGGGAGGTCCCCAGCTGTGAAGCAACTGGTTTTCCTCTGGGTTCACTCCCATGCAAGGCACTTCTGTCACAGACAGCACGCAAGCGTTGCTTTGGCTGGGATGGTTTCTCTTGGACATTTGATTTTTCTCCAAGCAACGGCATTTACAGCCAAAAGCCCGGGACCCAGAACAATGTCTAATTTAGTTTACAGCTCAGAGGATGTAAGGAGGAAGCAATGTGGATATCAGTTCAGGAAAAAACAGTAACGTGGAAAAAGAGGCAGAAGAGGACATTCACCCATTTCAGCTAGAACAATTTGTCATCACGTGGTGCTAAGGGGACACTGTCAGGCTGAAACCCCAGCGGTCTACAGCTTTTTCTTCTTATTTTTATTAAACCTTCCAAATTAGAGACAGCGCAAATTTATGTAAATAACAGTGTGTAACATAATTCTCCTTGGTGTAAAACTGACTTCTGGGGCCAAGAAACAACAAACTATTAAAATTTGGGGGAAAAAAAAATCAGAAAAGTCTCATTGCATTTGTATTTGGTTTTGGGATGGAGCTTTGTGGCTCCGGGAACGGATCCATGGACCTTTTGCTTGCGTGCTCTTCAGCTCCTGCTCTGCCACAGGCAAGTGAGTGCAAGCAAGCTCAGTGGTCCTCCCCAAACCCTGACACACGCAGACTCCAGTGATCAGGAGCCTATGCTGGTCTTGCCACAGATTTCCTGTGCGGTCTTGGATAGGAAGGTGTCTGTGTGCCTCAGTTTTTCCATCTGTAAAATAAGAATGATGTTACACTGCTTCACCGGCGCAGCTAAATTTCTGCTTAAAAAGCAGTCTGTGACCTTTGGATGAATGGTGGTAATGAGCTGTTTGCCTTATTTATAAGTATCATTTGGTGTGATATAAATATTTTTTTGTATTGTGCATACTGTGTTTATTTTGTGCAAGTGAATGCAGTCCCAATGAAAGCGAGAGACTGAGTATTTTGCTTTCCCACATAACTCAACCAGCGTTCCCGAGTCCTGATCTCTAACACCTCTGCTATTGCAGTCCTGGGCCCCTCTTGAGCAGAAACTGCTGATCGTGCCAAATTCTCTGGTGTTTTGTAATGTGGGCTAACATGCGCCGGGGTTTGGATGAGACCAATAGGCTCATTGTCACTTCAGGCCTGCGGCAGCACTGGAGCTGGAGAGCACAGAAGTGAAAGGTCAGCGTATCCCTTCCCTAAGCCACACAGCTCCTGTTTGAAAACAAATAAAAATACCATGTGACTGCCATGATTTTTAAAAAAATTTAATGGCTTTATTGTTTTTCTTCTTCCAGAAAGTCAACTTTACACCAAAGGGAAAGTTAGATGCTCTTACTTTCGTACATTTGCATTGTTCCTTACTTGGAAGGTTTGCTTGGAATAAGAAGAAAAACTGGAGACCTATTACTTCTCTCAGTTTTCTAGTTTTGTGTGTCTGTCAGTCCCTGTGTATAGTATTAGCGAACATTTAGATGGCTTTCTGGAACAAAGTTGGTGAATATGACCGTGCACTTTGAGAAATTAAGGTCTGAATAGACACTGACAAGCGGCTAAGTTACTGCAGCCTAATGAGTGTCTCCAGAGAATGATAAAAGCAAGCACTTAACTCGGGTGGGCTGGGAACATGCACACAATCAATTACTATGGATTGGTAGATGATGAATAAATTGTTAAACCACAATAAACTGACAGTTTGCCATGTCCATGCCCTGAAGGACATGATGGTATCCCCTTTCCGCTTCCACAGGGTGGTCTCAGCTGGTTTTCCAGGTTCACACTGGAGTCAACCAGAGAGGCTGGCACTCACAAGGGGGGAGATGATCCCACTTACTTTGTGCACCTGATTTGGAATGGTAGAAATCAAACTCCTTGACAGCTGAAGTTGGTGAGATGAATCCCACACAAAATGCCTAAACTGATATTGTCAGAAGTCCTCCTTTTCTTGAAGAGGGGTAGCCATTAAGTACTAGATCCCCCAGATTTGGCTTACCAGTGGTTAAGTCAAAACCCAGAGGAGGAGATACAGTAATCCTAAACCTCAGCAACTATCTCTAGCAATAAGGATAATGGACAACTCTCTACTGCAACTGACTAAAAGAAAGTAAAGAATGGGCCTATGTGCCTCGTCCCCTTAGAGTTCAACAATAACCCCAAGTTACTTCCCAAACAACTGTAAAAAAAGCTGTACAACCTGGAATCTTATCCACTGTTATTCTTCTATTAAAACAGCCGCAAATTAGGGAACACTGGCAGGCTGATAATATCTGACGAGGAGATTGGTACTGAAGAATTACCGGGTTCATCAGAACCATTTCCAACACCCCTTGTTAACTAAATACCTTCTAGTAATACCTCTCTGCGATCTACAACAGCCTTCTGCTATAGAATACATAATGCAAACCACCTCTACATCTATACTCCTCTGGCTACTGGGTATATCACTAGCTTGTAAATCAACACTTCAGATCATGATAGCATCAAAACTGGAATATTCTTGAGTGGGATCAATATACAGCGTATCAGCCTGAGGCAGTGGCAACCTTATTTGCTATACCCTCACTCACAACTCAATAGCCCACATTTACTCCAGAGTAGATACATGAGAACTAAAATGACCTGCAACATGCCAGCCTTTTCATGGGACACCTGTAGAAGGATTTCTAAGTAAGTTTATAAATTCTGTCACCAAGCCCAACCTGTACCTAAGATGACACATTCATCATTTGAGCTGGAAACCTGGATTTCCTTATCAAGTCCTACTACAAATTTGATAAGCATTACCCTGCTACTGCTCTACCTCTGGGATAGCCTATTCAAGTATAATTTTCCTAGACACTATGGCTAACAGCAAAAAAGCTAATTCCCATGATAGAACCTCTGTATGTATATCTCCATATATACACATTATACATAATACATATATATAAAGCCTACAGACTCGAATAGCAACTCAATGTACCCATCAAACATTTGGGAAAGCTGGTAATGCAGCCACGCTCTCATATACCACTGCCACCACCACATTTGCTTTGAGAAGAATGCTATTGTGGACAACCTAATGATCTAAGAATGACTGTTTCTCAACCTGTATACTACTTGAGACAGCTGTGTCATGTTTTTGAAGGAGCCATCAACGCACCATATAAGGAATTACTTCAGTTCCACAGGGACATTCTATCTCCAGTTATTAAATACCATGATGCCCTGGAACCTGCATAGAAAATCACTGAGCAATTGCAGTTTAAGCTTATGTCTAGCTATAAAGTCAACGTTGCCTTCCAAATCTTGTCCAAGGCCTGATACCAAGCTCACTGAAATCAATGCAATATGAAATTGGTGGGCACTAAAGGAGATGCTGTATGTATGTATTGCTTGGCATTGCCTCATCATGAGCAGGATGGCATAAAAAGGGTATCTCAGTCTGTGGCAAGGTAAACAGGTCAAATCCCAGAAACAGAGATTAGCAAAGAAGGTTGAAGCTCCAGAAGTCTGAGTCAAGTAGTCACTAAAAGCATTAAATACTGATGAAAGGTTTATGGAAAACATGAAAATAGACTCTGATGAGATTATTCACAATTTTCATCTCTAGTTACATCAGAAAGACTGAAAAAAACCTCCAATGTTTTGTGTTAGTCAATGGAACTTCTACTATAGGTACGCATTACAATGAGAAATGTGAAGATGCATAAGAAGGAAAAAATGCTGCTGTTCAGCTTCTGCGAAACTTCAAATTTATTTGACTGAGATCAGAAGTGCAAGTCAACCCTTGTATCAGAAGCCAACCTACTACATTATAGTCCACCTGCCTAACATTGCTTTTATTTTTGGTGATTAGGGTCTTTCATTGCAACAGAAATACAGAGCTGCTGAAGTTGTTGCCCTGGGTATAACATCTCACCCGAAAGCAGTTGTGTTCTGAGGTTTTGATCTGACAGAATTTATCATGAGCCAGCTACAGCCCCAGATCCCTTGAGTACCTTACAGAGAGAGGGCAGAAGAACAGGAAAGCTCCATGATGGTGATCGAATAGTTGAGTGGGGAGCCCTGCTGACCAAGTCCCCTGCGCTCACTCTTCATGAAACCTTGACAAAGGCTTACAGGGAACAAGGGGGCCATCCCTTCCCTGCTCAGCATGGTGTATTTGCATACGGTAAAGAATTAGGTGGCTTCATATTCTTCTGTAATTGAGGAAAAAACTGAATATACACTCTACTGTATGCATGGTATGTGTAATGGCATCATCGGAAGAGAGGCTCCATGTTTCTTTTCTTTTCTGGATATAAATTTCTCTAAAAATATACGGGAAGGCATGAAAAAGTACCAGTAGAAAAAAGAAAGAAAAGTTCTTTACTGAGGAAAGTAAAGTGAACAAGCAGGCATGGATTTATGAAAGTGAGGGAGAAAAGGAAGAGAGAACAGGAAAGAAAGAGAGGGGAGCACATGGAAAGGAGAAGTGGCACTTGTCTGCTGGGAGGAAGGTTGTCTTTTCCCAGAGATAAAATGAATCACTTTATCTCCTACAACAATTTTTGTCTTGAACAAAACGAAGCAGCAAAACCCACAGAACTTCTCCAGAAACAGCCTTAATGGAAACTGAGCTGAAAACTCTATAGGCTGCAACGCTAGTGTCCATCGAAGATGTTGAGATGGCGGAGGAAGAGTCAGCGATCCAACACACTGAAAGGGAGGTGAGCCTGAGGGGTTGCACTGCCAGTCATGGCCATGGAGGAAAGCCTGGAACAAGCAGTCATGAACAGAGCTCAGATCCATCGACCTCTGTGATCGGGCCGTGTATCACAAGTTGAAGTGCGTCCATTATCAAAACCTCATGACTTGTTTGCTAAAACTTTACTCAAAGTCATTTTAAAATGGAGAAGAGACATCTCTGCTACGTGCTCTTTTCTAGACTTGTCCAGGGAGGATGTTTCTCTGCCCCAAAGCTCTCTTCTGAGGTGCTTAGGGTAGCTCAAAGTATCACTACAGAACTGTGCTTGGCATCTATGGGTCACTTCAATTTGTGTCCACTTTGATAGGCCTACGTAAAAATTCAATATGGTGAAACTGAATTAATAAATCCCCAAATTTTGGTACCACTGAAATTACTAAAAATATGTTCATGACCTGTATCTCATTAAGGGCAAACATAAAAACAAAATGGAAATTTTTTAGTGTAAGCAGTTTTCAACTTCTAAACGAACAGGAAAAGGTTTGAAGATTTTTAGAAAGTAAAATATCTCTGTTTTCAAATCTCCTTACTTAAAGAAGGCTTATCAGATCAGCCTTAAACTTTCCAAAAATATTCTTCTTTGCCAAAAGACCACACGGTACGTTTCAGGTGGGAAAAAATTTGGCTTAAAAAAGAAGAAAAAAATATAGGTTCTTAGAATAAAAATCAATATGGAACTGCTACTGTAGTTCCATTATAAAGACTCATAAAAAACATTTCCAGTTGCTCCCCAGTAGGTCTGATTTCCATAAGTAAAGCCCCACTTTATTTCTTCCACAGTTCCTTATAGGTCTTTAAGGAGCTATGAAAACTCTCTTGCCAACAGGGAATTTCTTGCAGAAATAAAGTATCTTAGGAAACATTTTTTTATAGATCTGGAAACATACTAATGATTAAAGGCCTGATCCTTCAGAGCTGAGTGTTTTGCAGTTTCCATTGGCTTCTGGGGGAATGACAGATGCTGGGCACCTTTTCATATACAGATACAATATCTGCATACCTCTACTCTGTGATTGCACCAGGCTTGTGAAAAACCATAGTACTTGCCCTCCAAACCGCATAGGGCAGGTCCTTGTATTCAAACCCAAGAGCTTCAAATTCATGACTCCGGTCCTTAAGATCATGGGACAGACTTAAAATTCATGAGCTTTTTCAGTTTTTTATGTGATTTGTGAATTTAAACCTCTCTTTTTTTAAGTACGTTTCTTGCCTTTTAGGTTTTCTCTGCAGGAATCCGGTCTGGAAATTCACTTTTGTTTAGAATAGAATAAGGCTTTTCTTGATGCTGCCCGTCTTGTGGAGCCGGGGCTAAAGAAAGAGGCCAAATATCACTGGACTTAGTATTGGACTACAGGAGATGGCCGTGGTGAGGCTAACTCATCCTCCCTCTTGCAGGTCCGGTGCCGTGCTTCTGCCCATCCCGGCACAGCCCGGTGGTGCCGCCTGTGCTTTCTCAGCGCTTAGCTGGGGACACAGGATCAGAACAGAAAAAAAATCTGTGGGAGGCAGAGCTGCAGCTGCTGGAGGAGCTTATTTTATCTGTCAGCAACTGTACATGAACCCTCTCTACTGCAGGATAAAATCTGACAGAGAGGCATAAGTCCTGACAGAGAAAGTTTTATGTACATTAAAGTCCCCATCAACCTGTCAATGCATAAATGGCCATATGCAATGTAAGTGATGATTAAAAGTGATCCAAAAGAAAGCATTTAAAAACCAAATGAACCTACCCACTACACCAGATCTACACCAAAGCTTCTTGATAAGTTAAACTGTTTTTAAGTCACAGAGATCAGCAACAAAAGGTCTGACTGCCAAAAGGCATTTTAGACATTCAGCAGATTTCCTATTAAAATGTAAGATAAGAAACCATCAAAATGTACATAAAAAAGACCTCAGTCAACTGTGTAAAATTTCTTGAGGAATCAAGGGAAGCGTGTCGCATTTGTGGGACAGCTTCCAGGGGCTTCTCCCTCTCCTTCAGCATTTGTGCTTTTGTGTTTATGGCAAAAAGCAGTTTACAGCTGGAACAGCTACAGTCAGCCTGCAGCCAAATAGCAGCTCCTTCTCTTGAAAGGGTATTTATTATTCCTGCTGCCTTTAATTGCCTGGTTAACCTGTGTAACCAACAACTGTAACCCATGTAATCCCATGCCCCTTTCACTTGTCCTTTATCAACCAGGCAGGTATTTGTTATGCTGGGTGTTGTCTTCTTCCCTCCAAGCAGGGTGTGAGCTCTTCACACAGGAGGATTTCCTACCACATTACGTGTTTGCACAGCACTGGCACAATGGAGGTGCCTGCTTGAAGCTTCCAAGGGCTACCAGATAAAAACCCAAATACCCTTGAAGCCACCCTGGCGATTTGCCTATTTATATCAATAAAGCTGGCAGACTGCGAGGGAATGAGGAGAAAAGTGATATTTTGTTTAAAAAACCAAAAAGAATAGAAAATCAGCCATTGTGAGGAACCAGTCTCTGTCTTTCTGGTAGTGGTCTCTGACCTCTGGGTAATCTCCTTCTGGGGAAGTACTGGAAATAAACCCTAACTTTTCAAAGGCGAAAGTCAGCTTTACGTATTCTGTAAAGCAATGACAATTAAGCCATGGTCTCATATTTCCCCAGAATCTTTCCATCAATATAAGACACTGACTTAATTGTGTCACTCAAATCGCATTGTAATTATGAATCAAAAATGTAATGCATGATTTACCTGCTCTTCTATACCACTAAAGTCAATAGATGTACCCAGTCCAGTGATATGTCCGTATGAACGCTCTAGACCTACACAGAGAATAAATGGCTGTGCATATTTGTCAGGCTGCTGCTAGGAGTGGCCTCATATTTTTTGGATAAGCTTCAGATAAAAGTCTAAACATCTGGATACTTATAAAAATCATCCAGAGCTCCTGGATGTCGAGGCTTTTCTGTCATTCATTTGGACGTGTATGTGAAATTGTCAGTGGGCACAGAAGTGCTGTAATGCAAGGGGTAATCAGCCAATGGACAGAAATAGGAATCAGATGTCTTTCAAGTAAAACTCACCTCTCCACCAGCAATCCTCCAGCGAATCTCCCACACCTGTGGATGAGGGGCTACGCTGCTGTTACTGCCATTCAGAACTCTTTTAATGCTGGATGTATTTTTAAAAGACAGCTCTCACAGCTTATAAAGCAAGGTTTTGGCTTTGGCTAATGAAAAGCATTAATGTACTGTGGGAGGTGGAGAGAGAGAAAGATTATAATTAAATCTCTGCACTCCTCTCCTGTCTCTAAGGGCTTGGATAAGAAACAGTTCTGCTGGGCAGCTGAATTTGAGCTAAATAAGATAGCAGGGGGAGGGAGCCTTCTTGGTGGTTTCATATAGGCTTGCACATGTGGTAGGGCCAGGGAACATTTCTGATGAAAATAAAATTGTTCTGGGCTCAATCCAGCTGAAAATACCGACAGCCTGCCGGGCCCTGCAACTTTCATAAGGTTGCAGATCCTGGCTCCTAGCAGGAAGCTTGGCCCGGCTGCCGTGGAAGGCCCAGCAAGCAAAACAATAGTTTTATGCCTGAAAGTTGCACATCCAATTGGGAGAGGCAGGAGGACTTGCGCCAACATGCTGCCTCTCTCCCAACGTTGCCAAGGTTGGGCTCCTTCTTGTGCCTTCAATCCCCCTGACCTAAAACCTGTGAGTGCGGCCAAGAAGTTGCTTGGGAGCCCAAAGTTGGACGCGATTTCTCCTCAGCTCGTAAAAAAGGGCTGGTGGGTCTTGGTATCTCACAGGCTGGTGGTGATAACTGGTAATGGCCTCCTGCGGGATGAACATGATTCGCCCCTCGTCCCCCTGTGGTTTTTTTTACTGTCAGCTTCTCTTGAGTTTGATTTGGCCTCAAAGAGCAAATGTTTTGTTGAAATGATTTACGACTTATGTTAATTTATATAGTGCCCTTTATGTACATCACAGGCAGGTCTTTATAACAAGTAAGTTCGAAACAATGTAGGTGCCACATGCCAAAAAAATACAACTATTGAAAACAGAAGACTGAAAGACCCCAAACAACATTTTAAAACTTCTGAGGGAATTTGATATAAAAACTTTTTTTGGGGTGGAGGGGGGTGTTGGATTCCACAGCTTTGGATTGTCAAGAGATGTGTTTCACGCACACTCAGGCTGAGACAGGAGACTGAGCCTATGGTGGGCAACGAAAAGTAAGCTCATAAGCTTGGTCAGCTGTTGGAGACATGGGCAGCAAGAATACTTTAAACTCAGTGCTATAGAAGTGATTCCTGCAGCTGTCTGGATCAGGCTCAACTCTGCACCCTCTCAGCTTTTGCATCTCATTGCCCTAAAATCACCGGTGGGCCAGAACTTCTCACATCATGGTAAGATGGCCTGTTCCAGGAGCAGAAACAGGGACAAAATGAGCAGAGTCGGTTCACCTTTCTGTGACACACAATCAAATCCAGCTACAAAATTGTGCTCTAAGGTTATTTAAAAGGGGAAAAAGAAAAGTTCCTACCAACACACAACCCTGATCCAGGCAACTCTGTGCCTTCCTCAGGGTTTTGCTGACTTCAGCTGTTCCAGAGGAACAGAAAAGCCCATAGCCACACTGATGACACCTATGGAAAGTTAGTTTTTTAAAAAAATTTGCAAGGAGTGATCATAAGCACAGAAAACATGAAATATAATGAAAATGAAAAATTATGTTGAAATAAAACCAGGCTGTTAGTGCCCCTTATCATGTCTTTAGTCACTAATTAAGCCCTTGTACCCACAGTCATTTCATATGATATAAACCAGCAGTAATTAGTCCCCATCCAAAAGAGTTCTTAGATTCATACCTTAACTCTAAGTATCCGAAGATCTCAGCTGAAGCCACTGTGAGGACTGACACCCTGAGATGCTGCCCACACGCTTGCACGCTGGACCAAAGCCTGCATTTTCCCTTTCCTGAACTGCAGCAGCGCTTTTTCCTGTGACCGTGGAATTAACTTGAAAATTCGCCCCCACACAGACAGCCTGCCACTCTTTTTTTTCTGCTCCAGTGAAGCTTACTCAAATATTTCAGCTGCGGTTGCAGAGCAGGCCTGATTCTGTACTTGGGAAGTCACTGAGAATTTTGCTCTTGATTTCAGTGTATTCAGAGGTCAGTTCTCAGCAAGCGATAGAAATCTAGTAAGTATGTGTGTGGCCTGTGTTTTCAGAGGTTCTCAGTATCTTGGACTACCAGATCAGTCTCCTTTTATAAGCATAGATTTGAAAAGTATGGAAATACCATTTATATATGTACATATACATACACTCACTTCATACATGCATATACGGAGATTATTATTACTATTTCACCGGAATTGTGCAAACCTGTTATCTGATCAAAGCACGAGCCAGTATTATTTTAATGATGGAAACCTTTGCTCTTCTCTGCAGCTGTCTTTGTTGAGCTAAGCCAAGACAATGCTTTTATCAGAAATATATGTAGACATGTAATCCAAATGACACAGAGCCCCGTTAAGCACAGAGAAAGATTTTACTCTCAGTTATAAGGATGTAACTTCTGTTCAAGACAAAAGACATCCCTCTGATCCTAAACCAGGCAGATGTACTTCTTCTGAGCAGAAGACATAAAAGACTTGTCAGAACTTGTGGTCCTCAGTGGGATTTATATCTCTGTAAGTGAATCCATTTGAGTTGAAGATGTATATGTGTACATTAATAATGGGAGACCTTCTCCCCCTAAGTGCAACATATGGGTGTGGACGTGACTGGATTTCATCTAAAAATGTAATAAAACGTTTTGCCTGTGAACATGCAATAAAACACACTTAATTTTATGGGAGGATATTTGTGCATAATCTGATTCTTACATTACAACATGTTGCAAATTCTGTATAAACGCTCTCTCACTCGGAAGTGATAGTCCGCATAGCAGTGTGATTCACAGGATAAGACAAGAGCCTTTTGCGCTTGCAAACACAATCTGAAAACCGGCTCCAGATCTCAAAGAAATGCACTGGTTGGGTTCAGACCCGGGGCTCACTGGTTTGCACAGCACTCCACAGGATCTCGATAGCATTGCTGGGGGAAGACCCAGGACCAAGGTCGCAGCCGGCCATGGCTTCCCGGAAGAGCAAGCTTCCCTTAACACCACATTGCAGCTTGGCCCATAACGTATAGAAGTTCTGTAGAATGTGTTCCACTTGTAGAAATGGCACCGCCACACCAGATCCTTGACCTGCTGTCTAGGAAACAGATGGCTGATTTTAAACAAGCATTGTGGGAAGGCCACATCTCCCTCCGCGTCCCATTCAGCTGCTCTTTTTTGCTGCAGTGCTTGCCTTTGTGCATCGCACCGGGAAGGGACGTGTTGTCTCCAGATAGTCCTGAGAAGGCTCGGAGAGTCCCTCTGCCCTGGGTCAGGACAGCCGGCAGTATTTCAGACCAAATAAAAGCTGCCACATGATGGAGTCAGGACCGTTTGTAAAGGGTTGTGAGCACAGTGCAGCAGGACAAGGGTGCGATATGAGGGAGAACATGAAAAGGGAGGGGAGCAGTGAGGCAGCGTAGACGCCACATGCCTGGTTTAAGTCCTGGGTAGACGGACACATCTTCACACAGGGAAGGAAATTAATAATATTGCAAAGTCTCAGGCAGCCTCTCGGAGTGGACATGGCAGTTCTTGCTGTACACGTGTATAGAAATGCATGTCACAGCATTAGCAACAGAACACGGAGGAACAAAAAGGGGTTGCTTTTTCCATCTTAAAAAGAATTTCCTTATTGTTATGATGTTACACAATGACACTGTTCTCTCAGTATTTAGGTATTGAATTCCCCTTTTTTAGAGGGGACTTAAACTTGAGTGACCTGTGGTCCCACCATCTATGTACTGAGCCCCCTTTGTTATTTGTGCGTTTTGGAGAGATTATGCTCCCATGATTTATATAAAGAGTCTGCCTTCTTAGAGGGGATTTCATATGACCCCATGATCCCATTATTTAAGTACTATGATCCTCCTTGTTAGAGGTTACTTTAACCACCATTTACACACTCAGCTCCACAGAATAGGGCTTTCCCCACCAGTGTCAATAAAGTTAGCTTTTGTTCGAGTGCTCTTCCTCTCTGCAATTAAATCACACTTGAGAGGCAACACTCCTATTTTTCATAGCATGCTTTCAGGCCGGCTGCATGTTAAGCAATGCCCAAACCCAAGAGTGGACGTGACTGCGGGTTGTGCAGCCGTGTCTGTGGCTGTGAATCCCACCAGTCAGGATGAGAGGGCAACAGCACAGGACTGGGCACAAAACGGTGTCGGCGTCCCAAGTGACTGCGATGAGCACCTTAAATAATACATGCTCAGGCAAAAACCAAAATCATCACAACTGAAAAACGATTCGATGAAAAGAATTAACTGCAAAATTTGTATGTCCTTCTCATACCCTGCCTTTTTGTTTCAAGCATTTCGCATTTGTGAACACTATGTGCTTTGTATGCAGTTATGCTAGTAGTATAAGATAAAAAGCTTTGGTTTAGGGTGTTCAGGCAAATAGTGCTTAATATAACCTTACACATCATAAACACTAGGACAGTTTTAACTACGTGTGGAGACAGGTTCTTTCAGACCTCACAGATCAGAAAGAAAAGCCAGAAAAAAATGGAGTGAGAAATAAAGCTTTTCGGAAGACATTTACTGCATGGACCAAAGCACTTCAATTCCACAAACAAGAAAGGGAAGGAGAAAGGTAACTAGGAATAAAAACACAATAGTGGCAATAGATAAGATGTGGCAGGAAAAAGATGATGATGTAGGCGCAAAGTATGGCAATGTGGAAAAGCAATAAGGAAAGGCATAGGGAAATAAATGGGTCTATTAAATACCTGTCTTTCCATTGTAGAACTGGAACTGCAGATGGATCATGAAAGACAAAAAGGCCTAAGAGTGCTATAGGAATTTCAGTGTTTAGAGATGGCAAAATTTCTAATAAAGATGTAGCCAGTGATGTTTGAAATAAACCATTCCATGAGACACTTCACAAGCAGCGGAAGGAGACACGTGCTGCTCACACGAGTATTACAGAGCAATTTACCTACGGAGGCTATTAAAAATCCCCTGCTCCAGAGGAGGATATATCTGAGGTGATCTTTGGAGCATTGGCTTTGTATTTAAACAATTTAAGCTTAAGAGATTTTAGTGTATCAGGATAATTTCAGATAACTGAGGAGATCTTGACTTTGTGCCAGAATTCATGAAAACAAATAGGTAATTATAAAGAAATGAGAGGTTCTCTCATCTGACCAGAAATTTTAGGAAAAAATGGAGAAGGCAAAATGGCATTAATCAGTAAAAGAAGCAGATGTGTGAGTAAAAGTCTTTCCTAATCCATTTGCAATTCCATTGTTTAAATTGTTCTAGATTGATGAGACTTTAAAAAAAATTAAAATGGATTGAATAAATTGTTTTATTTGACCCCAAAAGAAAGATTTTATTTGGCATTCAAGTATAAAATGTTCTTAAAATAAAGATGAAGTGAATTTTGAAATTAAAAAGTTCAGATTGAAGAATTCAAATATTCCGTCTTTAAAATGTCAACCCAGTACTTTTCAACTCCTTTTTTTCAGGTTGTCTCTGTACCCATGTGTGTATAGATACACTTGTTTTCAGCTGAAATAATTTGAGAAATGACTTCACAAAAAATCTCGTTCTATTGCAGTTTTCATTTTTCAGTGGGAAAAAAGAAGAAACTTTTTACTCAACTGTAATAAGGAAATAACAGGTGAGAAAACATTGCCTGTCAAGATGGTTTAAAGAAAAATAAACCATGTTAAACAAATTAGTTTCATTGTCTGATGTTGGCTCATTGATGAAAGGTGTATAAATGTAAACCACTTACTGAATGCTACTTGGTTTAATATCAAACCACGTATTTATGTAGCATTGCAAAATACTGAATCTGTGAAGCAGCTCTGGAGTAGGTGAAGAACTGAATAACTGGCAGATCCTAAAAAAGCATTTACAGTGGAAAACCGCATGATAATACAAATGTTCACAATAGAAATCTACACAAATTAGTACTGGTGATGATGCTGGTGTGTATTTCTGTTGGTAATCTAGAGAGGAATGTAAATTACTACTGAAAATGTCTTAATGACATAAAACCTGGTAGAGTGGTATATGGCGGTGAGGGCTAGAAAGATGCATAAACTTATATGGACTTGACATACAAAGAGCATGTGTTTTACTACAGGCAAATACCAGAAATCTGCATGTAGGACTAGAGAAGACAAGGATGGCCGCAGAGTCCAGGGCTTGGGAAAGGCACTGCCTCTAAGAAGGACTTGGGACTCGTGGGCAAAGAGTTGCATTAGAGTTCCTGCTGCAATGCCGTAGATAAAACAAGCCCTAAATGTAAAAAGACAGGAGCAACCAGTGGAAATACGGATACAATTTTAGATTTATACATAGCTGCAGGGACACAGATGTTGGAACATTATGTACAGTTCTGGTTGTCCTGTATTTATAAGGAGATGTTGAAAAACTGAAGGAGATACAAAAAATGAGCCAGCAAAAATATTCCAATGCTGGGAAAAAAAATCTGCACAGAGCAAGGCCTAAAGATCTGGTTAAAAAGAGGAAGAATAGGTAAATTGAATATGCCACAAGTAGTTTCATCACAAGACACTGCTCTGGAACTAAGTGGAGAAAGCTACTGTGATGAGCAATGGAGAGTAAAAATGAAGCAAGTTCACCAGAGAAATAAAACGAATGTTTTGGAAAGACAAAATAATTTAAATTATTGGCCCAAAAGTCTTCACCTCAAGACTAGATGTCTATATGGAAGACTGTCATTCAGAGAAACTCCAGGTAGCCAACATGATATGGAACTAACTTGATTTAAAAAAACAACAACAACAAAAAACCCAACCAAAAAAACCCCAACAACAATAAAACAAAAAAAAACCATGCACTATTTATCCTGGAAAACTGTCCTGATGATCTAATAGCCTTTCTGGATACATATGTATGTGATCACTCTCTGACTCTATTTCTATGGATAACACTTCGTGGGGCAGACCCAAGTCTTCCTGCACATTCGATGTCCTTTTTTGGCAGAGAGCCGAGAGGAGAGATAGTTGTGTAGCTCTTGCCAAAGCTAACAAGAAGCATATCTTACGCAAGACAAAGCCCTGCTCACAGAGATATTTAAGCCAAAGTGATGTATAACTGCAAGCGTACATTAGAGTCATAAACACCCTGGAGCTTATTTTGCCTTTGGTTCCTCACTGCTGTTGCGTGGTTTTAAATGATGGTCAAATTTGTTCAGGGCTGCTGTCACTCTCCGTATGCATATCCGTGCCTTGGCTTTTCTAATGTTCCATGGTACTGGGGAGATAAAAGTTATGTGATGTCCTTGTCCCCCTTCTATAACAAAGCCATTATCCCCAAGAGCTCATTTAAAACTGTATCTCTGTGAGGTCCTCTCCATCAATTCCTAAAGGCTTTAGTCAGTGTGTTTGAAAGGGACCCAGCAACAACCTCACACAGCCTGCATTTGTGTCCATGGTGGCTTGCTGTACCCAGAGCTCTCGGCACAATTTGAATTACTGCCTTCAGAGAGGCCAGAGCCTTCAAAAGGTTTTATTTCCTACCCCTACACTTCCTAACTTGGAGTCTTGAACACAATTTGTACAAACTGACAACGCAGAAAAGGATTTGGGAATCATGTCTGAAATGATATAGAATTTGACCCTCAAAAATCTTTACCCATTAGACAGCTGGAATTTTCCTTTTGTTAAGAAAACAGCCAACCCTCATTTCTTTTTGAAAGTCCCAATATCCTGGAAAGCATGAATTATGTGCTTTAATTGTAAAATAATGTTGATTGTATAGACACCTGTGCATACTGCTCCATCCTGATACTTGGCTAATATGAAAGCTCAGATAAGCAGCCCTGTTAAAGTCAATGGGAAAATCTGCCTGGAGAGGGTAAAGTTTGCAGGATCAGATCCTCTGCGGAGAGTTTCTTTGTTTCCAGAGATATTTTGTGCTTCACTAAGTAAAAAATGTCATCATATTTCAAAGTGAAATTTTGCAGGCCATTGATCTAGAATGCGAGCTAGTTCCTTTGGGTATTTTAGAAAATCAGAAACAACATATTTATTTAATTTAGAAAAATTACTTCCGTCCAAGGCTGTTTCTCAAGAAACACTGACAGCCTAAAACTTGCAAACTCACTACATATATGTGCCAGGCATAGCATAAAGATAAATAGCCCAATACTTTGTGATATGAAATCTCTCCGAACAAGTATTTCACATTGGATTGTAACAGATCTTAAAAGAGCTTCGAGTGTCCCGGAAAATTAATCATAGTTTTAAAGGGCTAGTAAATATATATCTTCACATGGTAGTTAGTGAAAGTTTTGACAAACTGTTAAAGACTCCTCACAATTTTCATAATTCGTCCCCGAATGATTAATCATGTTGCTTAAAATTTCTCACTTAAAGAAGATTTCAATTCTTAAAATAATAAGAAATAAACTTTCCAAAATAGTAAAACATTGTGATTCTCATCACAATAGGAAAATTCAAGGACACTAAAAATTAAAGATGACATCTCCCATCTAGATTTCGACCCCAGCTAAGTAATTTTCATGCTTCTGGCCTCTCTTGTTTCCCTGAGGAAAATGGATTAAACCCTTTTCCCAAAAGCTGAGGATACACCTGACCTAAATTCTTCCAGATAACAGACTTAAAGAGCAGAAACCTAGGACTGTAAGTTCTGCCTAGTTATTGAATGGCGTCTGTGTTGTTACATAGGGCGGGATACACTTTGCAGAAATAACTAAGTGAATTATGGAAAAATGTTAGTCCGAAAAGAAAAAAAGGGTGTTTGGTCCTGTTACTGCCTACTTTGGAGGAGTTTGACTGAAGTTTCTCTCCTGTGGTTCATTATTTTCTCCTTTATGCTTTTAAACATACCCTAAACTTGACATTTAATAAAGGCTGGGGTTTTTTTCTATTAAAAAATTAATCTTCTGTAATAAACCCCTCAGTATTGGGTTTGTGGTTTGGTTTATTTATTGTTTTGGATCTTTGTTTTGTTTTGTTTTGTTTTCTCCAGAAAAAGATAAGGATAGAAAAAAACAGGCAGAAAGTACTCAGGTGGAAACAAAATTTTGTACTAGTCAGAAAGCTGTTTCCTACCTCCCTGGGAATGTAAGATCAAGGATACGTTTTGCCCTGAACCAGGCATCCTGCACCAAACATCAAAGAGCAAACAAATGGTGGTTCTTCACCAGAATATTCTTGCAGTCTTCAAGGAGTCATGGCTCAGAGCCTTTCTGTGCTGGGGTTGGTGTCTTTGTATGTAGTAGCACTCATAAGATTTGTCCTCTGAACTTTTGGCATCTTCTTGCGTGAAGGACATCCTCGGCCTAAGCACACACTAAAGGGCTGCTTCTTGCTTGCATCCAGCATGACGTCTGCTTGATGCATTTGACTCCCTCTTCCCCTTCTTCCTTCTGGTTCTTGCCCCAGGTAAGAGTGAAAGAGGGGTCCTTATTCACCTTGTCCATCTCTGTCATTCAGAGATTCAGCATTTCAGTTCAAAACTCAGAGGTTTTCATGGTGTAGACCAGAATGGAATAATTTATGGACAGTTCAATAAAGCTAAAATTAAATGTTATATTTACAATTAAGTGCTAAAGTTTCAGTAAGATGCTTGTGAAACGTTTCCATTTTGTCAATTCAAACAACGTTTTCTGACAGAAAACCTCTCTGCTGGAAAATTTTCAAGCTTCTCTGAGTGTTATGCTACATTTTTGGCTCAAGAAGTTCAGTAAAGGCTCTTTATTTTTATTTTAATACAGGGTGTCAAAATTAATTATCAGAAATTTCACTGGCATAAAGCAAAATACTTGGTCCAAGGCATTCATTGTTATAAAGACTGTTACCAAAATTTTCACACTGCAGTCATAACCACATATTCATGTAGACTGACTAAATAAAATACAGATTTCAAGCAAAAAAGGGTAGAATTTTTGGCTAATACACATAAGGCAATATCTTTTCTGGACTTTGACTTTTATCAGTTCAGGTTGTTCAGCCTTGCCTCCAAGTATTTTGGACACTAAACTATCTGCTTATAAAAAGAAGTTTGCTCAGAAATGAGGGAGGCCAGAGGGCTGCCAGAGTTTTTGCCATCCCTCTTATGGAGCAATCTGAAGAAAGAAATGGCAAAAAAGCAATTTTGTATTTGGTATCTGTAATCTGCTGAAGCCTCACTTCAGCTGCCTAACTCCTGCACAAGACTATTAGGTTGCTCAGGCATGTTTTCTCCTTCATAAATCCATGCTGACTACTTACAGTCACTGTCTTGTCCTTAATATGTTTGGAAATGGCTTCCAGGAGGATTTGTTCTATTGCTTTCCCAGTGACTGGGTTGAGGCTGACTGGCTTGTAGTTCTCTGGATCCTCCTTCATGCCCTTCTAGAAGATAGGAGTGACATTTGTTTTCCTCCAGTCCTAAGGAGCCTCCTGTGATCCCTATGACTTTTCCAAGATATCTGGAGTAGCCTCGCAATGACATCCACCAGCTCCCTCATTACTTGTGGGTGGATGTTGCCAGGTCCCATGGGCTTGGCTACATTTGTTTTGTCTAAATGTTTCCTAAACTGATCCTTCTCCAGCAAGGGAAGTTCTTCCTTGCTTCAGACTCTTCCACTGGTCTCAGGGGCCTGGGATTCCTGGAGGCAGGTCTTACCAGTAAAGACAAGGAGCACCTCGACCTTTTTCCATGTGCTTTGTTACCTGCTCTCCTGCCTCATTCAGCTGTGGGCCCACATTTTCCCTGGACTTCCTTTTGCTGCTGATAATACTTGTGGAAACCTTTCCTCATCTCCCTTCAGGTCATCTCTGAAGCCTCTGAAGGGCTTTCCTGACCCTGGTCCTGCATGCTCGGACAGTAGCTCTGTATTTGTCCTGGGTCACCTGTCTCTGCTAGTTCTTTAGTGCAAGTTTAAACTTTATACTTCAAGCTTCTTTTAAACATTATAGGAAAACATTGTAGAGAGGAAAAAGTCAGTCTGACAAGCTCATGGTAGCTCACATTGCTGAGGAGGGGCATGGACCACATTTCCAGAGTGCTGATGGCTCCTGTCATTTACCATGTTGTCCAGCTGAGGAGTGACAAAGATATAAAAAACTGAGGTCTGATTTTAGCCCAACAATGTCATTCAAAGATGATTCTATATGCAGGCTTGGAGATTGTGAGAACTCCAAGGCTTCACTAAAACAATGGCCTGAGCTGAGCAAATACGTGTGACATCAAACACAAGATCACGAAACCTTGGAATCTTTCATATGGATATGGATATGGAATGGGAAATGTGGACTGTTCCTAAATGGTTTGGCATTAAAAGTGACATCCATTATTGTGACTTGAGCTCATGAATATGGCAAGAATTGTTTGTAACACATATTATTAGGTATGTAAGCTAATAAAAAGGAAAACTGAACTCCATAGGGGAATACTGAATATTGGTTTATTCTTCTTGAAGCTGCTGGATAAAAAAAGGAAATAAAGGGGATAAACTGAGAAATTTGTTTCACTAAAAAGTTTGCATTTAAAAATAAAAAAAATCTTATTCCAGTACATTGCAAAACCAATTCTTTTCAGAAGTATTCAGAGGGAGAGACAGATTTTACTACCTGCTTAACACACACTGGAATAGCTGATGATTTCTTGAAGCACAAACCTAGAAAGGTGCAGGCACCACTTAAATCCCTGTTCTCAGAGTTTGTGGCCAGGACTTGAGCCAAGTCTCTGAAACCCCACCTGAGCGGCTGCACAAAGAGGTGCTTCTGTGGGAGATGTCTCCTTTCTCTTTGGAGGGGAGCTTGGTCAGGAGCTTCTGAACAGAAGTTTTGCTGAAAAGAACTTAGTTGTAAGAAAGATTTTGGTTCCAGCAAAAAGGTATTTTCCAGTATAAAACATATGTTGTGGACAAAAGTTCCTTGCCTTTCTCCAAGGCTGAGTTTCAGTGCCTGGAAGCATTAAGGAAGGTGCTCCATGTAGGTGGAAAGGGCCTGTAATCTCCTGGGTCTGCACAGCACACACAGGAGCTCATTTGTGTTTGAACACAGTGGTTTGGTTTGGGGAAGATTGTTAGTCTCCCTCGGGTGTTGTCCTCTCCTGAACGCTCAGGAAAACAAAGGACAGGAGTATGGGAGTGTGGCATGGTGAAACTTCTCCAGAAGAATGGCTACCTATCCAAAGGATTAAGTGAAAGTTGGCTTTTCTACAGAAGTCTAGGTCTGGACACATGCATGCTGATGGAATAGCAAATTCCCATTTTGCAGTTCCATCTAGAAAGAGAAATGTTTTCCATTTGCTGCCTCCCCTCCTACTTGCCCAGCCTGGGATAAGGGTCTTATTCAGTTCAGCCTGAGAGACGGAGATTTGGGGGGAATAATGGGAGTTTCACAGATGAAAAGAAAGAGACGGGAGTGTGAAGAGAAAGGGTGATGGGGGGGACGTGGCAAGAAGTCCTGGCACAAATATTTAAGCATTCAAACCGTTGTAAAATGGGGCCTTGTAGGAATAAAAGACTCGTGTGATGGAAATACAGGTTCTGGGATGATTATTTCTGCTGCCTGTGAAACGAGGAGGTTAAAACAGGGAAATGAAAAGTGAAGAAGAGTTATGAGCAGCAAAGACAGAGGCAGTCCAGGCGCTGGTACACGCACATGCACCAGGCAGTTGGCCTGGGCCAATTGCTGAGCCAGGACCCTGGCCAATTTTCCTTTTTTTTTTTTCTTCTTGGAAGAAAAAGAGCAGGGTTAAGCTGACCGGAGAAAGCAAAGCTACCATAGCCTTTTGTGGCCTGTAAAGCTGAGTACAGACTGTCATTGTCAGGCTGTGTAACACAGTCCACTTTTGTTGTTTACTTGCAGCAGCGGGTGGAAGGAACTGCTCTAAATTATGTTGGGTGACAGGGAGCCAGGAGAAGGGCTGTGGTGGGAGGAGGCTCCGCTGTCTTCCTGAACTTTCACTTTTGATTTTCAGCTGAGCTGGAAACACGATTCCTTATTGGGTTTGGGGTTTTTTTTAGGTTTGGGGTTTTTTTTAAATGCCTGGACTGAAGGCCAGATCCTCAGCTGGGATAAATCAGCTCCACTTGCCTGTAGCCAAGGAAGGTAGGAGGATGCACAGCAGTTCAGGATACGACCTGCCCTGTGTAGAGACCGGAGCGCTTCTTTTCCCTGGTAAAAATCAGACCACCACATTCATGTGCTCAATCATCAAGTACGTGAACATTTTTCAAAAGCACAACTTCCCAATGACCCAGAGTGCCTTTAAATAAAGAAGTGCTATTGGACCTCGGTGGTGTGAAAGGAGCGGTTGAAATCCCTGTCTTGCCCAGCTGTTAAACCTGTGTTTGATTTCTGAAAAACCTATAGAGAAAAAGGGTTAAAGGAGACCATACAAGAAGTAGAAGAAATAAATTGAATGCACATGTGCAATCATTATTCATACTAACGTTCCCTGTATTACTTCATAACACAGCTGTATACACAAAAAAACAGCCCAGTTTGGTTTCTTCCTATTTGAATCTTATTAATTTCTGTTTAATGGAACACAAATGTTTGCGCTCTTCATTTTGACGAATGCAACCTCGTAGTGTATTTGTTAAGCACTAGCTAGCGCGGTTGTGACCATCTAATACAAATGTCTCTGGGCCTTTCATGGGTCCTGACAGGACATCTTTTGAGCATGACAGTTGCCATGGGGACGGGTGCAATGCCTATTTGGAAGGAAAATTGGGAGCAATGCTCATTACGTCAAAAACTACATCAGGGAGGGGGAGAAGGAGAATGTTTGCTTCTTGTGCTGACACTTAGCTGCTTGTTTTACCCGCCACCCACACACTTCCATCAAACAATATCTCTTTCAAGCGCAGAAGTCAAAGTTTGCATCTCCTATCATTCCAGCTGGAACAGGCAGGGGCTGTGTGAAATGAATATCATCGCGCGCAGGGCCAGGGCACTGCCTGGCTGGCTCTATCTGTCACTTAATAACACGGCAACACTGAGCTCCTCTCAGTTTTCCCCTCCTCCTGCCCTCGGCCGAACGCTTCGCCCAACTCCTGAGGCACCGCGGGGATGCCGGGGTGGCGCGGCGAAGGGGCAGCTGGGCAAACCTAACCAACTCGCTCAAAACCAGCAGATTTATTGTGGGTTTACGCTGGTGAGAGGAGGATCGGTGTCTGTGCATATCACCATTTCCACAGATAGGGAAGGCGGCAACAGCAAACACGACGACCTTCATGTCCTTCCTGTCCCCCCATGACACTGTGAGAAGCCAAGGGAAAAAACCCTTTTTTTGTAGAAAGCAAGTCCTAGACCCTTCTGTTTTGATCTGTCTCTTGCCATATATTCCTCTGAAGTCGCACATTTCTTCCATTAGAAATTAGCCATAGCTGTATTTTTCACTGAATTGTTCTGTTGACTTAGCCTTTCAGAAAAACTCCAAACCCACACTGAAAAAAAACCCAAAGCCCTCCCAAAACGGGATACCAGCCAAACAGTTGAAGGAAGAGACGCAGCAGACTTGCCACGAGGTGGGGATTTGGGGAGGTGGGGGGTGGGTGGTTGCGCAAAGCGCCTGAATGTCCAGCTTTGGGTGCTAGGATGATACACTAAATTTTCTCGGTGAAATACAGGTGGTGGCCCCAATACCGTGCTGACAGCACGTGATGCCCATGCTGAATGGTTGGGGCCGGCTGGTTGCTTGGTCCCTGAGATACCTGGACCCTGAATGACGGCCCTTACAGTCCTGCTTTGCTTTCTGCGTCTTCACAGGGACCAGGGGTCCACAGCAGCCCTCAGGGGTTTGCATTTCCCCTGCTCTTAGCATCATACCAGCCATCCAGAACCTGTTGAGTCCACGTGCTAGACGGTTTGGAAATAGGACAGCTTCCCCAGCATCTGGATGAATACAAATTATCTCACATATGGAACGGGGACAGGGTGGTGGAGTTGGCCTCTGCTTTGTGGGGGTGGGGAGGGGGCGTGACTTTGGGGTTTTTACGTGCTGTCAGAGCACTTTTCCCTTCTCTTTGCTGTAAGGTTGCGGACGTGAAATGTGGTGCAGAGAAAGAGGCAGCTTTGACACACCTGCAAGTTTCCTGGCCTGGCTCCGTCTGCGGTGTTTCTCGCGGTGGCCTCTTTGCACCAGAAAGGCTCCTCGGCCGGCTCCCTCTAACACACTGCCCTGTCGGCAGGCAGCAATTAATTTCTAAGGTTTTATTTAAATGAAAAAAACCCCAACCCTCCAACACCCATTTCTAGAAATAAACGCCATTATGTGCAGCTGTAACAATTCTTCCCACCCCACCCCCCCCCACCCTGTTCAGTCATGCATTGACAGCTGCCTTTAAACTTGAACTTTCTCCACTCCTGCACAGCCTGCTACCACTTGAACTGCATGGCTAATATCATCATCTAGCAGCAGCAGCAGATGTTATCTCATCTGGGGAGAGACTTTTCCAGGTCTGAACGTCAGCGCTGCAGTGGAGGCTCACGCATTCCCCATGGAGTCACAACCATAACGCTGATTTTGCATAGGGGTGACAATGGGAATCCCAGGCAGTGCCTGGACCTTGGTGCTCTCCTTCCTCCCCTCCTCCTTTTCTTCTCGTGGCATTCACCAAAGCCAGGAGGCCACATCTGAAAGGTGCAGGAGCTCCACCGGGCTCTCTTGACCCTCCCTCGCCTTGCCCACCACTTGGTCACCACTTTTGCAGGGCTCATTTAGCCCCATTAGATGGTTCTTTTCCTTCATTAAAGTGACGTGTGTGAAAGACCAACTTCTCTCAGCTTTTCTGCACCCCCAGGTGCTACCCTCCAGATTAAGGCATCACAAACTTTTGAAGTAGATAATTATGATTGCCTAAATTCTGATGTGTTTTACACTGGTTCATTGTATGCTACACCAAAATAGGTCATCAATTCAATATTTATACTTATAAAATAATAATATCAATACATACTTTATTTCTAAAACAGTTTCCCTCTCAGTAGACGTAGCTAAGAAGAATTATAACACATGGAAAACTAGCATTGCAGCAAGCTTCAGAGTTAAGCTGTGGTATGTGTTTGCCTATGGCAAACATGAAGCAATTTGAATTAATTTAGCCGTCCCTGCCTAGTCACATCTTCCATCAATGTAATTTATCCGGCTATCTGATCATTTTGTTTTGTTCAGACTTTAGGCCCAATTCTTTCTCCACATTTACGCATGCAATGGCATGCACATGTCTCTTAGGTTTAGTGGGAATTACGAGTCTTGTCTCTGAAGGGAGAGCTCTAGATCAAAGGTCTATATGTTTGAACAAAATTTGTATGAAAACTACTCTGGAGAAGAGCATTCTGTAATAGACCAGTGTGGATTTATTCTCAGTCTTGGTTTTTGTACTGTCTGAAAGTGTAGTTTTTGTAAAAATCTGAACTTAGTTGAAAAAAACTAGAATTTCATAATACCTGATAAAAAGTTATCAGTTCATCATTTTTACAATAAAAAAATATTTTCAGAATTTTCAGAATGTCATTATCCAGTTTTCAAGGAGTTTAATGTTTAAGTGTTGATTTTCTTATTTTTACACCATTTCATGGCAATTACGCCAGCATCAAAAATCACAAGCAGGAGATACTTTGAAATAGAAAAGAAGATCAAACTTTTAAAGATGCTAAATAGCACTTGGGTCTCTACGATTTTTGAAAATAATTAAAATAACAGAATACTTCAATTAAGTAATTACATGCTATCACTAATTACACATTGTGAAATACTGTAAATAATGAGTATAAAAAGGAAAACCACATTACATTAACAAAAATCAATTATTTAAAAGGAATTCTGAAATGAACTTTTACAAATCATCAGATGTTTCCAGTTTCCACTCCATGGAAAATTTCAGCTGTATTTGGTTATGTACTAAGTCTCTGACAGTCCCAATAGATGTTAGCGATCTTGGAGCAGGAAAATATGTCATTTCGAAAGACTACTATTACAATTAAGTTTGCTGTCTCACAGAGACTCTATTACGAAGGGAATAAACACCATCCTAAGTGTTTATTAGGAAGAAACGCTGCTTTCCAAACACTCAAGATAACTGCTTTGTGTTCTATGGCAACCAGGTTTCGAAAGAAAGATGTTTCATTGTTCTCTGGTACAAACCTCCCACGCGTTTTTGCTTTCTCCTGCTTGCAATACTTCACAGAGCTGCGCTTTGCACACAGGGATCCAAAATCAGTCCTGGCACAACCAACCACCGATGCCCAGGCTGGCCTACAGGTGCGTTTAGACATCACAGAATCCCAGAATCAGAGAATTGCAGAATCACAGAATCACGGAATGGTAGGTGTTGTAAGGGACTTTCGGAGATCATGTAGTCCAACACCCCCGCCATAGCAGGTTCACCTAGAGCAGGTTGGACAGGAACGCATCCAGGCAGGCTTTGAATATCTCCAGACAAGGAGACTCCACAGCCTCTCTGAGCAGCCTATTCCAGTGCTCTGTCACCCTCACAGTAAACAAGTTTCTCCTCATGTTGAAACAGAACACGTCTGCTTTTCTGCCTAGGGTCCAGTCTTTCATGGAGCTGCTGTCTTCAACACAACAAACTAAAGGAAATTGGAAGACCCAGTGGTGGGCTTCACCAAACCTGACATGGAGTGCTTGTGGAGGAGACCTCTGCATCTGAGGGAGTCATGGCCAGCTCCCATTAGTCATGGAGACAAGCAGGCTTTTCAGACTATGACTCACCTGGCCTGTTTTAGATGCCTGCTTCCCAAGGAAAGCTGCGCAGCAGTGGGGCTTCTCTCCCGTGACCACATGGGGAGCCTACATTACTGCCGTAAGTGCAAAAGTCTGCCTCTGCTCAGGTCCATCACACCCGACGTGCCTAGCAATAATTTGATTTAACAGAGGTCCTGGGTTACCAAATCCCTGTGCCATTATTAGAAAATAAAAACTACGTCCCCAGCCAAAAATTCTCCCTAGACTTAGCACAGTCTTTAATGGTGCCATGTTGTAAGGTGCTCACTCAAACACCCTCTCTTCTGCGCTGTACTATATGTTACATATCCAGAGGATGATCCAAGTGCAGCATTTCCCTTGGCACTGGGGAGGCAGGGTTTTCTCTACAGCCTCATCGTGGTACTCAGAGGACAAATTGCTCCTATCTATTGAAAACAGCAGTATTTCTACCATTCGAATGAAAAGAATAATTTGTATGGAGTTAGATTTCCTTTTTCTTTGCAGACAGTTGGGGATTTATTCCATATTTGCATTTGCTTGGCAATATTATAATTGTACAGAGCAACACCTTCCTTTGAGCCAACAGTGTTGAGAAAGCAAACAGACTTAGTGTGTCCCAGCTGGGGCCATTGGTCACCTCTATCTTTTTTTCTAAACTCAGTGAGCAGTCTTCGTGGCCAGGCAGAGGGTCAGAAAAGCCCACTGGGGGTCTCGATCTCTCCAGTAGAAAACAGAAATTTAGGGAAAGGTAAGAGATATTCAGGTTTAGGAAATATTAGAAGACAATAAATGTTTGCTTTCCCTGAGTTTCCTGGGTCTTGCAGAAGGCAGCAGCCCCATAAAAACTAGTGAGCTGAAAGGCTTGCTATGTAAGTGCAGGGGTTGCCTTTATATTTTGTCTTTTTGCTGATGCAGGAATAGCCCTGGTTACAAAGAACACAGATGTCTGGTACAGCTCAAGTGCATTTGTGCCAGAGCTCCTACAATGTGCTCCTACTACCATGGCCCCTTGCTTTGTCATGCTCATTTAAAATAAAATCACTGACTGGTGATTAACAACACGCACACACAAAAAATAAAAAAGAAAAAAAAGTAATGGTCTGATATGTCTGCTGGGTCTGCCTCACTGGTAAATGAAAAAGACCATTGTTTTAGCTGGGAAGAGTGCCATCAGAGACTGAGCACTAAGGTTGCATCCAGACAACAGAGCACAGGTTATCCAGCTAACCACAAGATATCAGTATCCAGATATCCTTGAGGAAAGAACTGGAAGAAGATGTGTCTGGGGATGACACATCCGTGGAGTTTCCTTTTCCTGAGTCAAATGGCTGAATCATTTAATCAGGATGATGCTTTTGACATGCTCTTGGAATAGTATCTTCCTGAACTGGCCACTTTCCCTTCTCCTTCTGCAGCTCTCTCTTCCAACACTAACATCATTAAGTGTAATTAGCTTCCTTTTCCACAACTGGAGCCTAGATTTATGCAACTTTGTGTATGCTGCTACTTCAACCCGTTTTCTGGCCTACATACCACTTGTACCAACACTGGCATTCCCAGTTAAAGCTGTTTGATCCCATGACGCATTGCAAGCCTGAGGTTGGTGTTCCAGTTACCTGTTACTGAGATAATATTGTGTAAATCAACTCCTCTTTTCCTTCTGGTAAACGGAAGTCCAAAATCAAATGAGAGTAACATTGTTGTCATATTTCTTATCATTCCCTTTATCTTTTTACTTTATCTAAATCCTTTTTTGAGCTGCTCTCTTCTCTTCCCCTTCTCCTTCCCACTAGTCCTTCATGAATCCAGAGCCCTCTTTCTTGTTCAAGGTGAGGTTCCCATCCATTTCCTTGCAACCGCACAGGGATTCAATTTGCTTCTCTTCAACTAACACTCAAATTCAGGCCCTAAATGCTGAAACCACTCAAACCAGCAGAAAACAATTGCTGCTTCATGTTCCCCCAGGCCTACATCCTAGGTTTCTCAACCCCAATAATCCAGGAAACCTTCATACAGTATCTTCACAGTTTCTTAGGGTTCATGCTTCTTCATTGTTATCAAGGGCAATCTGTTTCCACTCTCAACATACATATCCTTCTTAGGTTTTCTCCTGTCCTCTCTATTGTGAGCTGACTATTTTAGGGTTCCTCCACAAATAAAACGGCATGGAATTACTGTCTTCCTAGTCTCTCCCAACAAAGAAAGCAGAAAATAAATCGATTTTTATACAATTTCTCCTCCAAAATGTGATGCTATGTTTCAGGAGAAAACGATGAGCAGAAAAAGCAGATTTTGGTCCCCACCTCAGTCCAACAGGATGAATTTCCTCTGCATTTGTCCTGGTCGGGCACAGAGTTCATGTACTTAACATTGATTTTGAATCCCTGCCTATGCTCCCCACTGAATGTGACACAAAAACCTCCATCAAAGATACAGATACTAGAAACAATCTCAAGTTTGATTCCCTCCATGTTCTATATTAAGCAAGTACTTTGAATGCATGGGAAAACATTTCTATATCAAGCTCTATTTCTTCATTCTTGGAAGAGGAATGTTCTATAGTTACTGAAGGAGCTTATGCCATATGGTCCCACCTACATGATCTTCCTTCCTGTTTTCACAGTATATTTTGCGCTATTTAGCCACTTTTTTTTGTTTTGCTGCTGATGTACCCACAATGATCCAAAAACAACTAGTTTCTTGCCGTTCAGCTGTAGAAGAATTGCAACACTAACAACTCTGTGCCTGTGTGTGACTGAGTCTAATAGAGGGACAGTCATTTTTTCCTTAAATTGTTCTTCCCAGTTCCATCATCTGTCTCATCTGCTGTTATTAATATTGTTAACACTGTTCTTGTAACAACAGCCAGAGGCTTTGGCCTCCAGCTACATGAAGCATTGAAATGCATTTTTTTCCTTTTCCTTTTCACTATCTATTAAGGTCACAGCAAGGTCTGCTTCACTTTCTCCTCTACTTTCCCCCTATATTAAATGCAAATATGTTTTGATGTTGTTAAGTGGGAATGTTGTTAAGTGGGAAAGACAAGTCTGCAAGATTCAGAGTGCGCCAAATGCCCTGTGCAGAATTAATTTGCCTCCCCCCCCCCCCCCCCCCNTGCCAGTGCCCACAATAGCTCACTGCTTTTTTCCATCGTAGTCAGAGGAGGCAGAAACTAAGAAAAAAACACAATGCAATGACAGGAAAATATGAAAATTGAATTAAAAAATCACAAATGTGGAAAAATAATAGAAGTCATCATAAACCACTAGACAAGAGACTCTATGAGCTACAACTCTGTTATCCAGCTGCGGGTCACGTCCTGAAATGTCTATAGAACATCCTGAAAATTTCCTGAGCTATTAGAAACTTAAATTATTTAGTCTTCAGGCCTGATTAAAGAAAAGATTAATCACTTACTGTGGAATGTTTTATATTATACCTGCTGTGTGAGGACCTCTCCATGATTTATAAGTCCAATGTCACAGCTCTTCTGCGAAGCAACTATTAATGCTGTTGTACAGAAAAATGCATTTAGAGGTGCAGAAACTCAGACTATTTTATAATATTTTTATACTGCAAATTATGTGATAATTATCAGTGGAAATACATTCAATAAAAAGAGGTGAAGGATTTCATAGATTTTCCTGTGGTAGTCCTCAGTTACACTTCATTTCTGTTTTCTTATTTTGGATTCTGTGTTACTTTTTACATATTATAGATACAAATGAAAAAATATAGAGGAATCTGTCACTTACTCCACACCATATAAATTCACCGTGTTCAGCTACATATTAAGGAGGTTGACTGTGAAGTTATCTCTCATTTATTTCCCTATTTTAGGTAATCATCTACTGGGTTCTAGATTTAGAAAAAAAAAAGGCCAAAGAATTTCAGTCCTTTTAAATTTTAAAGCGTAGAGCCTTTCAGATTTGTGCACCATTAAGATGATACACAAACAACGATCAACAGACTTTTGCAAGACTATTTCCAAAGTGAAAAGGTCATTTTACTGCCATGACTACCATTACTGCCATGACTGCTATTCATCAAAATTTGATCAGGAAAGTAATAGAGGATTCCTTGGCCCTGTTTGTAGTAATGTTTGGTAATTTCTTTTTTTTCTGAAGTATGGGCAAAAACTACACTAAGCTGGGGTACTCAAACTGTGCGCTCAGTCCTGAAAACACATGTAGCAAGGCACAGCATTGCACATCTGAGCAGCTTCAAACAACTCTAGAGGAAATATTCCCATGTGTAAAATTTAGTCAGATTTGTAGGATCAGGGCTTACATTAGGAAACAGTGCTGCAGGCCTGCTTAAGGGAACAAAATAGAACAGCTGCACCTAATATGTATCGTTATTATTATTGGTTTAATCTGTCCCCTGTGAAAATAAAATTATGCTGAAATGCCATTTGCCTAAGCTGAACTTGAGAAACAATTAACAAATGTAGCTCCAAAGTATAACTGAAGCTGGAAGACCCTGTGCCACTGCTGGGACTCATGGCTGTGTGCAGGGACAACGTGTGGAGATGTGCAGAGTCAAGGGCTCCCCAGGGACCTGGGGCAGAGGGTGTCCACCCAGTGTAAAGCCATGGCTCCTCCTGCATCCCTGGCTGTGTGGTGGGACAGACTTTTGCACAAGGATGGGCTTTCTCAGTGGTGGAATCCTTCTCCCTGAGCGTTGTCCTGCAGCCCGGGAGCCTGGCACTGAGCACACGTGGCTTCTTTCAGGTGTCTTTCTCCCTGAGCACATTGGATTGAAGGCTATTTTCAGGAGGCCTGCAGGGATCAGTGGTCAATCAAATCATGGTCCACATGGGACCACGGGGGAATAAGGGAAAGTTGCAGACTGTACAGAGAGCAGGAAGACAAGCTGTAAAAAGAAATGTTGAGAGCTATTCCCCAGCAGGCTGCTGAATGAGTTAAGCCTGCTCAGGGGCTGCTTTGACTTGTGCTCAGTCCAGCAGAGGTTTTATATGAGCACTTACAGCAGCAGCCGTAACAACCCATCACAGTACAGATAGCACCTTGGAGATGCAGGGAACCAAGGGTACTCATGGACCGAGGACTTGGGCTCTTGAACATCCTGAAAAGGGGAAGCTTTTAGCCAAAGAACAAATCAGACACGTGAGCCTGTCAGCACGTCCCATATAGCATCATTTTATTGTGACTCTCACAGCATTTAAGAGCTTGCAAAGAAGTATCATGTGTGGAGAAAGTCTGCCTCTGTGCAGGTGGACAACCAGGAATTCATTCAGGTCTTTTTGGGTTCTGTGAAACTTGACAGCTGCTGGGGTTTTGGGTAAAAAATGAGAGGACTGGTCCAGGCAAAGGGGGAAAGGCAGAGGGAGAAATTCGAAATTCAGAAAGTATCTCTAGTGGAACAAGATGGCAGCCAAATCTCTATTGGAAAGGAGGAAACATGAAAGAAATGTCAAAAGACACCATAATTTTTTATTTTCAGAAACAACCAATGATGTATTAATTCAATTGTTACTTTTAATTTCTCGGGAACCTTAAGTAATTAAGGACACCTTTAAAAAGCAGAGAGATGAAGATACAGCAGTGTTTGTATCAAGAAATCATCTCAGAAGGGCAGAAAGTAGCAAATATTTTATGCTGGAATAGCTAGAAACTAGGCATGGAAGTACTGTGGTGGGAGGTGGGAGCCTCTCTTCCCCATGCCGGCAGTGTCCAGTGCAGTGTTGGACACTGGGGGCTACACAACCCTTTCTGCCCAGGGCTCTGCTTAACCATGTGGAGCATCAGGTTCTTCCAAGTGGGCATCAGTTGTAAGAGATCGGTGTCATTTCCAGCCTTTCTTTTGTTGGACTTTGCACAGGCTGTGAGTTTGTTACAGTGGGATGTGGAATGATCTGAGGGGTTATACAGCAGAAGTCATCCTGGGCATTTCTGACTAAACAGAATGGTGTGCTGTCCACAACTGCAGGGCTGGTGACTTGATAATCCAGATAGCTCCATCTAGTCCCAAAATACTTAGAAAAAGATTCAAGTGGATCTTGAAGGACACAAAAAGGTGTCAGTGGCCCTCTGGAAAGCTCTGGATTTCACCCAGAACCTGAGCTTGGACAACATTGGTGGTGCAAGGATATCCACATGGTTTTGTACCACGGTGGAATGTCTACATCAGTGCTGTAAAAATATCTAAATGAGAGAGCTGGTGATGAGCATGTCCAGTGCAACGTGTGGGATGGTCAGCAAAGATTTTAGAGTCACCTTTTCTGGGAGCACCTCTGCTGACAGAGCTGTTTGCAAACACAGCAGCTTTGCTCCACAGGTGGTGTCAGATCCTTAGAGAGTCTGGGCAAAGGTTGGGGGTATGGGCTGCCTCCTCTTTCCAGGATCCCAAGCGAGCCAAGAGTTCTCACTTCTTAAACTGCTCTGTCAATAACTGCTTTCTTTGGTGCACACCATAGCACTGAAGCACAGGGCTCTTTGAAAGACCAGCTCCTAAGACCTTGTTTCGTAGTGGAACCTTGCGGTCAAATTCAGCCAGCCTTCTGCAGACTGCCACTTGGTATTATACAGTTCATTTATTTCATCAGCTACTCTGGTGGGAGCGAGGGGCATAGCAGCCCTGGGGCTGCTGGAACATAGCTACCCCTCTAGACAAGGGAGGGCTACAGCCATGACACCAAATATTTTTTGGGAGTTTTCATGTAACTGTTATGTAAGCATGGGTTGATTATTCTTTCCAACTTGTTAAATTTTAGCATGCTATTCAGTGCTGTCATCTTTAGGGCACAGAGCTTTAGAAGGTGTGACTGTGGATAGTGTTACACATTGTACATTTGGTTTGTTTTCCAGAAGGGTTGGAACGACTCATTATTTTTATGCAGATCTCATAGATACAGATAGGTCTATGTTGCTTTTCTATGTCTACTCTAGCCAGGAACTCCACCAGCATTTCAATGCTGGCTATTCAATAACACTTATTAAAGTAAAGAGAAAACCTGTGATGATCTTCCTAACTACTGTGACAAGCGAACGGAAACCGCAAGAAGTGTCTTGACTAGATAGCAGATCTTCACACCTTTTGACAGATGCGCTACATACACAGAAAATGTAGTGATATTTTTTCAGCCATGAGAGTCTCACCCTCTGCATAAACATCAAAGGCAACATACCTGGAAAATTCACTCAGATGAAGAGTGTGAATTCATCACAGATTCCTCCTCAGCATCTGCCTAGACTAAAAATAAGCAGATCCAGAGAGATTACCACGTCAGAAGGGGGGAGTATCTAGCCAAAGTTGAAGTGTCTCTTTCCAGAATGCTGCCAGAACGTGAGGAAGGCAACTCTAGATGACTTCTGTGATGCTTCTGCTTGGCCTTTCAGCTAGTCTTTGACTGGAGTGACCTTAAAAGGCTGCTTTCTCACCGGTGATACTAGAAGGCATTGGCAGAATGGTACTGACTTTGCTACAGCTGTTCCTGCTTTTTGTTCCAACTGACTGAGGTGAGCACCCCTAGCACTCAAATATGGTGCCTGTGGGGCATCTGTTTTTCACCACTCACATAAAATCTATAAATAACTGTTAGCTATTATTAACTATTAGTTATGGTACAATGTACGTGTAAAACAAGCCATATTGTAAACAATATATTAGTGATGCACGGCACTTTTTCAGTACAGGAGACTGTCAGGGCCTGGCTGAAGATTCAAAGTTAGAGCATGAACAGACCAAACTGAGCTGAGACCGTCCAAAATAAGAAAATGTTAAAAGGATCAAGGGAACAGCAAATTTTCCTTCACTGTGGAAAAGGAGAGGCTCTCACAAGACAACACAGGGAAGAGCCTCAAAGCCATGCTGTAGTCACCTGGCTTGCAAGGAGAGTCCCCAAGTAGCACTACCTGTCATTTATTTATACGGGTCTTGACATATTAGTAATGCTACGCAGACATGACAGTCCACAATTCTGCATGGGGCAGACAGATGTGCCAAAGTTATCATAGCTGTTTAACAAGTACAGTGTAGAAAAGGAAATGTATTACTCAGGGAGAGCGCTCTGGCAAGGCTGGGGCTGGGGCACAGCCTTCCTGCATCCAGGTTTCACCCTCTCAAAAACCTGTGGCTTCCTTTCCACCCTTACCGTTATCCCTGAGGAGTACTAGCCTCCAGTTAACGATCTGAGCTTTCTGTTCCACTGTACAGAAACAGGTTGTTTTGCTCCCTTAACAACCTACTATAAAATGCCAATACAAAAGCAATAACTTTTATTGAGCGTGAAATAATGTCACGGACCAGCAGAAGTGGGTGACCACTCCTTGGCCACGCTTATGTACAGAAACCACAGTGAGAAGCTGAATTGCATACACATGGTGGAGAGAAGGAGAAGGAAAACTGGCCAGCTCCAAAGTGCAGGGACACCTTTTCTCCTTCCCATCCAGATGTACAGGAAGGTGGTGGGTCGCCCAAGGTGTTCGCAGTCAGATTGTGGAAGGCCTTCAAGACAACAGCACACTCTGCCTCCCCATTCCTCCTTGGGGAGCTGTTTCTATTTTGACTTCTAGGGAGATACGGCAAATAAAAGCAACTTTAATTTCTATAACAAGCTGAAAGCATTAATTCTGGTAAGCATTCCCCAGACCTAGGCTAATACAAGCATAGTGAAGAAGTTAACAGAGGTGTAGCCTGATTCTAGCTTAATTTTCAACAGCCTCAAGAACTTAAAAATTATGAGCTCCCTCCGCCTAAATGAGACTGGCTGGAAAAACATACTATTTGGTTTTGAAACACAGTTCAGGCTGCTTTTATGTAGTCTAAAGCCAGAGTGTAGTTTCCAGGTCCTGTGTCCATCCACAACTTTCTTCTCAAACGCAAACCTCCATGTAATGATATGACCATATAAACTGAAGCTTCATTTAAAAAAAAAGTTTCATTGCCATGCATCTGATAAAACTTCAAAAGCTGACCATGTTGTGACACTGATGGGAAAAAAAAATTTCTGAAAGAGAAAGCATTTTGGTAAGTCTTCTTTTTGCTGGGTTTTATTATCTCAAAGATAGGCATGCAGAACAATATATCAGCCCATTAGAAAAAAATAAACAAGCAGCTGTGAAAAAGAAATGTGACTTATGGGGTTTTTTTAAGTTTTCCCACCACTTAGCTCTAGATATGACTAGTACCAGTAGTACAGAAATTAAGCCTTTCTGCAGAGAAATAGTGTTAGTGAATATTAATAAAAGGAAAGAGGGAGCAAAGAAAGATATAGTAGTTTTTTCTTCTTATATATTTACAAACCTTCTGTTTTTTGAAAGCAAAAAGTTTTTTATTTCTATGAGCAAGAAATAAGGACACTTCAAACAGAAACATACCTGAGTTTTCTCACATAAGCATATACAGGGCCTTGAGCTTTCAAACTTCTGAGAAGCGGTCCTAGTTTATAAATAGACTAGGAATAAGTAACTGTGCAGTGAGTGGTATCAGGGCTTAGCTCATCAATGAGACTCCTCACATAAAAAACTTAGGGACATACAGAAGTGTTTATAGGGTCAGGACTTCAGAGCAAGTGATGAGTGCAATGGAAATCCCTAAACCAAAGAGGCAGGCCCCACATCTTTGATCCATGAATCACACAGCCCTTTGCATACACTGACTAATGACCATGCATCAGCCTTGTGTAACAACCATCACAAATATTTTGATAGCCCTTATTTTACAAGTGGTAAAGATCTGGTGGAGAAGGCAGTAATTGTTCTGATTTATGACTGGCTCAGAGACATGAAGCAGCTGTGTCTGCTCCAAGGTAAAGAAAGGGCTTGAAAAGAAAACCTAAACCATGGTGACCTCCATCTCTCCATGCTTCCCATGTAGATAGCTGGCTGTGTCCCGGGGGGAGCCCGCCAACAGCTTGGGCCTATAGTGCAGCTATCTAAATGTTAGATGTCTGCCAAGCCTGTTGTTTGGGGTCCCCTTGTAGTCGATGGACAGACAGGCACCAGTCTTCCCACTGGTCTTGAATACCTACAGAAGTTGGGGATGAATGGAGCCCTTACACATATATCGCTCTCTGCATTGATTTTAGCTAGGTGAGTGACTCGGGTAAGACGCTGAATTTACAGGCACCTAAAATCACGCTGAAGGAGTTTCACTTTATAGTAAGACGTGACCTTGGATGCGCCACAGTTGCCAGCAGCCATGAAGGCCTTCAGAGCCTTTGCAGGTACCTCCTGACTTAATGGGGCACAGTGAGCTCAAAGCTGCCAGCGCATCAGCCTGAAGGCACACAGTGTGTTTAAGTGCTTTACTTTCAGGGGGATCTGGAGCCTCTTTTCACATGGGTTGTATGTCAAAAATGCAATCTGATCTTGGACATCTGGCAAATATATGTATATGCTTAATTGAGAGAATAAACATTCCCCAAAGATCTAGAGTCCTGCGATTGCAACCTTGAGTTTAACCATTTGGCTTTCCTCACATGGTAGTAAATGCCATCTATCACGCATACCACATTAGAGTCTACCCCCAAAAAACCTAAAACAGATCACAGTTCTATGAAACTGAAGAAAAAATATTTTTTATAGGATTTAGAAATGTAAGATTACATCGTAATCCTCTCTCCAAAAAGCAAAATGAAAAGAAAGGCTGAGAAAGAAAAAACAAAAAAAAAAGGCAAATTATTCCTGCTGTGGCATATGAAAGCTAGAAGAATTTAATTTTCTGGTCTGTTTGTCCTAGCATGCTTCTCTAGGCTTGTCATCAGTTCCACTGGAACACAGGGAATGTAAAAGATATTTTAATACAAATTACTGTATTTGATTCATTCCATTCTCCTTATAAAATTGTCTGCTGTAAAATTATGTCTAATGTGAAACAGTTATAATTTGCTTGCTACTCACTGTATTAATACCTATTAAAACTGACCACAGTAGCACGCACCCAGTTGTTGCAACATGCAAAAACCCACAAGATTTATTTCAGAGTGTCTGGAGAGTGCCAATGCATAAAAATATATTGAAATTTAAAAGGTCTAATGTAACTATTATATAGATCATGGATGAAACTGTCAGTCAACTCAGAATGGCACAGCCGGCTATTTCTAAACATCACAGACCTTTTATAAATCCATTTTTGTGATGTTCCCTACATGCGTTCCACCTCTTGCAGGATTTTTTGATCTCAATTTCAAGACTTGCAGCATCTATAGGCCTCTTTAAGCACTGGAAGGTTCACTACATGAAACAAGTTAATTTAAGAAAACACATCTACAAACAGCGCTAAAGTCATCTTGCAAAAAACTCTTACAAACAGTGTGTTTATCATCAGTACTAATTAAAGCCTGGAATCTGACCCTGGAGTTAGAGACTGTCCCAGGGTTGGCTACGGATCAGCCCGTCTAACGAAACAAACCCTCTAAGCGATACCACATGGAAGACCGATGGTCTCTGGTAGGGTTGGCCTTTGGTGATAAGATCAATGGGGAGGCGAACATGACTAACAGTATTTCAGTGCTTTGATACTCTGGTGATAGGCACTATAAAAAACCTCAGACAGTTTGTAGCAACCCACGCTCGCCAAGCGTGGCACCATGCCAGCTCAACCCTTTCTCTTGAGGGACAGAAGCGATGCTGAAGATGGGGTAGGGTTTTTTTCCCCACAAACGAGCAAGCGGTGGACAGAAATCCATGACGGTGAGGTGAGAAAGTGACAAGAGCCTCTTCCCCCTGCAGCCAGCGCATGCACCTCCTCACAGGAGGATGAAAACTGCAACCATAAAGCAAGCAAACAGGCCAATAAAGATTATTGTGGGCCTGCTTAGCGTGCAGAGTGCTAAAAATTTGCAAACTTCAATCCTTCCTGCGTATAACACGCAGATCAAACTACCTCTTACTGCTTCCAGCTGTGGGGGGCTGAGCAGATGCAGAGGGAAACCTGCAGCCGCATGTAAAGGGAAGGAGGCACCCATATGGCGTGTGGTCAGTTGGAGGAAGCCCATGCTTATGGCGCTGCACGTCGTGAAGCACTAGGTGACACACAGGAGCTGCGGAGGAGAGGGGGACCGCTGCGTGGGGACACCAAGGTGCCTCCATGCTGCTGGGTTCGTTGGGTGGATTCATCCATTTGGGTGGATTTGGAGGTGTCCTGACCTTGTGGTCTGGCCCTCTGTGCTGGGGGGCCTATGGAGCACCAGCGCAGGGGAGCTGTGGTGAGGCACGCGGGGTGGATGAGGCTTAGTCAGAGGAAAACATGTAAATCTCAGCAGTGCCTGGTTTGTGGCTTCATCCACAAATCAATTAGGCAAACAAGGGCAACCTACTTCCACTGCAAGGCTGTAAACACATACATGTTTCCTAATCCCCCTCCTCCTCCTGAACCCAGAAAGCATTTACCAGCTTGCCTGGAAAGTCTCCTCTACACCTAATGGCTCCTAACAAAAGGCTGGTTTAAGGATGTAATCCCAGAAAATGGCAGACAACATCTACTTGCGCTGGAGGGAGCATCTGCAGGCACCCAGATCTTGCTCTGTGAAGAGGGTTCACCCTGCTTTTCTCTAGGACTTTCCCCATCAGTTCTCTTACTCACCTCTCGGCTTGCTGGCTATTGAATATCCCACTCTTTGCCCAGCAGATGTAGTGCCTGACTTGGAGGGAAGGGGAGCCTAAACATAAGAAAATGCAACACCCAGTACCTCCCCTGTAGCCCTTATGGGAGCGCATAAAGAATGACGGCTATCCTTGCCCAATTCATTGGCAGGATGCTCTGTTAATGTGATAAAGCAGAGGAGAGGACTGACAGGAATAGGAAGTGCAGAAGTACAGGAAATGAAGATAAGATGTGAGGACGAGATAGGAGAAATTCAGTTATCAGCACTCGTTAGTTAGCTGTGTCCGTCACTGTCCTGTAGAAATGAGGACACTGGGGAAAGGATGGGTTGCACCGTACTTACACTGTGCAGATCTTCAGAGGAGGGTCACCACATCCAAACTGCTTGGGGGGAATGTCCCATGCTAACTTCCCAAATGAGGAGCATTTGAGATATTGATGGTTGGTCTGGCCTTAAAAATCTGCCTGGAAGGGCCATGACACATTAGCAATATAGATGACTGAGTCTCAGTGCCCAGAAATGTTCTCTGGCATTGTTCAGTTTATTAGCATATGCTTTGCCTTTGGGATCTCATCACCATGGGGATTAGTTGACGTTTGTACCACTGCAATGTGCTAATTGCTACTTTTAAGAATATGGTCTGGTCTTCTGAATATTGTTGCAGGAGGTAAAACAAAAGGAGCAGTAACTTTCAGAAGTGTGAGTGCACTCAACAAAAGATATTTGTATAATCTGTGGAAGGAAGACATCATCATTTCATCACATATGTATTACAGCACCATAGAAATCACTCTGATTAAAGAAGCGTTAAAAAGACAATTTCATTACCTGGCAAACCTAACACTGGATGTATACCTCTTGCCTTTGAGTGACTTTCTTGATACATTCTCATAGCAGGGGCATGAATACACCCTTGACGGCCTTGTGAAAGACAAAGGGAAAGGGGGACAGCATATAACCTGTAGTGAGATAGCAATTGCCATCACAGGTTAATCAAGTGCCTTCTGCAATCTGGTATTCTGCTTCTAGCAATTGTTAGCACAGATGCTTTGAAGAAAGGTGCAAACCGCAAACGATATACCGTTGTGCGATGACTTACCCATGGAACAGTTTCTGCTTAACTTTAGGAGATGCATTACGTCCCAGAGCATGACAGCTTATCCCAGCTTGCATGACTCCTACCTTTTTATCCTAGCTTGTATAAGAGTAGACGCGATGATTCATACACATGATTTGGTGCTGCTTTTAGCATTTGTGGAGGAAATGCTAACTGCTCCTTCTTACTCCTTTGACTGATTTTTACCACTAGAGTTATCACGGGGCTGGTGAAAAAAGAGGCAGAGGCAGGTGCTCTGGCTTCAGCTTATAACACATCCAGATTTGGGTAATTTCTTCCAGACTTAAAAAAATCAGAAGCTGCAAAGGGAGCTACACGGCATTAGCAAAACCTGCCTTGCTTTTTAAATGTATAACTTGCTGGTTGAGCCAGACTTTACTTCTGTTTGTGTTGTGGCATGACACCTTGTGACTTTGATTTAAGTGGGGGAGCAGGTGGGGGCTTTGGTGACTTTTCACTGGCTGGATATTTCTCATTAGGAAGCCAAGTTCACCTGCCAGCTTTAGCTGTGAGCCTCCAGACACCTCCAGACTGTTGCCCTTTGGTTTTGAGGTCTCTCTTGCCCCACGGGTGGGTTAACTAATAAGGTTCCCCTGTTCCTGCCATCTCCTCTTACCCAGGGAGCCGCACGGCTCTCAGGGCCTGTTGATGTGGTCCCATCAATCCATCATCATGTAATGTGGTGTGGGCCCTGACACCACCACCCCTCCCCTTTCCCCCACCCCTCATGGCAGCTTCCTCACTGGAATTGCAGATCTTGTTTCCATTTGCAGGCTTGTATCTCTGAGGAAGGGAGAAACGCTTTATGAGTCACCACCCTCAATAGCTTTACACTTCGAGATGTAAATGTAGGAGGATATTGTTCAGAGGTCTTTCAGTTTGCTCTAAAAACCTGCAAATTCAGGTGCAGAAACCAAAATCTCAAATTTCTCTATTTGGCTATATGGAAATGATTATAACAAAATGCTGATACCTGCAGAACCTTCCATATAATTTTCACAGTTAGGAGAGAGCAAATAGAAATACCCTCAGCTTCAAGCTGGCTCAAGAAATGAGATTCCATTTACCATTGTATGCTTTGCTCTTGTTGGTGCCAGTAAACTCTAAGCAAGTGTCTGCAACAGCAAATCCTTACATCGCATAAGTATAAATGACATGTTTTTATGAAGGATTCCAACATGCTGGCTACATCAGAAGGGGAAATACGTGGAAAAGATGATGAGAGTGTAGTTCTTAACTGGCATGTAGCAAAGGGAAAGTCCAGCTCCTAATGTATTGTGGAACTATCTGGTAAAAATTTATGCATGCTTTTGGGCTCCATTTCATCCACAGATTAGAAGCACTAAAGTTGCCACAGGAGAGGCCAAGCACATTAGCAAAATAACACAAGTACTCCACCCTTGGAAGATCTGTAAATACAGTACTCCAAAACCATCTGTCAGCTCTCCAAAACCACTGCAGGAAAGGTAAATATTAATAACTGCTACTAACATCTAGAAAGAGCAAACTGGGATTTCTTCTGGGTGATGGCTAGTGCTTAGACTAAAACCATCTTAACGACTCCTTCTGTGACCAAATTGGGAAAGAGGTGGAGAGAGAGTGGCTAAGAAATGAGAAAAACTAAGCCAATTCCAAACCCTGAAATTCATCACTGAAAAATTAGGAGTTAAAACAACAGTGACTTGTAGATTATCTGTCTTTTGATCTGGGCTTGTAGAGATCACTTGGTTGACTTGTTAGATACTTCTACTTCAGCTAAGAATGCCAGCTTCCTTTGTCTCTTGGGGAATTACTAGCCACTGGGAATTTGGATGCCAAGAAAAACGCTAAATACTGCCTGAGCCACCTAAAACTTCAGAGAGTCATCAAATAAAAAAGCAACAGAAAAGGAGACTATAGACTGATGTCAAGAAGTTGGCGGTGGAAGATGTGCCTCTGATTAATCACACTTGTGAAACATTTCTTGCTCTGTTTCAGCCCCCCTGTTTTGCTTGAGAAAGCAGTTGTCAAGGGAGCCAAACAGGTAAGATCAGAAGAGTTCAACATGGTCTCCTTCACTGATGGAAGTTTATGATGGGCATGACTGTATCAAAGACTAGCACATGGAGTGTCTTGGTGAGGGACCCACACAGTTTTGGGATGCTTGCTCTGGTCAGACTGAGTTAAAGCCATGGCTCTGGCCTTTCCCCACAGAGGTTTTAGTGCTGAAGCCTGGAGTATTTCTGCTAGTTTGTCAAAGAAAAAAAAAAGGGGGAGCTTGGATCAGTCTCAGCTAGACTGACAGGAGTGGTGAGGCCCAGGCTGTCCCCAGGATGAGAGCAGCCAGTGCCAAAGGAGAAGCCCATTGCTGTAGGCGATGCTCTCGTGGCATCATCCTTTGTCATCAGTTGTGTTAACAAGGGACTACTGTGGATGGTGGCAAGTTGGCAGAGTGCTTACAGGGCTCCGTGCACGTCCAAGAGGAGATGAAAGACCTATCAGCATCATACCTTCTTCTTTTCCTCTTTTCAGTCAGGACATACTGTTGTGCTGCAACGAGACGGATGCTAAATCAGCTTCCCGAGCCAGACACAGCACTTAAGCTTTCAACAAAAGGCCTCAAAGTCCTCTTTGACCTCAGCGTGGCCAGAGATCTCATTGCTGTCTCTGCCAGATATGATCTAGTTTTTGATGAACAGATTTTCAAAATAGCTTAGTCTTGATAATCTATATATATTAGCTACACTTGTCTGTTATCTGCAAATGTAATATTGCCTGCTATTTACTTAACTTCTATTGTCTCTATGAGATACCCTGCCAGCAAACTCCCTCACTAAAGTATCTGCAGAGTGTGCACTTGGGTGAAACAAATTAAATGTTTTAGATGAGTCGGTACGCTTAGAAAATATATTGGAGGTATCCATCCAGGCCTAATGAGAAGAAAATTAACATTCTCCCTTTCTCTCTAAACTCCCTCCTGTTAATTTATGAAGTAAAGAGAAACTTCAGGAGAGGCAGTGAATGAGCCCCGCTGACATAAGTGCAAATTGCATACTGCAGGCAGATTTGGGAGTGCACTTTCTACAGCCCATGACATGGAATGTGTCACTGCCTGTCCTGACATTCACTAGTGTATAACAGCTAAAGGACTTCCCATGCATCAGGAATCTTGATATAATGTAAAAATTTCAGAGGCAAAATTACAACAAATTGCACATTAGTCTTTGTGAGAAGGTACCAATGCAGAGATAACTAATGGTGGTCTATGTGCTGTAGTGACTTTTTCTAACTTAGATTTCTCCAGTGGTGCTTCAGAAGTTCAGCTCTCTTTTCCCTTCACTGTGGCTAGACACTGAAGCTGCACCACTAGCCACTGAGGTAGCCAGGTGTGATACTTAGAATCATAGAATGGTTTAGGTTGGAAGGGACCTTAAGGATCATCTAATTCCATCCCCGCTGCCATGGGGAAGGACACCTCCCACTAGACTTGGTTGCTCAAAGCCCCATCCAACCTGGCCTTGAACACTTCCAGGCATGGGGCCTCCAGAACTGCTCTGGGCAACCTGTTACAGTGTCTCGAGACTGTAAAAATAAAAATTTTCTTCCTAATATCTGATCTAAATCTACCCTCTTTCAGCTTCAAGCCATTACCCATCGTCCTATCACTATACGACTTTGTAAACAAAGTCCCTCTCCAACTTTCTTGTAGGTCCCTTTCAGATACTGGAAGGCTGCTATAAGGTCTTCCCAGAGTCTTCTCTTCTCCTGGCTGAACAACCCCAACTCTCTCAGCCTGTCCTCATAGCAGAAGTGCTCTAATCTTCATGGCTTTCCTCTGGACCTACTCCAACAGGTCCATGTCCTTCTTATGTTGGGGACTCCGGAGCTGGATGCAGTACTCCAGGTGGGGTCTCATCAGAGCAGAGGTGCATAATCACCTCCCTTGACCTGCTGGCCACGCTTCTTTTGATGCAGCCCAGGATATGGTTGGCCCTCTGGGCTTCAAGTGCACATTGCTGGCTCATGTTGAGCTTCTCATCCACCAGCACTCCGAAGACCATCATCTCAGGGCTGCTCTCAATCCATTCTCCACCCAGCCTGTATTTGTGTATGGGATTGCCCTGACCCACATGCAGGACCTTGCACTTGGCCATGCGTAACTTCATGAGTTTGGCATGGGCCCACCTCTCAAGCCTGTCCAGGTCCCTCTGGATGGCATCCCTTCCCTCCAGCATGTCAACTGCTCCACACAGCTTGGTGTTGGCAAACTTGCTGAGGGTGCACTCAATGCCAACATCCATGTCGCCAACAAAAATGTTACATAATACGGGTCCCAGTACCAACCCCCGAGGAACACCATTCATCACTGCTCACCACTTGGACATCAACCCGTTGACTGCAACTCTTTGAGTGTGACTGCCCAGTGTTCCTTATCCACTGAGTGGTCCATCCATCAAATCCATGTCTCCCCAATTTAGAGACCAGGATGTCATGCAGGACAGCGTCAAGTGCTTTGCACAAGCCCTGGTAGATTGTGTCAGTTGCTCTTCCCTTATCCACCATGCTGTAATGCCATTGTAGAAGGCCACCAAATTTGTCAGCCACGATTTGCCCTTAGTGAAGCCATGTTGGCTTCCATCAATCACCTCCTTATTTTCCATGTGTCGTAGCAGAGTTTCCAGGAGGATCCGTTCCATGATCTTGCAGGGGATAGAGGTGAGACTGACCGGCCTGTAGTTCTCTAGGTCTTCCTTTTTACCATTTCTAAAAGATATTTGGATTCACATTATTAGTTTCTGTGATTAAAGGGTTATCTCCACAACTGTGATGGAGCACATAATACCAATGCCAGGCAGGGGACCGCAATAACCCGATCAGAGGTAAAACAGATCATCTTGACCCAGGTCCTCCCAGGGCTGTTGCAGGACACCCTCAGCCCTGCAGACAGGGAGTGAAACCCATGGAGATGAGTCAACAGGAGAGGGCCTCCTGAGCACCTGACAGGCTGAGGGGGGTTACTGGCTGTGGGGAGATGGGATGCTGGGGAAGGGAATTTCAGGATTGCACTAGGCTTAGTATTAGACATTTAGGGGAAGAGCAAAAGGTGGGGAAAGGGAGGTGCCAAGAGGGCCTGGGGAGAAACAAGTATGTGAAAATAGAGAGATAAGTGGATAAAAGGGGCCAGTCGTGCAAACAAGCAGCTGGTCAGTACACTTGTCTGGCCATGCCCTGCACCTGATGAGCACAGTCTGTCCTGTCTCCTAATTAAATGCCATTTCTAACTCCTCTCCTGGGAGACGAGACCGTGGGTGCATGGGATCTGACCGCAGAAGCTGGAATGGGAGCAGGGTCAGAGACATGTGTCACAGGAGAGACCAGATCACGCATGTATTATGTAGGTAAGTGTCAGTGAATGTTCACAACCAAATGTCAAGCCAGACTAGCTGGCGAGTAGGATAAGAGGTTTTGGAGCCAGGTATTGAGGTGCCTGTAGGGCTGGGCCACATCCTGGAGGGACCCAAGGGTCTGTCCCTCAGCTAATGGAAGGACCAAAGGATATGGAGGACAACTGAGACACCTGTTTGTGTGTGTGCATGTGTGTGTGAGTGTGTGCAAGGGGGTCAGTACCTGGAGTGGGACCACAGCCACAGGGGTTTGCATGCCTGGGTGCCAGCACCTGGGGAGACTGGGATCCAGGGGCAACTGCTGGGCAGAGTGGCAGTACAAACCCAGCTGCTGGAGGGACCCACATTACATGTATGTGAACATTTCCAACTCACAGACCTTCATCCTGAACCACCAGAGAGCGGGACAGGATTAGCCCATTTGAACCTCCTGTGTTTGCACGAGTATTTCTGTCTGCGTTGATATATGTGGCCAGCCACATGTGTATGTGCATCTTGTGTGGGTGTGCATGGTGTGGATATGGGCCTGTGGTGGGTTCATGCTCAGCCCCTCTACAGAATGGACCTGGGGCCATGGAGCTGTGCCTGCCTTGCCTTGGTCAGGCTGCTGGGTTTGGCAGCCCCAACAAAAGATTACTTGCAGAGGCATGGCTTGTTTTCATTTTATGTCCATTCATCAATTTTGTGGAGAAAATATGGAATCAAGTACTGGCAAAAAGCAGCGTTTGGGCTGATTGTGTTTCCCCAAAAAGCCAAGGTGTGTAAAACTGGACTGTAGAGCTAGGTTTAAGATCCCAGATCAACTCTGCTGTTAGAGTTGCTGGTGTAGCTCAAACTTGAGTGTGCTTTAAACACCCAAATAATTACCCAAGGCCCTGGTGGTTCTTGGAAACTGCACTGAGGTCTCCTGTGGTCACAGCAACCTGCAACACATTGAGGTCTGGTCCCACCATCTGCAGTCACCTATGTGGATGACAGATAATGAGAGGGAAGAAAGGGCCAAGGACATAAATGTGCGAGAGAAAAGTCTGAGATGAGAGAGACACCTCACTCATCCGCATGCAAGACAGGCTCTACCCCAACATCTCTTTGAGCCTATTGGTTCACTTGAATCTACAAAAGGAATAAGATAAAATAACCCAACAATAGGGCTCTGTGTGACTCAAGTCACAATGATATGTGTGTTACAAAAGAAAAAAGCTTTTGTTTGTATCTGGCTGGTATCTATGAATCACAATGGCCGCAAAGATTTTCACCAACCTTTGCACCATCTTTGATGGTCTGCAGATGTCCCCCACTGCTGGTTTACTTCAAGTTTGAGCTGGTTTAGCAAGGAGACATTGCAGACAGCAGCTCTGATGGCCTTTCTCTTAGCTGCCTTTTCCCTTACATAGTACTTCTTGCCTTTTAAAACTTTTTTTTTTTTTCCCCAGACTTGGGCAGAAAGGGTGTGAAATAGTGCTGTTGGGAATTGGTGATACTGCCAACTTGCTCAGCGGTATTTTTATAGCCAGATACAATGACACGAAAAGGAACAAAGCAAAACCACCCTAATACTTCCTCCCCATTCCGTTTCCCCAAATGGCTGAATCTAATCTATGTAATAAGGAGTATCACTTCCAGCCTGAGGAGTTATTTGAATGTGATGTGCTAAAGAAGATATTGAAGACAGCAAGTAAACGCCCTTCTCCCACTGCGCTGTTTACTGATTTTATCATTAGATTACCGCACTGTGGTTTATTGAACTGCCAAGCTGTTACACTAGCCCTAAATGACTTTCATTCTCTTAAATGAAACATCTCCTCAATTCAGAAATCACTTATTCACCAGGAGTGAGGCCTTCTCTGGCAGGCACCTGAGGTGGAGCGGGTCCCTCAGTGTGCAGCACTGCTTTTATTTCTCTGTAGGTCATCGATTTTAAGGACAGGACTCACCACGAACCTTCATATCAATGTCCTTTTTGCATGGGCCACAAGACTTACTGAGATCAGTACCTGTTTCAGGTCCAAAGACAATGGTTGAAATGAAACAGATCTTTGTAACTTCCAGTATAAACATTTTTTAATCTATTGTGAGTTGTTCCAATGATTAAGTGCTTTCTTACAGTCAATTAATTTTAATTAAAAATTTATTTCCAACCCCAGCCACTGGATCTTGTTTTGTGTCTCTGCCTTCTAGTCCTGCCTCTGCCTGCAGCCTTTCCAGTCAGCTGTTAACATCTAGGCTATAGGTTGTAATCAAGCCACCTTCTGCTTTGATGGTCCCTTTAGACCTTTCTCTATCAGGTACATTTTGCAATCCAGCATATTTTTGTGCTTTGTTTGTGAATAGTCTCAGGAACATCAACACCAGTGTAAGGTCTCTAACTCTCACCTGCTTCCTTTGTCCCCCAGCTCTCTTTCCTACTAAGCACAGAAACACATATATATCAGAAACATCTTCAGATGATGAACATATCCCCTGTGCAAGTGTATTTTGAGACCAGAGGTTTGCCCATCTTCAGTGCATCCAGCACATGATCCATTGATTCTGCATCACCCTTGTTGCCTGATCAAAACTTTATGCAGTACCAAGTTGATTCCTCAGGATCAGCATCAAGCTGACAGGTCTACAAATTATCCAGGCCGTGCCATTTATCGAGCTAGCTTTCTCCCAGGCATCTGGAACTTCCCCAGTGTGCTAAAATTTATTTCCTTTGGCTGGCCTTTTTTTCAGACTGCTGGATACAGGTTACTCAGATTTTTGCCTGACTTTATTGTCTGCTGTTTAACCTCCTCTTTAGTTACAGCGAGAATAAAAAGTGTGTGATCACTGTTGGTTGACATGAATAAATAATTAGGGGGTTTTCCCTCCCTGGATATAGGACAGAAGTATTACAGAATAAGCCTCTTTTTTACTTTTTTCTTATTGGCAATTTTACTATTTCCATCTCGTAATGGACTCATGTCGTTGTTAGTATCCTTTATGTTCTGGAAGTACTTAAATAAAATCCCAAAGATACAGCAAAATACTCTTCAACAGGCAACTTTACTCAGCTCCGCATGTTGTGGTTCTTCTTGTGACCTATTCCTCCTTTTACCAATTTTCTCCAAATCCTACCTTGTAATTTATATGTATTGTCATTAAGCGTTTTTTGCATTTTTCTCTTGGGGTCCGAGTACACATATGCATAAGAAGTTTTACTTCCCTTCTGAGGCAGGTCATTTAATGATTGCAGATTTCTTTCTTGGGTGTGGCTTTTTGGGCATCCGCTTAAGTCTTATCCAATGAGTCTCAGTCATCATTCAGATTTTCCTGTTAATAAAATCTTTGTCCCAGTTGAATTTCTCACAGCATTGTTTTCAGTTAAAATGAAATTTTCTCTTTAAGGCACAATGCATATACTTTATTGGCTTGGACTACATTCTGTTTGGAGATAACAATAAATATAATCCCACTGTCATCAGTTATACTGAAGCCATTGCTAATTGTTGGGTTTATAATCAGTCTCTCTGCTGTAGTAAAGACAAGATCTAATGTGGGAGATTTGCCAGTTGGATGTAGCGCTGAAACTGTTGTCTATAACATTTGCAATGGTAACCTTTCTCTCAGGTTTGTTTAGTACAGAAAATTTGGGCTTCTTCAGAAAATCAGGATACCCAAAGAGTGAAAACCAAAACCAAAAAAGGCCAAGCAAACAGCCTGTGATTCTCTCTAGTGCCTTGTGAAATCTTCTCCTAGTGTCTGAGCATGCAACCAGATCATCGTGATGCAGCACAAGGTACATCTGCTGAGCACACATCACCACGTTGTGCAGATACCCAAACAAACGAGACCCAAACCTGGCAGGTCTGGGAAGAGGGGAGCTACATCAGCCCAGCGTCTTGCTTGCCTGGTGAGCATTGCTGAGCAGACACATAGCCCTTTGGTGCCCCCAAAGCACTTTCCCTCCATCCCAGGTCTGTACTTCTGAGATACTTGAGTGGCGAGGTGCCCATCTGCTCTCTGCAAAACCAACCTGGATCTCTCTCAGAGCCCAGTTGATTTCCCACACTCCATTTCCCTTTGGTGTTTTGCCTTGCAAGCAAGGCCACCAAAGAGCCACCCCAGATCTCTCTTCATGTAGAATAGAGGGAGTTTTTAGTTTGATTTAGAAATATATATCTATATAAATATCCTTTGCTTCTTTTCTCACCTGACTATATTCTGAGGAAAGCTCCTGCTGGCCCCTCTAGGAACCAAAGTCCCATAATGTTTTCCATTTAATAGAAACAGCACCTGCAGCAGTCCATGACATGTCACCATCGTGTTGGTACCCTGCTTCAGCAGGGATTCAGAAGATGCATATGCTTCTCTTTTGTGCAAAGGGATGCCCTCTGATATCAAAACCAAAGTGGTCTGGCTGCAGGTACACCACAAAGCTTCTGGGTAAAACGTGGTTTTCATGCACGGCGCACCCAATTTGCCCTTTATTGGTATCACCATAACAAAAAGGATTAAAAAAGAAGATGCGCCTGAAGAAAAGGTTTGCAAACACAGCACCTAACAAAACATCCCCTGGATGCCTGCATCTGCATGGCACAGAGATGAGGTAAATATAACTGCATCATACAAATGTAGGAAAAGCAGGTCCTGGAGCTCACTTTGTGTCTAAGGGATTCACTCTTAGCTTTTTCTGGTCCACCAACATTACATGTCATTCTTTCTCTCAGCTTCATTTCAGATGTCGAGTTACTCAGTGCTACATGCAAAAAGTGGTATTACTTTGTGCCTCAAATTTCCTCATATTTTATGTTGCATCCTTTGTGCTGTGGTGATGTATGATATAAGAGGCTACCCTGCTCAGTGAAAATTAAATATGAACATATATCTGCATGTAATCAGGAAGAAGTCTTTTCCCAAAAGTCTCAGATGAAAAGCTGAGCCTTCAAACTACCATTTCTCACGCCTGCTTTTAGTACACTACCAGCATCCACAATGCTAAACTATTCCACAAAGCCTGAAAAGGCAGCAAACAGAACTTGTATAATGATTTCATTTTTTAAAAGAACAACATTTTAAAACATTTATCTGATTTACACACATATACACATGCACATGCACACATACAGAGTGCTAGATTATTTTCTATTCTTGAGTTTAGCTTGCAAAATCCTCAGTGTCCTCAAGATATTTCCCTGCTTGGAATATTTTCCAAACAATCCAGAAGAATTCAGATTTTGTTGTGCAAGGATTTTTTTCCCCTTTTAACTATTTAATCCTTTCTGGGTTGTTTTTTGGTTGTTTTTTTTTTTTTTTTTTTGTTGGGTTTTCTTTTCCTTTTTAAAGTGTGCTGGTGCTTGCAGAAACAGCCTGTGTTTGCACTGTAGGCCACCGGTAGCCAGTTCAACAACACAGGAGCACAAACACACACAGGGACACACACACACACACACACACACAGAGCTCCACAGAAAAGTGATTAATGACCAGTTTTCATGTCAGAACTGTGATATTTCTGGCTGAACAGCTTTTTATCCATTCTTTTTGGTACAAAAGCCATGGCATAAAGATAAGAGGCAGAGCACTTAAGACATGTTTACAAAGATTAAACCACTGACTTGGCTTTAGTTAAAGTAAATTCTCCTGCTTCCCACTGTGCAATGAAGGTTTACAAAGGGAGGACTGGCAAAGGTTGCTTCATCTTCTTTCCTGGCACTGTCTGTTGGCTCCAAAACAAATGCAGGACTTAAACCACATAAAAGGGCAGCGAGGTATTAGCACTTTTGAGGGGTCGGCATCTGACACATTCCTAATCTGCCTGGGTAGGTTTTAGATCCGAGCCGCTGCAGTGCCTCTATAATGACAGGGCAATTTAACAAGCCCAAAATTCCAGCTTCCCTCTGTGGATAAGGAGTTCCGGAGCCCAGTGCTCAGCCCCTCTTTGCTGCCATTGTTACTGGGGGGGCTGCCCACTCTCCTGCTCCCCTTCCCCCAGGGACAGGGAGGAGCAAGGGGCCCCAAAAATCATATTGCATGGTCGACTAAAATGCCCTCATTCAGCCTAAGATTGAGACCATAGCAGATCAACCTGAGGAGAGATTTTATGGGGTGGTAAAAGGGGGAAATGGCACAACTGCTGTCATAGTAGTGAGCTATGCTGGACCTTCAGACCAGGAAGGTTAGTTTGACAGTAGTTTTAGAGAAGTGACAGAAACCTCCAGCGTTGAAGACACGATGTTACCGAGGGGAAGGGGCTGCCTGCTCCAACAGCCCTCCGGAGAAGAGCGTGGCAGAGACACCACAGGGCAACAGGGAGAAGGAGTAACAGCAGAAAATACAAAAGGACGTCAAGAACACAGGTCCTAAGAGAATAGATCAAAAAATAAATAGGTAAGGCTCCCACCCAAATATATTTAAAGATCTCAGACACGTCTGGAAGCTTTGTGTTAATGTATTTGCATAATGTTAGAGTGACGCACTATTCTGCACGGCTTGCGGAACGAGATTGTCTTGGCTAAGGCAGGACAGACAGAAAGAGCGAATGCCACATCTACCTCTAAAATGGAAAATGAGACAGATCAAGCAAATTATGTGCCTATCAAATTATTCCTTTCAGAACTGATTATAACAAATAATAATTTAAAACTAGTAAACATAACCATGGAGAAAAGAAAGGAGTTGAGTAACAACCTTTCACTTTAGTCTGGCTTTTGTGCCAGGTGAGGAAAACTGTCATTGAAGTCAACTTTGGGAGGTGTAATCCAGAAGACATGGTGGGGCAGGAAGGCTGGCTGAGACAATATTTTATTGCCAGTCAAAGTGGAAGGACATATGGGCTAGGTGCAGCACAGGCTCTCCCAGGTTTAGTCATGTTCAGTATTTTTATTCATGCCCCAGACGAAGGAACAGAGAGGATATACAGATGGCAGCCAGCAGGGAGGGACTGTCAGGAGTTTGGACGACAGGATTAGAATTCAAAATGACCTTGGCAAACCAGTGTTTTTAAGGTCTAACAGAAACACATGCGCTTCTAGAGACAAGCTTATAGATTCTGCATCTCACCAGGAGTAGCTGGCTATATAGTGCAGGATGCAGAACAGCTGCCTGGAGAGCAGTTCTGCAGAAAACCGTCAAGAGGCTGTAGTGGATCACAAGCTGAACAGCAACTTCGTGTTGTTGCAGAAGAGGGAAGCCTTAGACTGGCAATGCACAAGCAGAATTACACGCTGTGAAACACAGTCAGTTTTCAGCTCTGCAAGGTAACTGGGAATACCTATGTGCACTCTGGGGCACCGTTCTCCAAGAAAGATACGGTTGAGTTACACTAAGTCGAGAGAACAGCAAAAGGTCTCATTAGAGACCTAGAAACACAATGCATAAGACGACAACTAAATCTGTAGGGTTGTTTGAGAAGAGAGGACTTTCTGCCACAGCGCATAGGGTGACAAGAGATGGTCACAGATTAAAGAAAGGAAGACTGAGGTTAGAGATAGGAAACACTTTCCTAATGCTAAAGGGGGGGGGGTCCACAGGAACAAAATGAACCATGGCAAGCCACTGTAGGCTTTTGGAGGTTTGTGGGAGTATCTGTGGGAGTATCTGAGACATGGCTGAGCCCAGCTGACAGCAGAGGGATGGTCCCCCCAGCTTTATAAGTGGGGTCAGATGGCTACATCCTGGCCCAGTTCCCCAGGGGACACTCAGACAGTTTCTCAAAACTACCTCTCAGCAATTAACTCAGAGCAGAATTCTGCAGTGAAATGACCCAAAACACAACCCTTTCTCAGAGTCTCTTATAGTGTACCATCTCCTTCATCGTACTGGTTTCTGGGAGTCCCATCCTTTAACACCCAGCTGGGAGCTGGGGTTTGTGAGACAGGAAGCTGGGGTCAGTGCTAGAGGGTTTGGGGGTCTGCAGGAGGATGTTGCAAGCCTGGGAGGCATATTCAATTGTCTGGTGGGTCAAACTGCTGCCATAATCACTGGGCTAAGTTCATTTCATTAAGAACGGGGTGAAATAAGTCTTACTTGGCAAAAATGTTTCCCCCAAATCAACAAGTGAGCCAGAACTAGAATTAAAAAAAAAATAAAATAAATAAAGAAGTGACCAGTGAGATCTCTCTGCCAGCCCCATACATTGTGGTCTCCATTACAATGCATATACTGGACAACTAAAGTCTCTGGGGACCTACTTTACTAAGAAACAAGCTTTGAGTCGAAAGAGGATAAAAGCAGGCTTAGGGTACAGATCTAACATCAACATAAAAAAACCCCCCAACAATCAGAAGAGAAAATTGGGTTTTTAGGAGGATTTTCTTCTTTTATTTCAAAGCAAAATGGTGTTTTAACATTCATTTTCAGCCAATGGTGTTAGCGTGTGCTGGCAACTACAAATGTTTACCTCACTCAAAAAAAAAAAAAATCCACATAAAAAAATTACAGGCAATCTGTAGGTTAGTGTCTTGGGGGATTCTTGGAGGATTTAAAATGCATGGTGTGCAAGCCGGATATCAAAATTCATAAAGGAACGACTGTGCTGCAAGACTTTTCAGGGGAGGTACAATACATTCTGCTCACACTCGAGAGCACGTGTGGCACAGCTAGCTGGGTTTTTAAATGCCTACCATTGTGGTTTGCTCCGTCCATCCGTCAGTCACCTCCCAGATAAAGTTTCTTGCAGCATTGATTTCTGGACTTTAATACTCTTAAGTACCAATGAACTGTTGATTATAGGGGTGCCTCAGACTGTCAGAGGGTTTCTTTTACCCTCATTACATGGCTTATATGTTGCACGGGGGGAAATAAGTAGACAAGAACAAACTGAGGAAACATCTAAAGACCATGAAAGGGCATATTTTCACCATGGTCTCCCACGGCCCTTTTGCAGAATTTGCAGGCATGTCTGTTTGCATTTGGCAAGTGAGTAAATGAGCAGAGAGATGACATTTTATACAGGCATTCGCAGTTACTTCTTTGTTGTGCACAAAGAAGTTGTACAACCACACAATTTTCTGCACACGAAATGGATGCAACTGCAAATTCTTCAGGTGTACTTAAAAATGCTGTTAAAAACCTGCATATGACTCTTTCAACATGGAATTCACTGTTCTCACTTCCACTTCTTCCTTACCTCACATCTTTAGCCAGAAATATTAAAAATACACAGTGCTCATAGAGAAGCAGCAGCCTCAGCTCTGAATCTCCGTGTTTTTCTGTGTTTGAATAAAACGTTTAATGTTACTTGAGCTGGCAAGAAAGGTGGGGGGTTGTGTGTGTCTCAGTAGAAATTAATGTTTTGGTTGGCTGGACAAGCTCAGGAAATTTCTGTAGTGAGCATGATGAGAGAGGATGTTTGGCAAGATGTTTTCCAACAGCTGGTACAGGTGAAGGATTAGGGGGAAAAAATATGCTTAAGAACCTTTTCCCTGATTTTCTACTTTGTACCCCTCTTAGACATACAAGCAATTTTAGACTCTAAACCAAGTCTCCCTGAAATCAATGGGTCTCTTTCCACTGACTCAGTAAGACTTGAAGCCAGTGCTCCAAATGTTGTGTTGGTTATTAAAAGCATTTTGGTGTACCTCTCTTCCCTCTTAAACACAACTATTTTGGGAAGAAAGAGCAGATACTGGCCTCTCTCTGCAGCCTGGGCTCAGGGAAATCATCCAAGTGACTCTGCCCATGGCAGGACCAAATGATGTGTTGGGGTCCCAACACAGCAGGTGATGGGGTGAGATGTTCCACTGGTTCCTCCCTTCCTATATGGGTGGGGAATGAGGGGACAAAGGCCACCTAGGGTACAGACCTTCAAACTGCTTGATGGCAAAGGTGGACTAGATAGGGATACACACGGCAACATACTTGGACATGGTGTCATGTGCTTTGTGGGATGTTAAGGATGCCTTTGCTTAAGGGTCCTTGCTAAAGGCTGCATGATACAGCTAGAAAGCATGGTCAGGCTTTAAAACTCAACATAATTTGTTATGCAGAGTTTCCAGTGATTGTCTTCATCCCATTCCCCAGCAATACAGCTCTTCTGTGCCATATACACTTCAGAGTATCCCCGATGTATTTGGTATTTTTAATACGCAGCGACTTCTGCAAAGTGAACATTTACTGACTCCAGAATTGGTTTTGTTTAGTTAATTATGAAGGTCACAATTATTATAAATCTACACAAATTGAAACTGAAACAGCCTTTTGGCATGGCTCTGACATTTGAACCAAGCTAATAAAAACAATGATATATACTATTCGGGTATCATTTAATCTTAGGAATCCATAGTGAGCACAAAGACCAAAATAAACTCTCACAACACACATGTTTATTCACATATTAAGATTCCCTGAGACTGTTCTGCATTACTGACTTTCATATGCTTGGAAAATAAGAACGCTTTTTCATATTCATGCTCAGTGAGTGAAAACACATCACTCAGGAGACCATCTGCTTCTCTCTGGAGCGCGGATCTTGACCTTAACACATCAGCCTGCATACAAACTCCAAGGGGAAAAAATGTATTTAGGTGCTTCAGTGCAATCTTAAGAGCATGGATAATTCAGTCCGCGTTCAGGGGATTCAGTGTTAGTTCAGCTGCTGTAGCAGCCAAAATTACAGGCGACGATTCGAGTTTTCACCTATATCTGCCTCAGTACAACTATTTTGCCACAACCTATTTGCCATTTTACCCCAGCTCATTTATACGGGGCGAAACCCAGGTCCCCAAGAAACAGATGAGAAATTTGCCACTGACTTCCCTAGGATGAGGATTTAGCCTGCAGCAAGGGAAAAGAAAAGGAAAAAAAAAAAAAAAAGAAAGCTAGAGGCAGTAAGTCCATCTGGAGAGTGGCAAGCTGCCCACCACCTTGGTGCCCGCAGTTCGAACAAAAGGAGGCGAGGGGAGAGGTGGGGTTTGGGCATGCACTGCTTTAACCCCCCCGTGGCATCCCAGACTCCCAAGGGGAATCAGTGCCTGGTCGGGCAACCTCTCCATCCGCCGCTACTGGAGGGAACTGCTTTCTCTTCAGTCAGTTTAAACGGAGAGCTGGAAGAGGCAGCCCTGCAAGAAGCACTATCAGCTCCAAGGGGCTGCAGAGTTAAAGCTGAAAAAGAGTGGCTGGGTTGGGGAGGGGGAGGAAGAAACTGCCTTTAGCACATCTCGAAGCTCTCAATGCCAAGGTGCTTTGGCTTGTGGGGCTGTGCAAGGAGGGGGAGCTCAAACTCCTTTAACGTTTTCAAAAGCAGTATTTTTTCCCAGGGTTTAGTCATGAAGGGCCATTTGAAACAGGCCCCTGACAGGTGCCTCCCTGCTGAGAACATACCCTCTTCTCCCCATGCTGTTAAGACCACTGCAAAAGAGCATTTTGAGAGGGGCTGGACACAACATGAAGAACAAAGGTGCCATGCTGGGGTGCTCACCTGGAGGCTTAAGGGGATAAAGGCCACAGTGTAAAACACAAGCCCTAGTGCCTTGCAGCAAATTAATTCCTGACGCAGTGTTCAAAAGCTGAGGCTGAACCAAAGCAGGGTTATCCTAGACAGGGTGACTCCAGCACAAGTACATAGGTAGGTAGCCTGGGTAGTAGCAGGAGGAGGAGAGATGGAAGCATCAGCTGCAGAATACCTCCAGGGACTTGGGGTATTCTGGTAGCAGTTCCCTGCTGCCCCACCTTCACCCCTGTGGTTATGGAGATCTGAGGAAAATTACCTTCAGCAACTTCCACTTTGCTGGGGCAAAATTATTGCTTCTGATTGCCATGCCAGCATTGCTTCAGGTCTAGGCTGACCTTGGACTAACTGTCTCGAAGCCAAGATACACCTCACCTGCCCTGAAAATGCTTCTTTGAGGTTGCAGCTGTTTAACATGAGCTGTGTGGGCACTGCAATACAGGACTAGAAGGGCTTTATGGACGGGAGAACATGGAAGAGAAAACGGGTCATTTTAGCCTGACGTAGGATAAAAGCCCCATCTAATTCCACGACAAAAATTAGGTGAATGCAGCTACCAATGTCAGTGAGAAAACTGCTCAGAGCAACTACTTGCTTGTACCAAGGAAAGAAGAAAATTAGAAGTAGTAAATCCACTATGTGGTGGGTTTAGTTCCTTGTATATGTGCTCAAGTCAACCTTGACACTTAATCCTAGTGTCATGAAAAGTCCTATAGTGAGCTACAGGTATTAAGGAGCATGATCAAATCCCATATATGCATGAAATAACCATGCTTTCTAAGTGGCACAAGGGAAATTATAGCAGAAAAAGGCACGTCTCTCCAAGTCTCAGAAAGGGAATAATAGATGCACAGAGTCAGTGTTTTCTTGTATAAGTGTTCACAGTGACACCTGGAGATCTAGAGAAGCACCTCCAGAGAGATGACCTTAAAGATATTGATTCAAGACTCAAAAATAGCTTCCAGTCTATGAGACGCCCAAAGGGAGCAAAGCATTACCTGGTAATAGTTACAGTGAAAGACAGCTTTCTCATGATGAGAAACCAAGCGAAACAGCTGAGCTGCAACGACAACATGCAGGCTTTGGGAATAAAAACTGTAGACCGTAATATCAACCGACCAAGAAGTCTGAGACTCTAGAAAACTCATGCATGAAAGGGATGGGGGAGGCTGGCGTCCCAGTGGGAGACCACTAGAAATATTGTCAAGAGAACTGCAAGGCAATAGAGCAACACTTGGAAGAAATCCGGGTATAAAGAACAAGGGATGGCTTGATAGAGACCCTGGAAATTCTTGGAAAATCAACATGCGGCAAGGGTCACATGCTGCTAGACGTACAAGGCAATATTTGTGGGGTAGAGGAGACAGAGCAGGAGCGTGCCTCTAAGAGCATCTGACCAAGAGGACGGCATGGAGGGTGTTAGCCATAAGGAACTCAGACATGTCAGAAAAATGGAGTCCTCCAAATTTCAAAGCATCTCCTGGTAGGAAAGAGGAGTGACATGGGAAGGGGCTTTGGCTCTGCCAAATACCAGTATGCAACCTGCCACCACCACCTTGTAGCCCAAGGCCTGAGGTGCTGTGGGAGATGCCCAGGCAGCTGTGAGCACAGTAGCAGCCGTAGCAGGATGAAGCACTTTGCTGTCATCCCCAAAGGGATAGTGACAAAGGAGAAAGATTGATGACATTTTTCCAGTCCATGAAGCAGTTCTGAGCCAACTCCCAAAGCCATCCCAGCAGTAATCAAAATTAGGGCTCAGGAAGGGTCCAGAGCCAGGTTTTGATAATGTCCTATTCCTGGTGTGTTTTTAAAAACAGGAGAGGAAAAATTCAGTCAAAGGCTTTGTGTACTAGTTTTGTTCATTTGGCAGCTTGAAACAATTCCAGGGGAATAGCAGGTCTCATGTCTGAATGTGCACAGGAGGGACTGAGCAGAGACAGAAGTAGCTGGGATGTCTCCTTCTCCAGTGCAGTCTGCAGGAGCAAAGCCTGGCCATCCAGGGACACCCTTTATTGAGAAGACAGTAGCAGAGTATCCACATTAAATCAGAGTGCCAAATCTTGGCAAGGGTGGGCTGCTCATCAAAACACTCTGTCTGAAGTTACGTGGGCGCATTAAGGCTTTCAGCACTTAACTTGGGAACAGAACAGGGAATAAATATCCAGGGGCCACATGGGTGTAGCTGGGGGGGTGGAACTGACCCAAATTTTCATGTTATTATTGTTGTTATTGTTTTTCTATTAGTTCCTATTACAGCATATGAAGGGTCTGGTCTTGTCCCAAGAGCGAAGCTGGCCTCTTTTGAAAACCCAGTCCCCCATGGCTGTCAGGATTAGAAAACTGTTGCATGGGCTAAAATTTGTGTTTTGACATTAGAAGTTTGGAAAATTTTAGAGATGAAATGAACCAGAGCTGGCAGGGTGTGGGGAGAAGAGAGAGGAAGGAGTTAAAAAGCTTACAAAAGTGTAGTTATGAAACTGAGGAAAGTTAACTATTTATTGCAAATCACATTTGATAAAATGTAGAAAGTATTCTGGTTTGGTTTCTGATTTCATTTCCCATTCAAAGTTGAACTGAATTACTAAAAATGTTCCTTTACTGCAGGAGGTGGGTCAAAGTGTGCAAAAGAATGCAAGAAAGAAATACCCTTCGGGTTATAAATACTGGTAGCCTTGGTCATTAGCTGTAGTGAGGTCTTCACACTGCCTAGTTTGTAAATTAATTCAGAATAGATTTTGAACTTGAAAAGCAGGACGTACTCTATTCTACAATGAGACACAGAAACATTAAAGAAAATGACGAGATTAAAATGATCTGTAGACGGCTCCCTGTGGCCAGACCAATAGGAACGTTCAGCATAGCATTAGCTTAAAATTAGCTCTAGCTTTCATTCAGAGCTGGCATGGCTCAGAGTCATTAGCCACTACGCTCTGTGTCAGCTGCTGCAGGACCTGCTGAAACCTGGGTCTGGCATTTCAGCGTCCTGGCCTGCCAAGCCTCTTTCTACAGAACAGGGCAGTTTTGCAAGAAGTCTTTGCAAAATATTTTAATAATGAAAACTTTAAAAATACACAGCTGTTTTGCAAAACCCTTGTAACAAAGACCCCTTTGAGATCAGCTCCACACAGGCTCTGTAGTGGATGTGCTACCATCAGTACTCTCAACAGAGACATTATGGAGCCTGGCGTTCCCTCGGTGCCTCTTTCACCCTCCGGGTCCCCTGCTTGGATCTTGTTCCTTTCAGACACTGCTGCCTGCTCAAATCCCTTCTTCAACCCCTTTATTTGGGTGCCAGCAGCCGCTTCCAGAGGTTAGGCACATTTGCCCCTTGGGGCGACCTCCTCAGAGGGTTACTTGTCCTGCCTTGCTGCTGCTGTGGCTCAAACAGGACATGCTGGGGCATCATTTGGGGTGCAATTTGGCTCCCAACTGAACTGGGTAATGCTGAGGAAATGAAAGAAGTGGGCTAATAAGGCAAAAGTCCCCGGAACCTACAAGCACCTGGGCAGAATTTAACTCCCAGGTGAGCATCTGAGCCCCCACTGCTTTAATTGAGCCTTGCACATGGACTGACATCTGTTTGCATGCTGGGAGCATGGCACAGGGTGCTGCTGTGCCTTAGACACGTGTATTGGAGGTTGGCGTCAAGCTGAATTCCTCGATCATTGTTACTGAGAAGTGTTTAGTGGAATCCATTTTCCAGAGTGAATAGTTTATTGGGATTTGAATAGTTGCAGGGAGTTCATTGCTGTAAATAGGGTAGTGCCTGACAAGGAAATCTATTTATGGTGCTTTTACTACTTCAGGGAACATGGGGATTCAGCTTTTCAATGTTACAAGTATTTCCCTTAAGTGGTCATTAGAAGAAATAACTCCTAGATTCACAAGTGCTGGTATCTGTACATAAGCTGTGTTTCCAGAAGTTTTAATGACAAAAGAGAGCTGGCCAAGGCAGCCCGATGATGGTTTTCACTCTTCTCCATGAGGAATTTCCCATCAGTCTGAGCAGGAGCTGGCTGCTCACTTCTTATGCTGCTGCACCTCCTTGCCTTAGTGTCATAGGTGGGTGAGATGGGAATCACAAACCTGTCAGGAAGGAGCCAGGTGGGGAGGAACCAGCCTCTCCCACACACACACGATAAAACTTGTTTTGCTCTTCTGTAGTACTTCTTCTGAGAAAATAAGGGACCTGAACATGAGCAGGGTGGGAAGAAAGTGTGGTTATACTTGATTGAACTAAAGGCCTGTGTAGCTTAGTATCCCATCTCTGAAAGTGGCCCAATGTACTTCTAAGGTGACAGAACAGAGCAAGCATATACAACTCTCTCATGAAACGCCCTGCCAGACTCAGCAGTCTGTGTCCCAGGGACTTCTGGTTGCCCCAGGCCAGGAGACCAAGGGAGATTCTCTCATGAAGAGTTGTGGTGGGTGCTGGCTTGAGGAGCTGCTGGACGAGGCTTTCAGGTGGGCTACACTGAGCCTGGTGCTGCCGGGCTGAGAGCAGACTGGGGGGTTTGTCAGGTTTCACTTCACCCACAACCCCTTTTACTTCCAGAGCTTGAAGCTGTCACTCTGAACACTTACATGATCCCTGGGCAAGTCTTTGCTCAAATCGTGAAGGCTGGCTACAGCTCAGCTGGGTGGCCAAGGCTGAAATGGGTAACTTGGGCACGTTGCAGCATCCAGCAATCAGCCTGAATGGGGTGCATGGGGACCTGGGGGGGACGTGGGTGGGGGTCCCACCCACGGGGGTGCTCTGGGTGTTGAGAGGATGCCCAATCCACTGTAACACCCCGGCCAGCAGGGCTGGAGTGGCCAAAAGCCAGCACTTTGGAGGACTTTACCTCTCTCAAGCACCAGTTCAAAGCCAACCTTCCAGGAGTTGGCAGTGGTAGGAGTTTGCCCACAGCTCCTGGTTGTTTCATAGGCAAAAGACTGGAAGAGGCTCAGCTTCATCTGATCCACCTCATTCCTGGGAAAATAAGGAAGATATGATCCCTGACAAATGTTATTCTCACCTGATCTTGAAGGCGAGTGGAGGAAAGTGGCACAGCCTCCCTAAGCAGGCTGTGTTTCATTGCTCTCATAGCTGGGAAGTTGCTTTGTAACATGGAACCCAAATCTTCCTTGCTACAAATCAAGCTAAATTCCTGTTGACCTTTTCCTAACAGCCACAGGGAACTATTTTAGTCACTGTTCTCTTTGTTACGGCTTTTGTATTCTGGAAAATGTATCACATCCCCCTTCATCTCTTCTCCTCTCCCATTTTCTCAACCTTTCCTTGTTGGTTATGTTTTCTAAACCTCTTCTTGCCGCCTTTTGGGTTCCCACCAGGGTGTCTGCTTATTAAAATAGAAGCTTCCTTTCACAAAGGTTGCTGCATTACTTGGCACGGCAGCAAATAATAACAAACACTGTACTGCCACTAGAAAATCCATGATAAGACCACAGAGTGAAGGGATAGGGAGGACCTCAAGAAGTGATGCAGCCTGTTTCATTGCACTGGGGCAAGTTCAAGGGAATCAAGACAATCCCCTAAGATTTGTCAGGTCAATAATGGCAACTTTCAGTTGTGGTATGTCTCCAGTTTCCGTGTGGCCTACCCCATGTTTTTTACTGCCCTTTTACAAGTTTTTTGTATGTTGATATATCTCCATGCCATGACAAAAAATGTGAGAATTAAACACATAAAAAATATACATGAACACTTTGAAAGAATATTTTAAAATCATATATTGCTATTGAGCTTCAGATCAAAAAGCAATCACAGGGAACAGAAGCATAATAAGGATAGATTTACCAGCTGTGAAGATGGAGGCTTTTTTCTTTTGACTTTTTTTCCCTATTCCTTGAATTTGCCACTCCCTTCATTTCTTTTTCAAGCATTCAACTACAGTAAGTACAGGAAATAAGAATGAGATAGATAGATAGATAGATAGATAGATAACATCTTTAAAGGCCTGTCCTCTACACACAAACCTCAATATATAATTTGCAATTTACTTGGCACTTCCTTGGCAGGATTTCAGACATAGAACAATTTTTCACGCTGGAGTTGGTAAAATGGCAGGGTTTCCTGACAGAAGGCAAACTAATTCTCCCTATCCTCCCCTCTTGTTTGGTTCTAGGCTGATTTCACCGAAAACCAGATGAAAAGTTCCTCTTCTTGCCAATTCCCTGCCACAGATATACTGGCAGGACTGTCAGTTGTACTGAGTGTTTGCCAGGATTTCCCTGGCCTGAAGCCCGTGGGAGGCTTCTGCAGGCTACAGGGACAGAAGACCTGTTGAAGGTCCCAACAGGAGGCAACTAGAAGCTTCACACAAGCTTAAAATTTTCCCTCGAAACCATGATTTCATACCACCATTTTCCTTTGGAGGAACCACACTGCACATAAGTTCATGCACGTGAACCCTCTGTGCCTATCCAAACCTCTTCTCCCTGTCCCGTATCAACCCTGGGGTCTCAGGCCAGCAGATGCCACCTGGCCCGGCGCGGCCAGGGTGGAAGCATTATCCTACAGGTGTTGGCACCAGAGCACAGCATGTAAGCCCTGAAAGCAGAGATGCTGACCACGCGTGCTGGGCTGCTTTGGCTCTTGCTCAGCTATTTCATTATTACCAGTGCTCATAAACAGAAATGTTACACTGCAGGATTTCCTTGCACGGATCCTGATGTAATCTCTCTCCTCTGCACAGAGGCGAGGAGTGTCTACCAGGAGAATCAGTGTGGGAGAACAGACAAAGAGGAGTGATACACTTCTGCTTTAACCAAATGGGTCTTTCAAAAGCTAAACTTAATGAAGACCCACTTAACAACTCCTCATATAACTCTGATAAACAAAATGTTTCCAAATGGAATTTACAAAGCCGAACATAATAATATGAAGAGGGAATAAGAGCTTCCCCTTGTCAACTGGCTACTAACAAAAGAAAAATATGAGGAGTGAATACTTAGAAAAAAGACCAACAGTGCTGTAATATAATTAAAACCATTAAAAATGCCGTACTCTGGTTTTGCTCCCTGAAGCAGTATGTTATTTTTCTTTTTTAAGCTGTCACCACATTTTGATACCATAAGGAATAAACTAAATCAAGACAAACCTCCATTGCAAAGTTGGAGGATTTGATAGAAATACTAACTTAAATTTCAGTAACTAGCAGAAGATACTCAATCAACTGCCGTCATCAACATCTCTTTTTTTATTTGTTGACAGTAGATATTCCTCAGGTGTACAAGCATCACTGAAGAGGAAGAAAGACAGATGCAGAGACAAGGACAAGAGAAAGCACCCACAGAAAACTCACAATTTTAGAAACTCAGTAAGGGCCCCAACCGGCAAAGGGCTGAAACACATCTAGAATGATCCATATCATATGTGTAACTTAAGAGGATACAGAATTCCTTTTTTATATTTGGCAGCCTTTCTGACAGAAGTAGTGCAACCTTTCTGTCCCTTGCTATCATATAGCAAAGTATTCCTGATGCCATGAAGGTGATGTAACTCTGACACGTGAGCAGACATTCCACTTGCCAGCAAACTGCATGGGGCCACCCTTCTCTTAGAGACATGAAAGTATGAACCAAGGGGCTGCAGGACTGAGCCACCTCATGCATTTACCTCTTTTACTTTCCTTCTTGAGGAAAAACGTAGTCTACTGGCATTGGGAATCGGACTGGAGGGCAATGCACAGAGCAAGGAACATTCACAAAAGTTATTGCACGTCATAAAATTTTAAGCAATAAACCATGGAAAAAAAAGTGGAAAAAAGTATTAACTGCATTCCTGGTTAGTTGAGCAAAATTGCCAGTTATCATTTTTGAGCCTTGTGAAAAAGCGTATTATTTAGGAATGCCAGTCAACCTCTTCCCCACCACCTTCTAAAAACTCTTAAAGCAAATTAAGAAAGCTGGCAATACACTATTAGCAGATTTCTCACTGAACTTGTGGCACTACACGGTGCCCCAGACAAGCAATACTGAACGTCCCAACTGCTAGCTTCCCAAGGGTGAACAGGACTGTTACTCGCATCCCTCTGCAGGGCCTCTGAGCATCGCAGAGGCAGAAACTGGATCCATCAGATCCTGCATAAACTATTCTTAATATCTGAAGCCATAGGCTTTTCCTTTGTCATCCTACACCCTCACAGAAGAGGAAATGCAAAGTAGTACAAAAAGTACACTGTGGACAACTCTTTCAATGATAGGGGGAGAGGGGCCATAGTATTGACACAACTGTATAGTCCTAATATATTCAGTGTATTGTTAGAAGACAGAGGAACAGTTGAAAAAAATCTTCTCAGCTTGGTTAATTACCATCAATTGGCTACGTTTCTGCACACTATGCTGCAGATATGTGTTTCCCAGAGGAGCTTTATAGAGCTGGTGGTAGTGCGATAGAATAACAAAGAAGAAATGAATGTTGCTGTTCAAGGGAAATGTAGTTCACAAAATGTCTCTGCAACTACTTCACCTTATGAGCCAAAACCTAATAGTTTACCATAAGCCCTTGGTATACTGTGCCCTAATATTACTCAGTTTGTTCCAGCAAATCATCGGTAGAAGACATGTTGTAGAAGAGATGCATTGTTGATCCAAGGGCTGCGCACAAATTCCAGGCTGACAATATGAAGACAAGTTTCTAACTAATACAAATGATCCCTGGCACCATCCTAGCAGACAAGCACAACACACACACTCAGTTGGAGATTCACAAACCTGCCCATTGAGCTCCTCAGAGGTCAGATTTGTTCTCCGCTATGTAACGTCAAACCATTTTGGCTGCATACAAGTCCTTGCATGTAAGATCTGTGGAACAAAACATCCTCATTTGCTTTTTTGGTTTGCTACCACCCTGTTTTCAGTCACATCTGGACCTTTTAGCTGAGGGCAAGAATACTCCATCGTAGGACAGGATCCTTTGCCTCGGCATTGCCAATTTAAACAGGAAAAGGCCTGGCCAAGGCACCCGACAGGATCCCAGATGGAATCCTGAAAGGTGCCTTCTCTGGCCCAGTGTTGGAGAGGAGCCTCAGCCACTGCTTTTTCCACAGGGATAAATCGCAAAACAGTGGTGGGGAAGATAAATCCAAGGATTTTGTCTCAGGGGAAGAAGGTACTAAAGAGCATTTGTGGTAAAATAGCCTAGCAGAGCACTTTGTGTCTCTCCTGACCGCAGATGAAATGATGGGGCCAGACGTGTCTCATGGGCCACTGACTAGAGAAAACTGGTTGTGAACCTTCCTTGGATCAACATGAAAGAAGCCTAAGGTTACGGGCTACCAAAGCTGCCAATAGATGAGACTCTTTGATGGTTTTTTTTTGGAAAAAAAATTGACAGAAACATTTTTAATTTCACATTAGTATGTTGTGTTGTGTATTTTTTTTCCAACTGACTCCGTGATTGTTGATATTAATTAAAGTGAATAGTAGATTATTTTCTAAAGGCTATAATTTAAACCAGTAGTTGAATATAGACTTGAGCGTAACATTCTTCAGCTCAAACCACAAGGTATGCAAGCTGGGAATGAACTCTATTTTTTTCCTGTTGAAGGACAGATTAAATATTTTTTTATTAATTCTAATGCTAGCAGAGAAAGTAAGATCCCCATTTTTCCTCTGATTTCTCTGTACACTTAATTGATGTATTCTACCAAGCTGTCAAGCTGCTTTTAAAGCCCATTCTTTTTCATAGAAATATTATCCTCCTTTTATTAGTTTGAGTTGATAAATGGATCAAGAGTCTTTGAGGGTATTGTGTACTGTCAATGGAATACATCTTTCAGATGCATCCACTGCAATGAAGCTGAAAAAATATATATCATGAAACACTTAATAAAAAAGATACACAGATTTGTCTTTTACAAGATCATGGGACTTGAGTCTATCTCCAGGGAGGAGTTCCAACATGAGAAAGAAAATACATAGTTCAAAAGCCCATGTTTTCAATTTGCAGCCACATGGTTTAAATTATCCCTGTATTTATTAAGGGCGCTAAATGGGCAGCTCGACTTCGGGGAAAGGGTCATTCAAGTTGAGAATAGTCATGTTTAATCCCTCAGCTAGGTGAAGGTTAATTGTACTTTAAGATGCTGAATGTTCTTTATACAGTGTGTCTTAAAATGCCACATGAGACACAGCTGGAAGTTTTTTGCCATTTATTGTTGTATATTTTTCTATATCTCTCCATTGTAAACAACAACAGAAAATTGTTAAGCACCTAGCCCAGAGAGAGAGACATCCTATATGCCACACAAAACCTATCGTATCACCATCCCTTGCATTTCAGTTTTGCATGTGCATGCATGTGCATGGGTTTTGTGATCATCTCCTGATTTGCCTGATGCTCAGTGTTGTGGATTTTCATGTAATCAGAACCTCAATAAAGTAGTGTAAGATGCCTTTTCCATTTTATGCTGGGGCCTAGAGGTAGTCAGTTTTTGGATATTGCATGTACCTGTCTGTGAACTTGCTAACTGAGCATTTCACAAGGGAAAAAAAAAATAAATTAACCAAAATCCAAAACTCAGAAGTTAAAGCAAACAGAACAGTTTTTCCAAATGGATAGGCAGTATGAATTTTAAAGATTTTCCCCTAAGACATCCATTAATGTGAAAACAAGTAGCGATTGATTATCAAGGCAGTTTACCCAAATGTCACTGATCTTTTAGTTTGGTGGTTCATCCACAAACAAGCCATAGTGGGAATTTAAAATGCATTTCTTGTTCTATCTATCTGTTAGTTCACCCAAGCAACAGCCTGGATTTTGCCCATCCGATGCAAAAGGATATTTGCAAATATCCAAAAGGCCCATTGTGTTTGATGTAAACCTGAGACATGTTGCTTCTCTTTTTCAGTCGGGCTGAAGTGAAAGGCTGTGGAAACTGGGATGGCCTGGGCACCCACATCCAGCTTCAGTGTCTGAATGTTTTCAAGGAGAAAAAAAAAAACCCACAACAGAACTCAGAGGATTTCTGAGCCTGGTCATGTCTAAAGTCACTTTTAAATTCAAATAAATATTTGTGGGAAAACTGCTTCCCCTATTCTCCTAGCGCTCATAACTTAATTATAGTAGCCGCCAGGCATCTTTAACTTTCGTGACCAGCAGATCACTCTGGGTCTCAGTGACCTTGGCAGTTATAACAGGGTAATATTTTCACAAGGATGAAATGTTCTTGAATACATTTCTCCAATGTACTGGTGTTCACAGGCATTTCTCAGCAGATCTGACCTGAAGTGCAAACATAATTCTTCAGTTTTACCTAGAGGTTTATTGACAAACTCCAGAAAACTCAAGTTCCCCTTCCTTTTTCTGAGACTCACCCTCTGTGAGAAGGCAAAGCTGCTGGTATTCTTCTTTTGGGCCCTCCATCATCAGTGGAAGTCTGGACCAAAGGCCTGAGCCCTGGAGCCTTTGAAAATCATCCAGTTGCCATACATCCAAACAGGAAGAGGAACGCAAAGTCAACGAAAAAAGAGCAAGGGGGAAAATGTATAAGAACACAATCCTTTGTTTTTTCAAGATATTTCGGTGTAATGTTTTGTGCAAAATTGCTCCTAAAGTTCATTGCAGACATTTGTCAACAGAGTTCAATGAAGAAACCCAGACAGGTGGGAATTCATGTTTTAAAACTGCCTCTCTTTCACTAGTGCTTAACACAATAGTTGCAAAAGGAATTAAATCAGCAGCCTGAGAAAGATACAGTCACCAAAATATCTGCTTTCTTTTGTTGGTGAATAAGCTCCTACTCTACACTCCGGCAATATCACTTTTGCCCAGTTCCTCTCAAGACATCATGTCCTGTTTTATCAAACTAAAGATATCTCATGTTAGAAGAGCCTGAGCTCATCATCTATAGTTCATTTTTCCACTTTGAGTCATGCAAATGCAAATCCTTACCTTTAAATCATATTGATCTGACTTGTCTAAGAAATTTTCAGGGAAGCTTAAGAAGGCCAACTATTTGCATTCTGATTACATTCATCTCATTTGGAGAAATGATGTACAGCTTACTTTTACAAATGCCATATTTTGGCTCAGTTCATGTAGCCTTCCTCTGCTGAAAACTATCACGTTACTCCTTGAGGAATCGTGGTGGTATCATACAGCAAGGATATCAAGATGCAGGCCTTAGAAAAAAAAAATGATAAGGGCTTGCATTCTTGCATAGTCAAAGTTATTTTCTTGGAGAAGGGAAGAAAAGGCCCCAAATACTGGAAATCTCACAGAGCCAAGAAATAGGTCTTCTCAGAAAATGTTTCAGCTGATTTTTCAAACCTCTGAGTTTGAACAGATCAAATGCTGCCGCATGTGTTCTCCTAATCTGTGAGCTCTTAGGACATGGAACAAGGACCCCAAATCAGTTTAGCCTTTATATCTAAATCGAAGGCAGACTGAACAACAAAACAAAAAAGGGCTCTACTAGCTCAAGTGATTGTAATGTGCTTAATGGGTTTCAGAGACTTTACACTTCAACCACAAAGTCAGTCTGGTTCAGTTTCATAATGTATGGAAATCTTCACTACTGAAGGATTCATTAGCGAATAAGCTGAAACAGAACAAAGACAGGCTTGACCTGCTGGTTTTTGCCTTATACACTGAAGATTTCTTCCCACAGTGTTGCTTTCCCTCAGAAGAGGTAGACAATTTTTATTTAACCAAGGGGAAATAAATCCAGTGAACCTGATTTTGGGTGTCTAGTGTAAATATTTCTAGGAGTGTTTTTACTCAAACAGCGTCCCAACACAGTCATCTTGTTCAAAAGGGTTATCTTACTGCTATGACTAGACAACCACCATAAAAGATATTATCAGTTAACAGCAGTCCAGAAAAATTTTAATGCTCTGCGTTAGTTTGCTAGGTAGCTTTATGAATCTGAAATTGAAAGTAGGAGATTTCACTAAGGGCAAGATCTGGAGCATAACGATACACTCTGCAATGTTCATCTCTCAGAAAGCTTCAGGCCTTTCTGAAGTGCACCATAAGAAGCTACATGCTGACAGGGAACTGCCCACTTCTTAGAAATGAGAACGATGGTCATGTTTATAGTCCTCTAGCAATGCATACAGGTGCTTGGTACCTCCAGCCATGCAGGATCCAGTGTCTTTGGAAGATGTAACAGAGTAGGAGTCAACTATCATAGTGGCAAAAGCCTAGAGATATCATGCATAGACCCATATGGTCTGTGTCCCATAACTGTCCCATTCACTCATTAATGGGAGACCCAACTTTAGGTCTTTTTCTGTAGTCTTTTGGTAGGAGAGAAATGTTTACCTGTCTAAACCAGGAAACTTTTCACCATGCTCATATCTTGCCATTAAATTCTTTGAGTCACAGCCCACACAGGTTTCAGGAGGTCTGAATATTCTCCTGGGTTCCAAGGTAATTATAACCCTATATTTGATGTGTTAATTAAAGGCCAAAACAAAGTCAAACATACATGCTGCGTTACTAGTTGAAGTATGCAGGTACCCCAAATGCCCTGTAAGCTTGTATTTAGGATAGAACAGACTACCTTAACTTCCCTGCTCAAGCCTGGAGATGGAGTCTAACTGGCATTATCACGGTCTTGTAAAGGTATAGACCCTCTGGGTGATAAGCAAGCAGTCACATGTACAAGAATAAGACTAATACTTTTAATACAGAAAGAATCTTCTGTTCCTTTTCGTTTCTCTTCAGGTGGTTTCTTTGTGATTGACAACAGTACAACAGCACTTTCGAGCAAAATATATAAATATGCAATGAGTCAAAATTCAACATTTTGAGGGCTACACAGTCTACTTCCTGCAACGGTCATGAGAACAGGGGATTAGCAGGAGGAATGAACGAGGTATCCCAAATATAGAGGGACCCAGCACAGACCCAGGGCAACCAAGAACAGATCATTTATTTTTCTGCCAGTAGCTACATTAAGAATGAATTTGGGGATTTTAAAAACTTCAAGGAGAAATGTGTTTGCTGTCTTTTCCAATATTTTTGCCCTATGTTTGATTACCTTCACTCTGGAGAGAATGTAGAAAGTATGCTAAAGGGTTATTAAAAATTTAAGAAATCATGGTTAATAATTCTGTTCCTTTGCTGCACTGGATCTTATTTTAAAATTAATTCTTTATTCATGTTGTTTCTCTCTGCTTTTCTGCAGGTTTAAACAACACAAAAATCAATTTAACCACTGATTATAACTTTAGTTTGGATCACTAAGGTCATCTAGTCCAACTGGCTCAAAACAGGTCCAGCTAGATAAGCTTGTTCAGTGCAGCTCTGCTTTGAACACCTTCAAGAACAGAGATGTCATAACCTCTCAGGACAACCCATGCCAATATTTTACCACCCTGTTTGAGAAAATTTTTTCCTGATATCCATCAGAATGTCCTTCATTGCAACTTCAGTCTGCTGCCTCTTATCCTACCAATGTGGACCTCTGTGAAGAGTTTAACACTGTTTTCTCTATGTCCTCCCATTAGCTAGTGAGTAGTGGGTCCAATAGCACATCTCACCTAGTTGGCTTGTGGATCCCCAGTGTCAGGAACTAGTCTTTGCCACTCTCCAGAACCTTGCTGGATTACCTGTGCCCTGCCATGTTGCTCACTGGGGTGGTTAAAGTCATCCATGAGAGACAAGGGCTGCAACTATCTTTTTCTGACTCTCTGTCAGCTTCATGCAGACTGACGTGAGTAAGACCAGTAAAACAGAAATCTCAGTTTATATGTTTATGATCAGTGACCAACAGGCTTGGGTTTTGTGGCTTCATTTTTTTATTTTTTTCAAATGGGAACATTTTAACCACAGCGTTTTGGGGAACAGCTATTGTCCTGTAGTCCTTTGATTCATTTACAGACAACAAAATGACAAATGTATACCAAGACTCCAGAAGTCCTTCACTCTCACAGTTATATTAGAAATTAATAATAATGTTTCAGATAACTCCTCAGGTAATAAATTTACGTCTCCATGGCATAAGTGTTTAATTCTAGCAAATTGTTCTTATCCCTCTTTGTTACAGCTAATAAAATTCCTGTCTCACAACGCAGCATTTCAGATGGCCACAGATAAATAAAAATAAGAAGCATTTATCAGCCTTTCTGCTTTTTTATATGAGTGTTCATGATTTTATCGTATGCATCTAGCATCGACTTTTACCTGGCACAAGCCTGTTTTGGCTCCTAACTGGCTTTAAAGAATGCCTTATCTTTTCTTAACTCCATTGAGATTAGACCTTATTTTTTTGTTGTTCTTAGTATAATCTTTAATGTTTTATTGTTTCTCTGTTTAATGAAGGATTTTTTGTTGTTGTTCTATATAACCCTTTTTTTCTTGATGGAGTCATGGGTTTTGGAACAACTAGTGCAATATTCTTGACCAGTTTCTGATTTTTCTCCGTGCCTTTCCACTTAAAATGCATATGCTCAGTCAGTTATGCCAGTAAATGCTTTAAGCTTTGGAAAACTGGCCCTATTAAAGTTCCAAATGTGCAGATTTTTGGTCAATGCCCTGTTTCATTTGTATAAAGTAAATTTAAATTGACTGTGGTCTCCGGTACCTCAGCAACTGCACTTTTTTGGGTCTTTAACTAACACTTTCTTGTTCAGCAGACTTAAGTCCACTATCAAGTTACCTTGTACTGGATATGGGACTTCCTGTTTTGAGAAGATAACATTATTATTTATAGAAATACTAAGGAAATTTGTTATTGGCCACAGGAGATCAGCAGCAAATGGCCCTCTGGTTGAAGTCATCCATGAGAAGTTTCTTGGTTGCCTTTTGACTGTTTTAGTTATTTCCCACGTCCCCTACAAATTATTAACAGATGCTTAAGGAACAGCTCATTTTGTCTCTGAGAAATTTTTGCTGGGCTATAAAAGACTCTTACCTGTAACTTGTCTTTTGCTTCAAATAGCTATGAAAACTGGGCTTTCACATTTAAGCAACCTTAAAGACATGTCTGCAGGTTAGGAAGAACTGGAGTACACAGACAGGCACATTAGTAGAGACCCCTGGACAAAGCGTAACACCCACCTCTTTAACAGGATGAGGTCCAGATGCAACTTATCTCAGCAACCTGGACACTGCACAGGAAATAGTATCAACTCTGTGAGCTTATTAGTTTGGGCCCAGGGCCAGACAAACACTGGCTAAATTGGGTCTGGGCTCTCCCCTTCTCGCCTCAGCACACATCCAGCCAGCTCGGGTGTCTCTGCACCCGCCATCACCCACCTTTCCGCACGCTACAAGCTCTGGCGTTAATGTGGAAGAGTGAACTCAACTATCTCTGCATCTGTCAGTGCGGTCAAGACCAAAATCCTCCCTCAGCCTTCTGGTTTTCTCCTTCTGTCCTCCATCTGAGGCCTTGGCTTTCTGAAGTAGAGGCAGGGCATGGCCAAAGACTGAATCAGGAGGGAGAAAAGCTGACAGCACTGGCTGTCTCGTCTTCATTCTTCTTCTTACCATCCAATATCGGCACTGTTTTAAATTACGCAAAAATAGCCTGTAAAGCTCTCATCAATCTCACTTGTTCAAATGCAGCTTTTCCACATTAATCATTTACAGTGACACGAGTAAACAATGCCACATGTGGCCGCAGCAATGGTGCTCTTCCATTATTCATTCATCCCAAGGTGCACTGGTTTTACATTGAATCTTACTCCCCCACTTCTCTTTTTAAAAAATTCTGTGAAAAAGAAACTGTAAAACCACCTTTTCATTTAAGAGTGAAAGACAGGAATATTCAGGCAGCAGTGGATCACAGACTGTCCCTGCCAAGAAAAGGAAAGTGTCGCGTTTTGGCCTCCCTGCACTCATCCTTGCTTTCTCTTTCTGCTCATAAAGATACCTGAACTAGCTCTAGACAGTCCTGCTCAAATACTGGAAACAAGGCGGCTTCATTAGCACAGTGTGCCACAAAATCTAACTTAACTTCCCTTTTAGCAGTCGTACAGCTATAGTTCTTGCTAGTCCCCAAACCAGCTTGTTGTCTGTATCCAAAGTCTTTTTTTTTTCACCCACTGTAACTTTTTGGGGTAGGAGACAGGAGCATCCAGTAGTTGTTCAAGAAAACCCACTTTGCACCCTACAGTTAGTGAGTTATGCTAAAAACTCCTGGGCAGGCTTTAACTGTCTGTTCATGACATTGTGCTGTGCCATTCAGATATACTTTATGCTATTTTTTTATTTTCAAAATATATTTTGGAGTAGAAAGAGCTTCAAAAGTGGGAGGCTGAATTTCAAACCCACAAGCGTTTAGATCCCGGGGTGTAGTTTGGACTCCATCCCCACAAAAACCAGCATAAAAACACTCCCCGTCGCTGCCAGCTCTCCTGATTTATCCAGCGTTTCACAAATGTAAAGCTGGTATTCGAGTCCCAGCTTGGAACGAGGAGACTGAACACAAACCTCAACTTTCATTCCTGCAAGAGAAGTTTCCATCCCTCCTGTTTGCAGAGGAAAGTTTGAAAACATGACCTGACTGCACTCGAGCAGGCTGCTGGGGAGGGAAGGGGAGCTGACTCATGATTTTTGCTACCCCAGGATCACAGTGCTGGGACACTGGCCAGGCGGGAGCAGAATTTGAGACTTTGGAGGCTCATTCATTCTTATGACTGTGCTGTTGCTCTGGAAGATGCCACTCTTTGCCGGAATGGAGGCCAAAGCAAAACATTTTAGTTTTGAGGAGAGATATCACTCAGGTGTCCTCCCTCTTCCTAAACAAACTTGCGTTGGAGAAGGCCACGTTCAGTGCAATGCATAAAGGAGACCCCCAGTGCCTCATTCCTCCTGGTAAATGGCATTAAGAACTATTCCACCAGCGCATTTGCTCATGTGCCAGGCCCTTCAGAGGGACGCCTGGCTGCTTCTGCCCAGCCTGTTCAGCAGAATCCCCCTACTAAGGCATGGACATTGCCTGTGGTGGCCTCAGCGCCATCATTGCTCACAAACTTCTTCCATCAATAGCCCCTAGCAAAATAACACAAACACACCCATCCATCTCCGTTCACTGCCTTTACACAGACCTCAACCTCCTGACAAAGCTCATGTTAAAAAAAAAAAAAAAAAGATGACTGCATTGGTTTTATGAGAACCTCCTAATTAAGGGCATGGAAGCATTAAAAATGTGATGCTAAAGGGACAGTTAGCTAGGCGTGATGGTATGGGGCACTGAAGTATAATGGAATAGCAAAGGACCCACTCTACCCTCATGACTGGGTAGGAAAAAAGAGAGGGGGAACCAAAGTGATGTCAGGTTTATTTCAGATTATGAAAAAAAGAAATAAAAATTGCCATCACAAAAGATGGGATTTCCGCTAGGATTCATTGCTGTCTAAACTCCAGTCCTGCTGAAGCTGTTAAGAATTTCATTGCCCAGCAATACATGATGAATTAAGCCAACAGAGAACACCTCCAGAAGTCCCAACAATCAAATGTATTTTGACTGTTTACATATTAAACCTAGCCGTAACGTAATCTTGGATTAAGAAAAATCCTGGCTAGCTGGGAAAAACCAAAACCTACATTTAAACTGTGTGATTGGAAGAGAAAGATATTAGCAGGAATGGGTGAGCAGCAAGAAGACAGGCTGAGAGCAGAGCATTTTACTGGCGTTTTAGCTGAACAAAGCATGTGGGTCTACACTACTCCTTCAAAGCACTCAATACCCTGAGTTCTGGCTATGTGCTGGGTGATGAGCTACTTGCTAAGGGATCGGGACTAGTTTTGATGAGCAGGGGTGCTGTACATGCCCAGGATCTGGATTTCTCTTCACAAATTCCATATAGCTAAGCAGCTATCTGGAAATCTGCTTAGGATGAGAAACAGAAGGAAGTGAGGAAGGGCGGGAAGGAGAGAAGTAATTTGTATGTGTGTGTGTTGGGGTTTGGTTTTTTTACAAGATTGCATTATTTTTCTGGCATTTCATTTCTCACTGTTGTCCTGACTTTTGGGTGTGGTGGGCTCTGAGCTTTGCCCTGTGTGCCTTTACGAACAATATTCTCTGGGCAAAATTGCTTTTTCCATTTCATTGCGGAATTGTGGTTATATATTTATTTCATAAGGAGAGTGGGTTATTTGGCAATTTAGGTTCATATTGTGGGTGTGGTCCCTCTAGATAGTTTTCTTCTGGATTAAATCTTTGCAAACTGTTATTTCTCTGGTAGTACACCAGTGAGCAACACACCATTCTCTTGGGTAGGATTTTATTTTATCTCCCATTTTTTCGGCAAACAACCCATTTCATTTGCATCATTGGCTACACTTTGTTGGGACAGTCCTGGGGCCTTCTCAGGACAAGTGGCTTGGCAACCACCATAACCCACCTGAAGCAGCAGCACAGAGCTTTGCATGGGATAATTTCCCCATCCATTGGCACCCTGATATATGAATTCCAGTACCACAGTGCTCTGTCCAAAACTAGCCCACGTATATGTATTGGGTTTGCATGGCAAGGTTTTGGTAGCAGGGTGGGACTACAGGGGTGGCTTCTGTAAGAAACTATTAGAAGCTTTCCCTATGTCCAATAGAGCCAATGCCAGCTGGCTCCAAGATGGACCTGTGGCCGGCCAAGGCCAAGCCCATCAGCAACGGTGGTAGCGCCTCTGGGACAACATATTTAAGAAGGGGGAAATATTGTGTGGAACAATAGCCTGAAGAGGGGAGTGAGAACACATGAGAGAAACAGCCCTGCAGACACCAAGGTCAGGGAAGACGGAGGGGGAGGAGGTGCTCCAGGCACTGGAGCAGAGATTCCTCTGCAGCCCATGGGGAACACCATGGCAAGGCAGGCTGTCCCCCTGCAGCCCATGGAGGTTAATGGTGAAGTAGATATTCACCTGCAGCCCATGGAGGACCCCACGCTAGAGCAGATGGATGCCCAAAGGAGGCTGTGACCCCATGCAGACCCTGCATTGGAGCAGGTTCCTGGCAGGACCTGTGGCTCCTTGGAGAGAGGAGCCCACACTGGAGCAGGTTTGCTGGCAGGACTTGTGACCCCATGGGGAAACCACACTAGAGCAGTCTGTTCCTGGAAGACTGCACCCCATGGAGAGGACCTATACTGGAGCAGTTTGTGGAGACCTGCAGCCCATGGGAAAGACACACATTGGAGAAGTTGGTGGGAGGTATTCCATGCTGGAGCTGAGGAAGAGTATAAGGAGTCCTCCCCCTGAGGAGGAAGGAGCAGCAGAGACAACGGGTGATGAACTGACCACAACCCCTGTTCCCCATCCCCCTGCACTGCTCAGGGGAAGGAGGTAGAGTAAATAGGGAGTAAAGTTAAGCCCAGGAAGAATGGAGGGGTGGTGGGAAGGATTAAGATTTGTTTTTATTTTCTCATTACCCTACTCTGATTTGATTGGTAATAAATTAAACTAATTTCACCAAGTCAAGCCTGTTTTGCCTGTGGTGGCAGCTGGTGAGTGATCTCTCCCTTTCAGTCTCTTGACCCATGAGCCTTTTGTTGTATTTTCTCTCCCCTGTCCAGCTTAGGAAGGGAGTGACAGAGCGGCTTTGGTGGGTACCTGGTGTCCAGCCAGGGTCAACCTACCCCAGTATCTCTGCAGAACGTTTGACTGTGGACCATTAACCTACCTACCCTAAAGGGTCTCTTGTTGCTCTGGAATAATAAAGCAGGGAAGAGGAAGGGGCATAGAAGCTGGCAGTGGAAAGCTGTAGCAAGCAGATGCCGCACAAAGCATTTTTTTATGCCTCATTGTCACACAAGGAGCAAAGAAACGTCACTTCTGCTCAATCACAGAATCAAGCATGAGGAGAGTATCCACACCTCCTGTGGCAGGTGTTTATGTTGGGAAGGGAGTCTCCCTCTTTACACAGTGGGTTCTTTCACTTTCCAGAGTGCAAATAAGCGCTGGTGCATGTTTTCCCTCAGTTGACTATGGATATGAAGCTAAGGACAATAGCCTCTTAATTTAGGTACTTCAGATATGTGCCTGCCATGCAGTGACGTGAATGTATCTTTAGATCAAACACTGCCAAACAACTTCAGCATATGAATCACCTTGCTATCTCAAAACACACCTCCTGCAAGGAAGCACTAGGCAAGCGCCACAAGGTTTTCACTGGTACCCTGTCACACCTTGGTGAACCAACTCCTCCGACCCAAGCTTCTGACAAATCTACCAAACCAACATTTTTCCCATTAAATCAGAAGGGACCAGGGGGTGTGACTGGCCGTACCCCGCAAATATCCCCCATCTGGCAGCAGGGACTGTGCCCGCAGCACAGGGAACACAACCCGAGGCAAAGCTTTGCCTCCAGCTACAACAGGAACAGCAGCTGTTGCAGAGCCATGACTACAGAGAGGCAGTAAAATCACACATATCACACCACAGTATTACAGGCACAAATTAAGTCTGGGCTGAGGCCCTTTTAAAAAAAAATGGCCGGTTAGGTTTAATTTAGAATCTCTTTCCTTGCAACTACAGAGCAAATTGACAAAACAGACTTTTTAAATCACCTATGAAACTTCACTCAATGACAGGATACCAAAAAGACTCTTTTGTGTTAAAGTGTTAATTATTAAAACATGACCAAACGGTTAGTTCAATTTACAGCATTGCCATTAGAAGGAAGGCTGGAAACAATGCGCACATTAAAAGGCTATATTATATGTTCTGTTACTTGAAGAGTCTCTGAAGTGAGAAAAGACAAGTTGCGGAGCCAAGAAATTCACCACCAGAATGGTGTTAGCTCTGCTTTTCTCTTGGTACAATCTCATTTATCTGAAATGCTACAGGAAGCAAAAATTATTCAGCCAACAAGAGATTCAAATCATCGAAAAAGAAATCCTGGGGAAGCGATACAGCCAAACATTTGAATAGAAAGGACGCTTCAGATTAAAATATCAATTGCTCAGGTAAGTGGCAGTTCGTTATGCTGTGTCATTAATTTGTGGCTGGATTACTTGTTCTTGCAATTTCCTATTCAATGATAATTTGGATAATTTATAAGAGGTACAGTGTGCAATTTATAGCAGGTTTTGAAAACTTTCAAGAACTGACTGATACGAACTGAACTGTAACTTCCAACATTTCTCCTAAAAAATGTCTGTTCATCTGTCCTGCCTACAAGACAAGGAAGGGTGTTAGGCTGAAAAAGTCACTTTGCTGAACAAAGGGGTCCACCATGCAGTGAGTCAAATAAGCAAGATATCAGGGTTGCAATTCAGTGATATTTTCAAAGCACCTAAACACCAAATTGAGATTTGAGTTAATTTTGTGGCAGCAGAAATACAGAAAAGGGAAACAACCTAATGGGTGCTTCTGTATTGAGTTGAGCTAAACATACACAGTATTTAAAAAAAAATAAAACAGCAAGCCATACACAAAACAGGGAAGCAAGTTTAGGAACAGTTTGCATAATTATCAGTTATTCACAATACCCAAAAAAATGAAACACACCAGACCCTCCAAAAGCCCAAATCACAGCAGCTCTGTTGAATTCTGAGATTTGTGTCATTTACCCTCAGCCGGAGATCTGGGATGTGCATGTAGATGACAATTTTTTATTTTTTTTTCCCCGAGACCTATTTTTTTGCTCAGACCTCTTATGTACAGTAACAACACAGACTCTGAAGCTAGCCTCATAGCTGTGTAGAAGTTGACAAGGGAAGCAGCTCTGATGCTGGCATGATCCACAGTGCAGCACTCTAGCATGGTGCACAGGGCAGGTTCCTGAACTGGGGGAACCTCAGGGGAAACCGAGAGCTGCTGGGAGCCCATGCCCCCACCACAACTGACACAGCTTCGCAGACAGAACTCTGATGGGAACATGCTGCCACCCAGGTATCACGATGCACACCGTGCCCTACTCTTATGCCAGTACCAGATGGCAGCCATGAGCACACCTGTGGAAGATGCACCCAGGTAGAGGAACTCCTCCATTCAGTGGCAGAGCTCCAGGAGGAAGTGAGCAGATTGAGGAGTATCAGGGAGCACAAGAGAGCGAGACTACTGGTATAGCACCCTTCCTTCCCTGAGACAGGCCCAACAGGCAGACAGGATGCATGATACAGAGGATTCCCTGTCTTCTCTCCACCTGTCTGAACACAGTGACTTAAGAGATAGGGGACAATGACAACAAGTTCCTGCCTGGTGCAGCAGGTGTGTCTCCTCCATGACTACACCACCTTCCCAGGTGTCCTTGCATAATAGACTCAAGACTCTGCAAGTGGAACTGAACAGTAATGAGGACAATGGTTCATCTAGTTTGGAGGTGTCACTGAGGTCAAGTCAGCCTACACCGTGCATCAGAACTGCTTCCATAAAGAAAAAAAGATGGATCATTGTCATAGGAGACTGCCTTCTGAAGAGAACAGAAGGTCCAATATGCTAACCAGACCCACTTCTTAGGGAAGTCCGCTGCCTCCTTGGAGCCGGGGTTAAAGATACGAAGAGGCAGGTTTCTACCCTGATATGGTCTGCAGATTATTGTCCATTATTGGTTTTTCAGGCAGGCAGCGATGACCTTGCAACAAGAAGTCAGGGGCAATCAAGAGAGATTCAGGGCTTTGGGATGACTGGTTAAGGGATCAGGAGCACAAGTAACGTTCTCCTGTATCCTTCCAGTTGCAGGGAACGATGAGGGAAGAAACAGGAAAACCCAGCAGATCAATACCTGGCTCTGAGATTGGTGTCACCGGCAGAAGTTTGTTTTTTCTGATCACGGATCATTTACATGGCACCAGGTCTGTTGGCAACAGATGGGGCACACCTGCTCAAAGCAGGGAAAGCATCTTTACTTAGTAATTAGCAGGGTTCATTGAAAGAGCTTTAAACTATATTCGAAAGGGGACAGGGATAAAACTAGGCTCACTAGAGATAAGCCTGGGGGTGAAGCCCCGTAATCCACTGGTGAGAGACCTGCTGCAGCACTTGGACATACACACGTCTATGAGGCCAGATGGGATCCACCCAAGGGTACTGAGGGACCTGGCAGAAGTGCTCCACCTTCTATCGTTTATCAGCAGCCCTGGCTAACTGGGGAGGTCCCAGTTGACTGGAAGTTAGCAAATGCGATGCCCACTCACAAGAAGGGCCAGAAGGAGGATCTGGGGAACTACAGGCCTGACAGTCTGACCTTGGTCCCTGGGAAGGTTATGGAACAAATCATCCCGAGTGCCATTACGTGGCACATGCAGGACAGCCAGGTGATCAGGCCTAGTCATCACAGGTTCATGAAAGGCAGGTGCTGCTTGACTAACCTGATCTCCTTGTATGACAAGGTGACTCACTTAGTGGAGGAGGGAAAGGCTGTGGATGCTGTCTGCATGGACTTTAGTAAGGCCTTTGACACCATTTTGCACTGCATTCTCCTGAAGAAACTGGCTGCTCGTGGCTTGGACAGCTGTACTCTTCACTGGGTAAAAAACTGGCCGGATGACTAAGCCCAAAGAGTGGTGGTGAATGGAGTTACATCTAGTAGGTGGCCAGTCACAAGTGGTGTTCCCCAGGGCTCAGTATTGGGTCCTGTTCTGTTTAATATCTTTCTCAGCTACCTGGACAAGGGGATTGAGTGCACCCTCAGTAAGTTTGCAGACAACACCAAGTTGGGCAGGAGTGTTGACCTGCTTGAGGGTAGGAGGGCTCTACAAAGGGTTGTGGGATGGCTGGATCAAGGGGCCAACGGTATGAGGTGAAGGTGAGCGTGAGGGGAAGAGTGGCTGGAAAGCTGCCTGGTGGAAAAGGACCTGGGGGTGTTGGTCGACAGCCGTCTGAATATGAGCCAGCAGTGTGCCCAGGTGGCCAAGAAGGCCAACAGCATCCTGGCTTGTATCAGGAATAGTGTGGCCAGCAGGACAAGTGATTGTCCCACAGTACTTGGCACTTGACTGCCACCTCAAATACTGTGTTCAGTTTTGGGCCCCTCACTACAAGAAAGACATTGAGGTGCTGGAGTGTGTCCAGAGAAGGGCAAAGAAGCTGGTGAGGGGTCTAGAGAACAAGTCTGATGAGGAGCAGCTGAGGGAACTGGGGTTGTTTAGCCTGGAAACAGGCTAAACAGAGAAAAGGAGGCTGAGGAGAGACCTTATCGCTCTCTACCACTACGTGAAAGGAGGTTGCAGCGAGGTTGGGGTTGATCTCTTCTCCCAAGTAACAAGCGATAGGACAAGAAGAAATGGCCTGAAGTTGCACCATGGGAAGTTTAGATTGGATATTAGGAAAAATTTCTTCACTGAAAGGGGTGTCAGACATTGGACCAGGCTGACCAGGGAAGTGGTTGAATCATCATCCCTGGAGGTACTTAAAAGATGTGTAGATGTGGCACTTAGGGACGTGGTTTAGTGGTGGAATTGGCAGTGCTGAGTTAACGGTGTGACTCGGTGATCTTTATGGTCTTTTCTAACCTAAACGATTCTATGATTCTGAGTATTTAGGTTAGTGACAGCAAATTCATGTGAAGCAAGAGCAGAACTGAATCCCATAACTTTCTGTGGGTTTTTTTCCTTCAGTCCCATTCTTTATTTAATTTACAACCTCCAATTCTGTTCATCTTCCTCCATTCCCAAGTCCTTAGTAATAACCCTATTTCCTTAGCTCTTTTCCCATAAATAATTCTTCTGAAATAGCATGAGGAGAGCCCGCTCAGCTAGTGCAGTCCCCCTTGGAGAAGGCCGGGAGATCAATTACTCTCATTGAAATGCCACAGGAAAAGCAGAATTTCAGAATAGGATTTCACACAACAGTTTATAACAACAGGGTGGGAGAAGGGAAAGCCGTGAAGAACCTTGTTATGTGCTCCCACACAGAGAAAAGAAAAAAAAAAATACCCAGCCATCACAAGAAATTGCTCTTCTCAGTGCTTATTTCTAACTGATTTTCTTGACGTCTAAATGTTATCATCTCAATGATAGCTACTGTAGCAATATATAGACATGCACACTTTTCTACTTTACAATTCCATAACTGTTTCTTTTAAGTTAATGTACAATAAAGTCATTCAACTGTGCCACTAATTAACTGCTGCATTGTACTGTGAGACAATATAGGGAAAGGGCTTAAAGGACTTAAAATTAATTCTAGTTCAATGGAAAAGATCTCTAACGAAACTGTTTATTAAATGTAGTAACTGCTTTTACTAAACATATTTTACACTTGATGTAATTTTACACTTCTTTTGCATAACGTGATTATTTAATTAGCAATGGAAATGCCCCCATTGTAATTTTTGTAGCTAACGTTTGTAGGGTATTTCTACTGCTGTGCAATTCTGCAAGTGCAAATCGCATTATTTATACTTAGTGTATGGTTGAATTAGGACCAGCAAAGACTACAGCAGCAGTACTATTATTAAAAAATACACCTCTGGGAGTGGGGGAGGTAACAGCATTAATTTATCCATACGGTATTTAAATGAATTTTCCTTTTTCTCCCTTTCTTCAGGATAACCTTTAACTTCAAGGATTAGAGCAGCAGTAAGCGATGTGGGAGCAGAAGACATGTCTGAACCACGCAAGGATGAGGAAAGTTTCCTAATTTCTCCACCTAGATACAGTTTAGTCAGTTTTAAAAATAATGTTAAATATGTTTCAAGCATTGCACTTCTCCTGAATCTCCCATCCAGCTTTAGGACTCTTTACTTGCCTTCTCCATTTTAAAGGGGCTTTTCTTTCTTCCAGGTACAGGGGGACCCAAACAAACAATAATGTTGTGTATTTGGATGCAGTGAATAAGTGACATGTTAAAGGCTCAGTTTAAACACAGCAGCAAACAAGCAAACCGAAAAGCCCCAGAAGAAAAATTTTCTCTGCTGTCTTTCAGTCATGTTTCTTGGGACATTGACATTAATGAAAAATAAAAAACCAAACTCAAACAACTGTGATTTTTTAAACTTCATGTACTTCCTTTAAAACCCCTGAAATGTCAGCACAGGGACAAATTTTCCACTGATGTTGCTCAGCATAACTCAATCACAGAGCTGTACCTATTTACATTAACTGCAGGTCTGCCATATGACCTTCTGCTATATGAAGACCTGCTAGTTCTTACACAATTAACAGGATATTCTACTGTTTCAGAAATGTCCTCTCTTTCTCAAGAACTCCTTGCCCTCTTATTTTTTCATACTAGCTAGTGCCAGTTACATTAATTTAGTTTTACCTATGCAGTCAACACCCAGGCCAAGAACATGGGGGCAAACAGGAAATTTTTGTAACAAGAAAGCTTGATCTGACTCGAGTGTAAAGGTTTTTTACCACCTGCAACAAAATCTCCTGCCTCCCTGAGAAAATGCTGATTGTAAAGGAAAAAATGCGTCTTCTAGCACAACGGATCTTGAGCAAGCAGAGAAAGCCCAAGGGGAAAACAAGGAGGTCAAGAAAAAATTATTCTGGAGAGAAGATTGAAGGTCTGGTGCTGTTTAGTCTGGAGAAGACAAGTCTGGTCGGGACGATATGGCAGAAAAAAACCACCCCTCCATGCTATGCTGAATATAGCGGGAAGAGCAGAGCAAGAGAGCAGAGGGAATATACTTTAGGTGGTAGGAAAAGCTTTCCAGCCACAGGGACAGGTATGGGCTGGAGACATCTGCCTACCCCCAGAGGAAGCTCGGTGGCGGACAGTCTAAGACCAGGACAGACAGACATCACCCAGGAGCGACGGCAGCAGCGCCATGGGCCAGGTCAGCCCAGTGCTTTGCAGCTCCATGGAAAGGCACATGTTCAGCGGCCGGGGACCAAGAGCGCACTCAGCCGTGAGTCAGAGAAACACATCTTTTAGAGGATTAAGAGATGATGTAGGAAGTTGAGACTGCAAGTTGCCGACAATGAATACCAGACGGCCGATGCGGGGCTGCCAGCTCATCAAGGGCCTGACTCAGCAAAAGGCTCTGCTTTCTGCGACCGCTGCGCCAAGGGCTTGCTGCTCCCACACCACATCGCACGCCTCAAAAGCCAGAACAATCTTTTTTCTTTTTTTTTTCCCCTTCTAAGCTGAGGGAGATCCTAACCCAGTCTCTCCTAAATTGGGAAGGCAGAAGGTAAGTGGTGAGGGAGTGGGAGAAGGGAAGCGCGTGACTCCAGGACTCCCCGTGCTTCATGCCCAGCTACAGACACACAACATTTACGCAGGCGTCTGGAATCTGTAAAAACATCTGCTTGCGTCTCTACCCCCCACAAAACCCGCTACTGTGGAAACCCTCTTGAGGTAGCCACAAGCAGGGTGGAGTTTGGGAGCTGGTGTCCATGCTGAGGGTCCTCTTCTCCCTCGCTTGCCCACTGCTGGGCAGAGCATCCCTCCCTGCAGCTGGAACGGGCAGCGGTGGGCAGCCCCTCACTGCCTGCCCGCATGGGGACAGGGAAAGCCACCCAGCACACAGGTAAGGAGGCGAAGAAAAACAGGGAAAGAGGCAGTAAGAGATGGGAGATTGTAATAGGTGGAGAAAAAATGGGGACCGAGTGAGCAGGAAAAACATGCCAAGCAGCACCATAAGAAGACAGCAAAGGGACAAACTTGTGGTGGCAGTTTGCACCTCCCGTGAACAGCAAATGAGCACCCAATTTGCTTCCTTGCTTCCTGCCAGTAATGCCCAGTTTCTCAGGCTTTTGTTTGCACTTTCCACTAGCCCATGGACACATCCCGCACACCAGCAGGGCCCACAGCCAGTAAGAAGCCCAGGGCACAGGTTTGTGTTACTGCTTCCATTGTGGAAACAGTCAGTGAGCAAGGATTTTCCATGTTGCATGTGAATTCTGATGTTAAAAAGAAAGTTTCTGCTCTGAGCAAGAGCGAGACAAGACTGCCGCCAGGTCATTTTGAATTCACTCAAAAGGGAATGAATTAAAAAGATGTGGAGCTGTTTTGTTCCAGCACAATTAACCAGGCCATTCCCTGAGGTCTGGACTACAGGGTCCAAGGTGCCCAGCAGAGCTGCCGTGGCACCTGGGGAGCCAGCAAACACAACAGGCTGCTATGAGTTCCCAGGGAACAGGGCTGATTCCAGAGAGAAACCTGCCTGTAAATACAGGGACACCTGTAGTTTTCCTCATGACTCCTGTTCCAGGAAAATGGTTGTTCACCCACGCCAAATGTTTAATCAGAAAGTTTATTGGTGATTTATTCCAGTTCTCACCTGCCATATTTGGTGTCCTTTGATTATCTATTTGATTTTAAGTTCTTCATTATGAACTTTAATGCACCACAGATAACCTTTCAATCAGTGTACTATTAAAGATAAACTATTAATATATTCCCCTTAAGAAGCAGTAATAGGGTTAAGTATTTGCATGGCTCATTTATTAGAAAAATGTGTGCAAGTAACTCAAGGAGTTTTCAGTGAGTTACTCTTTATGATCTAGATTCAATCAAGATTTCGTCTGGCTTCCAGGCTGCAATAATTGTCCAAGGCAGCTCAGCCACCCAAGCCTTGGTGCCTGCACCGGACTGATGCTGCTTCTCATGGCAGCAAAGCGTGCGCAGGGTCTGTGGCCCTGCTCAGCCACCAAGCAGACAAACGCAGCAGATCTCCCCGGGTGAGGGTTTTATGCCTGTTGGGAAAGCCACCACGGTGATGAAGGACGGTGTTGTCTAAACCAAGGACTTGAGGAAGAGATCCCCAGGATCCTGGGTGGCCTCCTTGCCACTGCGGTGGGATGGTACTGCAAAGACATTGTCAGTCCGGTCAGATCAAGCGTTGGGCAGTACCAAAGGCGGATTGAAAGGCCCCAGCTCCTCAAGAGCACCAAGTTTGTGTGAGCTGCAGGTGACACGGCCAGGGCAGCTGTCCCACTGAGCGTGCCTCTGGATCTTTCACGTGGGAAAGTGTCCTGCTCAGCAAGCCTTGCCACTGACCTAACTGTGAGCACCAGAAAGTGGAGTTCTCTCTCCCTCTCTCTACCCCCAACAGGTTTTTCTTATTTTTAAACAAGTTTTTTTTGGCCAGAAATAATAATTTTTTATTTTATTTTATTTTTTTTACAGCCTAGATGTATTCTTTCACCATTCTTAAACTGAAACATTCTCAAATTGGTGTTTAGAAGATGTTTTCAGTTAGAGACTGACTCTTCTTATTTATTTCTTTTATTAGGATTAAGCAGGCCAAACCCAAGATGTTCTATTTTGGATTAAATAAACCATTTCAGGTTGACTACCCCCTCTCATGTACTTGAAGTATAAAAAAGAAATAGACTTTGTTGAAACAAAGATAAATGTATAAAACACTTTCTGGCCCATTTTTCACACAGCTGCAGTCAAAACTTCTCCTGCTTGGATTAACTCTTCCCACTTCTTCATGCAGCCTACCCTGTTCCAAGCACTCAAAGAGAAGATGTAAGAAACGTCTTCAAGTAAATAAGAGCTACCTGCTATCTGCAAAACCAAACACAGAAAAGCAGAAACGAATCTCTTTTTAATCTGAAACAGAAATTGTAAGTGCTGAAATTTCAGCATGCGGCCCCACCCTTACAACTGCCGGCATTGGCTCTGCTTTTGATAAACCAAGCCACAAACACAGAGCTAAAGCCTTTGGCAAACCATGTACCTATGAAGCAAATGCAGCATGAATGAGACGGGGGGCCATCTCCCCGGCTGGCGTATATCAGTATAGCTTTGCTGAAGTCAGAGATGGCACAGCTGTAACAGCAGCAGCCGAGACCCGGCATCCTGAGGTCTCTCAGCCTTGGACCAAATATTTAGTGTCCGTTCTTCAAAAACCTTGCTCATTTTAAAATGAGACAGCCTCTAACAGCATTTCTTCATAGGTAGCCACCAAGACTCTGTATCCATTGGATGAGTGATTTTTAGCTCTCAACATGTGTTTCCCATGCTGGAGAGAATAAATTAGGTTAAAATGCAATTCTGTTCCTTTACCTGATATCAGAGAAATCACTGCTTACAGCAGAGACACCTCAAAGAAGACCAGTTTCCAGGGGCTATCTTTCATGCTGCTTGTACACAGAATATGGACCACTCTGACTGGAACAGTTATCACAATAATGTCCCTTGTATCTGTAACCCAGTTTGCATCCATTTCTTCTTCTTTGTTTTTTTTTTTTTTCTTTGTTTTTTTCCCCCCCGCTTACTGGAAAAGACGTCATCCTAGCAGAAGGCTTGTTTCCTGGGTGGCCTGTATAAACGTCCCTTTCTTAAGCTCCAGCACCAGACCCTAACAGACCACCTACTTTACAAGCAGTCACCCTCTATTGCCTCCAGACATCTCCGAGGTCTTTTCCCTTCCCAAGTCTGCTGCTTTTATCAAACCAGCCTTGTTCCAGCCCTTGCCCATTGGCAAACAGCCCGTTCTTGTGTCCTATCTCCCTTGCTCCTGCACAGAGCACCCAGCCATCTACGGGGAGCTGCACATCACAGCTTACAGGCTGGAGGGCTTTTAGATTTTTTGGAGGAGAAGGGACAGATGCCTTGTGACTGTCCTCTCCTCCTCTTTCTCCTCCAGGACCAGTCTGCGGTAGCTCTGCCCGCCAGGTTAATGGGGCCTCCCAGGCACAAGGCTCCCACACTGTCGGGGAGCGCTTTGCCCTTTCCCAGCTCCTTTGTCCATCTCTGTCTGCAGCACCGTTCAGATTGGTGTGGCTGAGCCAAAAGCTAACTCAGCAGCATTTCCCACTGTATAAAGCCATGACAGGCTTGCATCATGAACACTTTGTACAGTCCTGGTTGTTCTTCCACCCCCACATCTTAAAAAAGATATACTGGAAATTGGAGGAGGTTCAGAGAAAAGCAGCAAGGAGGGTCAAAGGTACAGAGTGGTTTGCACACAAGGAACAGCTGAATGCACTAGAACATTTCAGCCTAGAAAATAAAAGACCTGGAAGTGGAGGAAAGGGTTCAATACAATCAAAAATCAAGTAATCTTGAGTAGCATGAAAGGGCTGAGTAGGAATTGCCCGTTCACTGCCTCTTCCAGTGGAAGAATTCAGAGGCACACTGTGGAGCTCGCAGCTGGTGATTGGATCAAAACCAGTTTTTGCACAGGGTGTTGTGCACTTAAACCATGGATGCTAAGAATGTACATGGGCTCAAGGGGAGACTGGACAAGTTTATAGAGTAAAAACCCACTGAAGGTGGCTCAGTGTACTACCGAGCTGCAAATGGTTGGATGCATGAGGGGAAGCAGCACATACACTTGGGCCCTCTACCATAAGCTTCCAGCCACTGTTGACCACTGCCAAAAGCACATTACCAGACTATAATGACCTTTAGTCTGGCCCAGCACGCTGCTTCCTATATTTGCTAGCATACACATTTCCTCCTCCAGAATCACATCCTTCCTTTTTTCCCAGGGCTTCGAGTTGATTTCATTGTTACAACATACAAACACCAAGGCACCAAAGTCCTTCCTCTCTTCTCCAGCATATGGCACAGCATCCCAACACCCAGCCTACTCCACTGAGGATCAAGCCACATTTTTGTGCTCCCTTCTGCTTCCCTGTCTGCCTCACAGCCTTTTCGCCATGTCCTAAAACAGCTTTACCCCAGCCCAGTGTGTCCAGAGCTAACTCAAGACTTGGCAGATACGGAGGTAAAACATTGTAGTGACCACCAGGGAACAGGCAACTGCAGAGAGGGAGAGGGAAGGAAGAATCAACTCTGCTCCAGGAAGACATGTTTTCCTCCCTACAGGAGGCTAAGACTCCTGATGGGGAGTGGGGGTAAATGTACCACCAGGCTGAGAGCTCAAGGATGGCCCCAGAGAGGAGGGATTTCCGCATCAGTATCTCTAAAGACTGTCCAACATGCGCAGCTGTATCTGTTCTCTGGACATTCAATGATTTTTATCTTGGCTGTTAAAGGTAACTTGGGATATAGATACCCTGGCGGTGCCTGGCCCAGCTCTAAGTGCATCACCTGAGCCCTCACAATGAGCTCAGGCAACCAAATCCTTGCAGGACCATCCCTGAGCTCACTCAGGCTCCCAGGTGGGAGCAACAGGTCAGCCACAGGCAGACCTGGACAATTGTGGTCTAGCTAGGGAAAAAACATTGGTGTAAGCTGAATGAGTACATATGGTTTTGTATCGATCCAAACCATTACATTTGACCTAGAATGAAATTTTCACTTTGGAAACAAAAGACTTTTCCTTGTATTCCAATTCATTATTCCAAACACAGTATTCGAGGTGAGGCCTCACCAGTGCCAAGTACTGCGGGACAATCACTTCCCTAGTCCTGTTGGCGACACTATTCCTGATACAAGCCAGGACACTGTTGACCTTCTTGGCCACCTGGACACACTGCTGGCTCATATTCAGACAGTTGTTGACCAACACCCCCAGGTCCTTTTCCACCAGGCAGCTTTCCAGCCACTCTTCCCCAAGCCTGTAGTGCTGCCCGGGGTTGTTGTGACCCAAGTGCAGGACCCAGCACTTGGCCTTGTTGAACCTCATACCGTTGGCCCATTGATCCAGCCATCCCACAACCCTTTGTAGAGCCCTCCTACCCTCAAGCAGGTCAACACTCCTGCCCAACTTGGTGTTGTCTGCAAACTTACTAAGGGTGCACTCAATCCCCTTGTCCAGGTAGCTGAGAAAGATATTAAACAGAACAGGACCCAATACTGAGCCCTGGGGAACACCACTTGTGACTGGCCACCTACTAGATGTAACTCCATTCACCACCACTCTTTGGGCTTAGTCATCCGGCCAGTTTTTTCCCCAGTGAAGAGTACAGCTGTCCAAGCCACGAGCAGCCAGTTTCTTCAGGAGAATGCAGTGCAAAATGGTGTCAAAGGCCTTACTAAAGTCCATGCAGACAGCATCCACAGCCTTTCCCTCCTCCACTAAGTGAGTCACCTTGTCATACAAGGAGATCAGGTTAGTCAAGCAGCACCTGCCTTTCATGAACCTGTGATGACTAGGCCTGATCACCTGGCTGTCCTGCATGTGCCACGTAATGGCACTCGGGATGATTTGTTCCATAACCTTCCCAGGGACCAAGGTCAGACTGTCAGGCCTGTAGTTCCCCAGATCCTCCTTCTGGCCCTTCTTGTGAGTGGGCATCGCATTTGCTAACTTCCAGTCAACTGGGATCTCCCCAGTTAGCCAGGGCTGCTGATAAACGATAGAAGGTGNTCAACTGGGACCTCCCCAGTTAGCCAGGGCTGCTGATAAATGATGGAAAGTGGTTTGGTGAGCACTTCTCACCAAAGAGCTGAGAGGGGACAGTTCCCTCAGTACCCCTGGGTGGATCCCATCCAGCCCCATAGCCTGTGTGTGTCTAAGTACTGTAGCAGTTCCTTCACGGTTTTCCCTTGGATTATGGGGGCTTCATTTTGCTCCCTGTCCCTGTCTTCTAGCTCAGGGGACCGGGTAATGAGGGAACAACTGGCCCTGGTACTAACGACTGAGGCAAAGAAGGCATTAGGTACCTCAGCCTTTTCCTCATCCTTGGTCACTATGTTCCTGCCCCATCTAATATAAGATGGAGACTATCCTTAGCCCTCCTTTTGTTGCTAACATATTTACAGGAACATTTTTATTGCCTTTTATGGCAGAAGTTGGATTAACTTCTAGTTGGGTTTTGGTCCTTCTAATTTTCTCCCTACATAGCCTCACAACATCTTTGTAGTCCTCGTGAGTGGCCTGCCCTTTCTTCTGAAGGCCATAACTCTCCTATTTTCTTACTGAATTGCAACAACAGCTCTCTGTTCAGCCAGACCGGTTTTCTTCCCTTTGGCACATGGGGACAGCCTGCTCCATCAGACTTCCTTCTTGAAAAACATCCAGTTTTCTGGACTGCTTTGCCTGTCAGGACTGCCTCCCTGGGGACTCTGTCAACCAGGCTCCCAAACAGGCTAAAGCCTGCCCTCCAGAAGTCCAAGATGGAAGTTCTGCTGACCCTCATCCTTGCTTCTCCCAGAATTGAAAACTCTGTCACTTCACTTTCACCCATAAGCAGACCAAGGGACCTCACTAGCAGTCACTCAGCTGTCCTCACTACGGGGTCTCAACCTATTTTGTGCAACCAGACTGCAACATGGTGCCATAGCAGTTTTTATAGCACAAGTAATCATGCCCACAATTAAATAATCTGGTCTTGGGAATAGAGCTGATATTAGGCTTTTGGAGGCTACGTCATTCAAAGCAGAGGTAGCAGCTGCACAGCTGGGGGAGCACAGGCAGCGCCACAGCACTGAATGCATACAACATTCAGTTTTGCCTTGACACTGTTCACTCCTAGGTACCAATGCTCCTGAGGCGTTAAAGGTAATTTTAGCCTTGTGTTCAAAATCAGGTAGGAAACAGGGACCTAGTGGTGGCAGAAAACATTGTCCTACCCCCTGGAGCTCCTCTGCTCCTTGCCCCTGGGCTCTTTGGCTCTGTCGTACTCCTCACATCGCTGTAAGACTCTGGTCTCCACCCATGCATATTCACAGCTATATGCTGGTTTCACTAAATTATCTTCTAAAGTCTATTTCATTAAATTTGTTTAAATAAGTTACCTTTATTTGGGCCAATACTACATTCTTGTGTTCAGTATCTTTCAAGTCTGCAAAGGCTCTGACAGTCTGTGAACATGAGTGCCTCAGAAATCTCAAGAAACTTTGGAAAAAACAGAGTCTACATTTGAAACAAACATGCTAAGTAGCTTGCTAATATATCATGCACAGCATTAGAGAGATGTCCTACCTTAGAACTGAACAACATGTGACCGTAAGATCACAGGACAGGACCATAGGTACCCTGAAGCCCTGAGTCCTACAGGACTCCCATGAATCCTACAAAAAGCCCGTTTCCCATTCCCATGGAAAGAGCCCATTGCAGCCCCTGTAGCAGAAACCTTGTCTGTAGTCATAACACTTCCATCCTCCCCAGAGATCCAGCTTTAATATTTCTTGGTTTTACAAAACTGTTCACCACAGTAGCTCACTCTGCAAGTGCACCTCATCATGGTTAGTTAATTCATCATTTCTGCCGGTCTCGTTAATCTCCTCTCCCCTTCCACAGATAAACCACATTTAATGGCTGTGCTAAGTTACAAGCAGCATGCCAAGGAATATCTTGCATACTTCAGAAGGGTAATGTCCTACCAGATTTATCTGGGCCTTTAAACCCCATTTTGAAAAAGTTGTCTCAGTTACTAATCTACTGAATGCAAATTTCATAATAATTTATTTCAGAAGGGGAAAAGGAACGAAAAGTTAGAATTATTACCTAGTTTTTCAGTATTTGTCTGACAGGTTAACATTTTGATTTCAAGTCCTCATAATATGACTTTCCTCAGGTGCAACCCCATGTGTCATCAGAGTATTTGGCCTCTAAATATTGCTCTTAATTTCCTGGTCCCAGACATAATCAGCCTGAGTGGAGACCTCAGCTCACACTTGGCAGGGGCCGTGCCAAATTCACCTCTTATCCTATCTGCTGTCTGCATTAGCCCAGCAAAGAGGCAATGACTTCCCCCTCCAGGGTGGGTGCCAGATGCTGTCTGTGCCTGCGTTCCTCCACAGCCAGGGTCTGCAGCCCCGCAGCCTGCACTGCATGGGCAGCAAGCAGCATGCAGTGTCTGGTCCTCACCAAACTCTCACTGTGTCTACCCAGCATGCCTGGACGCTACAGAAACCCCATTTTCCACTTCTTTGTTTATTTTTTAAAGCTGAGGCTTTGACCTTCTAGGTAGTAATAATTTTCCAGCCATCAAACAGGCATAAGGAGTGTGGTATGTGTCTGCCACAGCCCCAAACCACAACTGAGAGCTCTGAATACCCTCTCTCATTAGCCCCAACAGGACGTCAAAGCCAGGCTCAAATGTTAAACCCTCGCTGTCTCAGCTAAACTTACATATTTTGCTGCTAATTATTTTTCAGGCAGGATGGGACAGCATGGCAGAAGCCAGACATGGGGATCGGATGGGTCTGCCTGCATCTTCCACTTCAAGCAAGCCCACCTAAAATACAGAAGGGCTTTTCACCTTAAAACTTGGGATTCAGTAGGAGATCCTGTCACAGATATGATGGGGAAATCCAAAGCCAGAAGCCAGAATTGTTGAAGGATTGTCCCAGAACACAAGCTACGATTAAAAACATACATTTCTCACAAACACTTCCCTTTTTTTTCAATTAATCTCTTTACAGGTTTATTTATTTTTAAATGCACCAGAATGTAAGTTCTCCAATTAGGAAGCACAGTGAAGGTAACACTGAAAAATGTCTGCATAGGAAAATTTGATTTTAAAACTCTGTTACCAAAGTTAAACTACGAATTACTTTGGAGCCATATTCAGCGATGTCTATCCCAGTCTCCATCATCCTCGCTGCTATCTACTCCTGGCTCCCTCAGATAAGCATATCACAGTGCTGGGGCATATTGCTTCTCTGACTTGTTTTCAGCCATGGTCAATTTGCTTTTTTGAGCGGCTATTTGTATTTTCTTTAAAGAATATTTCTCACAGTGCTATACCGTCTCTTGGCATTTTAGTTCAGTCTTCATGAGATACGATCTCTTGTATGCTTTCATTGAACAGCTATTTAGTTCCTCATACGGAGATTTAAAACCCATCTATCACATGCTTCAAACATGACTAGATAAGTGTGTGGTGCCTCGGAAACACAGTCAAGTATTTTTGATGTAGAGATGACTGTGTCATCTTCCCGCAAGACAGAAAAATTAGGAATTGAACTTTTCTTAATCGGATTTTTCTTCGTAGTGTTGCAGCATGAAATGATGTCAATTTTTGCCATGCTTTGGAAGGCTGCCGGCTCCCTGTGCAGCGTGCAGGAGAGCCAGAGCCTCCCGCAGGGTACCGCTGTGGCTACCCTAGCAAACCACCCACAATTCCCCACCTGAGATGCTCCACCAGTCCCTGAAACAAGACAGAAATCAGGTGGTTTTGTACTTTTTTTAATCATAGAGATTCAGCAGACAGTTGCATCTCCTGTAAAACGCACTAATAATCATGACCAGCCTTTATGTCTGCAGTCCCTGCCATTTTCAAACAGGAATAACATCCGCCTACTGCAGACCAGAGTAGTCACTGCGGATCAAGGTCTGATCTCATTACCCTGCTGTGCATCTAGCATAATTCAGTCACTCACGGCAGGTACTCTGAACTTGCACCAGTGTCACTGTGATTAAACTCTGCCTCTCTGCCTGTTTTAAGAAGAACGTTTAGAAAAAATGCCAAAAATATCTTTTCTCTGGTACAGGCACTGGCTAAGAGCATTTCCTTGGTTATTAGAAACCTCCCACCATCTGGTCATTCTTATTTCAATTACCATCACCTCTGCAAAATTCACAGTGTCCTGTAGCAGCTGGTGCTCCAGGCGGCACAGTGGGACGAAGCTCCATGATGAGCACAATGCCTGCAGAATATTTTGGGTCACTGATCAGCCTGGACATTGCTTGAGACTGCACACAGGGATCCTGGCAAAGCTGGAGGGAAAGGCAGAGCCCACGTAACCTGTACTTGTATAGTTTCCTGCAGGAAACTCCCCCTTTTATTTGAACCAATGCTCCACGCGGGTTGATTGCCCTGCCTCCAGCAGTCGACCCGGGGCTTTGACTGTCTGGGGAGAAAAGCGATACTTTCCTCAGTGCCTTAGAAGAGCGGATGGGGTGTGGGGTTTTACGCTTGTTTCTGAGCTAGAATTAAAACTGCCTCAGCTGATGGGTGGTAGAGATTCAGACCTGCGACTACAGCACACTGTGGGCATCAGCTTTGTCCATCACGACCTTGCACATTGCTGCAAACCACCCTTTCCTCGCGTCCCCCTCTCCTGAGCTGCAGAGGCTGACAGCAGACTTCCTAATGTGTTCACTGCTTGGAGGTGCAACTGAGTGAGATCAGATGGGAGTTAGAGGAAGGAAAATAAAAGCTGATATGTTTGCATTCACATACTGTCTGGAGAGCTAATTAGTCTTGGTTCTGGTAAACACACTTGGGGGGACGACACCAATCAGCCAAATTAACTTGCCATTTCCCTGGAGACCTTCAATGCATTAAAGAAAAAAACCATTAGCATGCAATTTTGACACCGACACAACTCTCTGCATGCTTTCTGAACACCACTGTTATTGGCCGTTTGTGGAGGAATCCAAAAGTGTCTCCAGTTCAAAAGTGTCTCTGTCTTTCTGAAGCCCACGTTCCTGTAACAGTTGTGGTCCTGCACCCCCAGGGTGTTTTCCCCCGTGAGGTACCAGAAGCCATCATAATCTGGAATTAGTCTGGGCAGTTTGCCATAATTAGGGACCTAACCAGTGCTGCTGTGGGAGCACGGTGCCTCTCAGGGTGCAGTCCCAGGGCAGCGTAGGTGACATGAGCTGCGGCAGAAGGCAGCTGAGAGCCAGAAGAGCAGAAACAACTTGAACACCATGAAGATGGATGATAACTAAATAATACAAACAAGGAGCTCCTTCCGTTAGCGAGTAATAACAATTTTTGCTATGAATTGGAAGGACAGGAATCTGAGTGTGCTGCCAAATCCCAGGGTAAAGAGGCTACAAAGACACAAGGGAGCCTTGTGCCATTGGGGCACATCAAAGGAGCCATAAAGGTCTGCAACACTGAAGTGCCCTAAAGACCTAGTGCAATGTCACTGGAGCAGCCCTTGAGAGCAACCCTTACATAGCAGAGTTGGGCAGTCAGGAAGAAATCAGACAGATTAACAAAAAAACCCCATAACTAAGATGCCCAGTCAATTAAATGAAACCAGAAGCAAACAAAACATTTTAAATAAATCAACGAATAAATATTGCAAATATGAAAAGAGAGGGGATTACAGACCTGAGAATAGCGAAGAGATTGACCTAATGGCGTATAAACAGAAATAGGTGAAGAAGTCAGATAGAGCGTCTAAGTCTAATCCTTTCATAACACAGCACCATAAAAGGTCTTAAAACACGGCTGGTCAAAATTTTCCATCAAAACTTCTCTACTGAACAGTAAAAGGAGTACTTTTATATGATTACTCTGTCTAATATTTTTTTTTTACCCACAACAGCTGCTTTCCATGAAAATTTTCAACATTTTGTGGAAACACCAAAAAAAACCCAACCCTCTGTTTCTGGCAACTGAACATTTTCAGACAAAAAATAAAAATGAACATTTTTGGTGAGCATTAAAGAATGGCCTGTAGTTTTGAGACATGACTAATCTCTTTGTTGCCAAACACTGAATATTTTTTGGTTTTCCAATAAAAAGTCCAAATTTTCCTCTGGGTGAGGGGGGGGCTTTCCAAACCAGCAGGGCTTTAAATGTCAAAAGAAAAAAAATCAAACCCAATTCCTACCTTAAGGGATAGCCAGTGCTGAGGCCTCTGTAAAGAAAGAGTATTGGGGGCCGGTCAAAGGGCAAAACCAAACAAACAGCCTAATTCTGGACAGGCTGCAAACAGATGAAAAGAAGCAGGAAAACCAAGCAACAAAAAAGAAAATCATTCAAGTTATTAGGCTGAGAGACAGAGCGAGAGAATTGGAGTGCAGATCAGTGGTTTTGTTGTGGAAAGTGTCAGATAGTCCGGTTTTGGATGGCTGAGAAGCAGTTTGTAACTGAGCATCTAAAGACTTGGAGACCAAGTAGTCACAGTCTTGAATACTTGGCCAGTCAATGGCTCTGGCTGCCTCAATATCCTTGGTTGTTTTATAATGATAGAGAAATGAGTGGTACTTTTTTTAATCCACTTTTGCCAGGGCAGGCATTGTCAAGCCAGAAACATTTCTTTAGCCTAGAGAAGTATCATTCACTAAAATAAATACATTATTGAAAGAAGTTAAATCAAAATCTAAAATCTTAACATTTATTGCAGGAACCTTATATGGTGCTGTATATTAAAAATGGTTATTTAAGGAAACTGTTCTGTTGGATTGGAGCCAACCCTTGTGTTCTTAGCAATAAAATATTTCATCTCATTTCACCTCTAACTTTTGATCTTGCAGCAGGTATCACCAGAAGATGGCAGGGTAAGCCAAGGCAGCTGTAAATGTCATCATGCATTAGTATAGGACCTGGAGTTAATTTAAACCTATTTATTTGTGTGATTCTCTTGCTTTACTAGCACCTAGCAGCTTACTTTACAAACGCAATAGTAGCCTGGGGTAGATTTTTCTCATGAAATTTCAGGTTTAAACATGGTGCTGCAAATGATTCCCAGCAGCCTCAGCTGAAGTGATAATAGATGCCAAGTAGATAGCCAAAACTTGTATAGGAAGTAAAAACCATTCTCCATGGGTCCCCTACATCCTCTGAAAACTTCACCAAGCCTAAAGAGAGTTAAAACATAACAAATCTGTCAGGATGAGGCAATCTTCTGTTAAAGCTGGGGAAGAAGCTGTTGGAGCTGATGGTCTGGTATCAGAGCTGCAGTGGAGCACAAAAGGTGGGAAGAGAAAGGTTCCTGGAAAGAAAAGGACAAAAGTGTTGCAGCTCTGCCTTACCATATTAAACAGGAGGAAGAGACAGCAGTGTCCCCCTGCAGAGGTGGAAAGCAGGTCACATAAGGATGCAAGGTGACTTAAACAAAGATTAATTAAAACCAGTCCAAGCCTGCTCAAAAATCAAGTTACAAAACATGGTGGCATGTTTACAAAGTTACAAAACATGAACTCGAGGAGCAGGTAACATGGCAGGAATGGCATCCTCAGAGATTACTCAGCTCAGCAATGTGGATATCAAATATTTGAAGTCAAAACCAAGAGCGCTCCTTTCAGCCAGGGGTGCAGTGGCATTGCATTGCTTAGCAAGGGGTGGTCTGAAAGTAGACCCCCTTCTGGTGCCTACAAGGGGTTCGGTCTGTCAGTGACAGAGACATCCCGGCAATGTCTGGTGATACAGACATCATCAGCAGCGTGTCTCCACCTGAATTAGGGAAAAATAGTGGATCGGTATGGGATGCATAACAAAATGGGAAGGAAGGAAGGAAGGAAGGAAGGAAGGAAGGAAGGAAGGAAGGAAGGAAGGAAGGAAGGAAGGAAATGAGGGAGTGAGTAAGAAACTTTAAAAAGAATATTTAAAAGTAGGGGAAAGCAACGAGCCTCCTCAACTCAGACAGTATAGGAGTGGCAACAAATGATTCAGAGAGGAAGAGGCTGGTTTCTGGAGCAAGACAGGTAAAAGGATGCCTAAGAAAAGAAAAATCTAATCCTCAGTCTATCCCTCCTTCAAAATCCTTCCCAAATGGAGACACAGTGGCCATTGAAGCACATGGTTTCTATGACAGTAGAAGTTCCAGGTAAGGACGGGGCAAGTTTTTCTTGGATGCTGTAAAAGCTCATTGTTAAGAGGCATGGCAGTGCAGTATGTCCATGTTGCCTTTCTGTTCAGACTCAGCAGAGATGTGAAGTGTCTGTTCTGCCTGTAAAAAGTCTAAGAGAATTACAGCTGATAATGCCAGCAGATGCAGATTAACAAAGTAGATGCAAAAGGAGAAGACAAAAACACAGAGAGGACACCTGGCTCAGTCCAGGGTTAATGTCAAGGCTATGCAATTCCTGAATTTCCTCTAGGACCAATCCCATTGGATTTATCTTAGAGAAGCTCTTCTTGTTTCAGCATAGTTCCTCCTGGTTCCCATCCTTGTCCATAAAATATTACAGCCTTTTTCTTAAGACTGAACAAATTTCACTTTCTATAGTGGAATCCACATGAGGCTGGAGTGCTGATAACAGGTTAACTTCAACCTCACAAAAAAAGCATTGATCATTTTTAGTCCCAGTGTAGGGTGAAGAAAACTTATAGTCCCTTCTGTTGGTTTTCTGCTTAAAGAAAACTAAAAGACATTAATGTAAACTGTGAATTATAAAATCTTGATCTTTAAGTTAATTAATTCTCCTTCACTGGCTTGAATTTTTAGGTACTTTTCCTTAAAGAGCAGGATAAACTTAAAAGCCTGCTTCTGAACTCATTAAGGCCAGTATAAATAAGGAATAACTGCTTATGTTAATGGAAATACACTAGTGTATAAATTAGCAAAAACAGATTTTGTTTCACTTAAACTTTTTTTGATGTACTACGTCTAGTTCCACTCTTTCTTTACAGTTACATCGCAAGGGGTGTTGCTGTGCATTGCACACTTGCACAGTAAGTAAGACTATTAAATAAACAGGGATACAACAAAAATATGAAGTTTTGGAATATTCAGGAAATCATCATTTCCTGGAGCTGAATAAACATTTTAGAAGAAACTCACCCAGCAGGAAATGGAGCTATCTGAAGTGGCCAGTAGGTTCAGAGGATGTGGAAAGGGGTTTGTTCAGAGGCGTTAAATAAACAGAGTAAAATGCCTTGGGAAATAGTTCCCTTTATTTGCTTTCTTGGCTAACAATGTTCATTTTACATTCAGCCTTCAGCGCAAGAGACACAAACAGGCCCCATGCAAGATTACCAAGCTGAGTGTAAACTGATACACAGTCTTCCTGGTTCTGCAGGCATCCTGAAATGATAGCTAAGGGAGATCATGCTGCCCCGCTCAACTCCTGAGTGTGCTACCTCTGCATATTAAGGATTTGGCAAGCTAAATATTATCAAATTAACCATTTCACTGCTCTCAAACTTAGCAGGTACCCTTATCCCTTGGCCAAGCACCAGCTGACCTCCAAGTAACAGGAAACGATACAACCATATGTTGATAGAAAAGCCTGTGGCACATCAAAACCTGCTAACTGGGAGATGACAGCAAACCTGAAGTCTAAACACCAGAGTCACACAAAGGCGGAAAATGTGAATCATGATATTCAGGCTTTACATGCCTGGAAGTGTTCAAGGTCAGGTTGGACGAGGCTTTAAGCAACCTGGTCTAGTGGGAGGTGTCCTTGCCCATGGCGGGGGGGCGGAAGTAGATGATCTTAAAGGTCCCTTTCAACTTAAATCATTCTATTATTCTATGATTCCATCTTAACATATCTGTGAAGTTGACACAGCATTTCATGAATGCTATACTGGAATACCACAGAATATGAGGACCATGCCACAGTTTTCAGCTTTAGCCATACCTCAGGAAAAGAGGTTTTTCAGTCCAGGAGAGCCTTGAGCCAGAGTCAGATCCAGCACGATGAGCACAGTCCCTAAAGTTTCACTGTTTCTTCTCCCGCTATTCTGTCTCCTTGCCTTCATTGTGCTGAGCTTTCATTCACCCCATGAGACCATAGAGAGAAACGGATGGTCTTGAACTCTCTGTGTGGCCTTGATCCGCTCACTATGAGCAAAGTTTTCCATGGTTTCTGCATGGGTGTCATTCCTATACCCCAGTAAAATCAATAGGTTAAATGGAATTAGTTAAAATATGTAAGGATGTCACTCTGGGACAAAATACATACTTGCAAATTTTTGTGCCTAAACAGCTTAGTGAATTTATCCTTATTTTCTGTAAGCCTCAGTTGCCGATGTGTAAGATTGAGGCTGTAATCCCTTTGCAGCTGTGGAGCACGTGAGGACTTCTGGGGCAAAAGCTGCCTTTTACTGTCCAGCTACACAACACATGGCACCATGAGTCAGTCCCTAGCATCACCTGTTAATAAACTATTAACAGCAGTGATGCCACCCAGACCTGCATCTTACAGCGTCTCTGAGGACGAAGAGAGATGTCTTTTCAAGGGATACATCCCATTGCTGGAATTGTCATTTATGGAGTTTCTGGAGAAAGGATGAAAGTGGGGACATGAGGAGAAAAACAGGAGGCTCCTGAGAAATGCAGAGGAGGGGCAGAGAAAATGGAGGAGGCGGTGGAGAAGCGCAGTGAAGGAAGAGCTAATGGGCGAAGAAAAAATGTGGGGAGAGATTACAGCAAAAGAAGCCAGAAAAGATACATTAGGGACTTTGAGAAGAAGCAGAAGTAAGATTTAGAGGAGTGAGAGAAGGTGGACCAAGAAGAGAGTGAGGGGAAAAAAATTCCAGCGGGTCTGATAACAGAGCTCTGATGAGGCTTCACACACTTCAAACAAGAAATATGGGCCCCTCCCCAGCGAAACCGGGCTTCTACTGCCAGCAAAATTGTTTCCACAGCTGAGACTGCAGTGCCAGCGAACGTCTGCGATCAGCCCATCCAGGTGCTCTGTGATACAGGCAGCACCAGACTCAACCCATCAAAGCAATGGGAATAAATCTGAGGGCCAGGAATGAGTACTTGGGCCCCTGCTTGGCTGCTGCTGTGCAGAAACGAGAACATAAGTAGCCAAAAAAAGACACATTTAAGGTATAACTCAAGAAAAATAAGAAACAGACCTTTTGACAGCAGACATGCTAACAAATCAAGTTCAGGGAATAAGAACCAGCTATGATGCAGGAGGGACAAGGACTCTGAAAGCTGCTGTAAGAGTCTGATACGCCAATTTGCAGAGAATACTGAAATTCCATCTATTTCAATTTTTAAATTGGACTTATGCTGGTAAACTCTCCCATCTGAGCTTTTTATTAATATCGTACGAGCTACAGCCTCTCAAAGTCTCTCCAGTTCTCCTGACTATGCAGTTACTCTCTGGCATCCCTGTGAAAACCAGCACGGCTTCTCCGGCAGGCCCCGGAGCTCGGCAGGCAACTGCACCGGCGTCGGCGGCCACTACACCAATACCCAGCGGCAGCAGCGCTTCCCAGAGGCTCAGAGGAGCTGATGGCAGGGCCGTGAGCACGGCTCGTTCCACAAGTAGCTGCACTGACCTTTGGGGGATTATTAATCCAGTGCAAACAGGGGTATGAAGATGTCGTCTGATGAGAAAGAGACCTATAGGTCGTCCAGACCTGTTTTTTCTAGGATAGCTCCAACACACTGAGTGCATTATACAGCAAGGGTAAGTGAGATTTTCTATAAACAAAACAGTAACCCAAATCCTATTGAACATCCCCCCATGAATCTGTAGCAGCAAACGATAAGACCAGGCTGGACGGTGCCTTCTGGGGCACCACATTCGACTCACCGCTGTTGCAAGCGACCACATCATAGGGTCTCTTTCATAACCACTAATTCACTTATGTTTACTGGGGCGTCAGAGTGTTATCTTACAACTATGTCAAATATTCATCTCTTTATCACTGCCACACAGCGGGTTTTGTGAAAGAATCCAGTTCTTGGACTGGAGAGAGAACAACATGGCTGCTCCTGCATCAGCTTGTCTTGGCCCCTGTCTGGTCTTTGTTTGCACAGGATTTAAATGTTCACTAAATATATTTAAACTCACAATCAAATCCTGATATGATTTAGAGTTATGGGAGTATTCCACACTAGCAAAACTGAACCAAAGCCTTGCTCTGCTGGACGAAGATCATTTTAAAGATAACCATGCGCTTTCCCGGGAGGCTTTCTGCAATCAACAGCTGAATGACTCTGAGCTAATGTAACCCATACACTGCTCGGCATGTGACCGGCAAGATCGCTGCCCTCGTGTTTCATGGGGCGAGACCAGGATGTGGAGAAGCTCCCCTCATCAGGAGATGGTGCTTTCCCCAGGGCTCCCCAGCACTCCATGTGATGCTTATGTTGTCCTCCCTCTGCTAAGCCCTCGCCTGGGCTGGCCTTCACTTCAGCTGTGAGGGAAAAGTCCCAGGAAACTCTTTTCACCACTTGCCCTGTCTTGAATTCACCGGTATTCCAACCCTCCAGGAAAATACCCTCCTGCAGTTATGCCAGTATTGCCACAAAGCTGAAAGCCTGCGATGTCACCCAGAAGGGGTTAATTTAAGCAAACCACTGTGCAGTTTTAGAGGAGCACCAGGGATGGGATGAGTCTCCCAGCAACCTCACCTCACATTTTCTCAGCGCACCCCTCTAAAATTGGATTGCGAGCTCCACCAGGTAGGAGCTGTGGATCCCAATGGGTTCAGTCAACTGCCTAGCATGCTTGAGGACGGTGTAAATCAAACATGGGTAACTAAATGCCCTTTGCCTGCCTTCAAATCTGCCCAAATGCAAAGTATGGCAAGATACCTACTTGACACTGATTTTGCAGCCCTCATGATTTCAGGCTCCCTTAGCCGCTAGCCTCGCTGGGCTCGCAGGCTGTCGGTGCTGACAGCAGCCCCCTCCCCTGGGTGAGGCAGAGGAAAAAGGATAGTCCGCTCCTCCCAAAGGAGCAGGCGAGAAATCTCCCGCTTTGAAAGCCCAACTCACAGGCAGTGCAGAGGGCAGCAACCTGTCTCCTGGGGAAGCTCAAATCCCCTGTAAAGGAGAGAAAGGAAGAAAGGAAAATCTACCACAAACTCCCAAATGAATTATATGCCTCCCGGGAAGAAGACAGCATATTTCTTTTGGTAAATCATTTGTCACCAAAAAAAATGCGTTATATCAGGTCAGCTGGTGGCTTTCTGAAGTTTGACCAAATTCAATAAACATTTTTCGCCAAAACAAATGAAGGCTGAGTTTTTTTAACTGTCAGAAACAATTTGTTTAGACACTTTCTGAACAGAAGTCCTTTACATTTTTGAAATGTACTTTCTGGGTACTTGAAATAAAAGTTGTGTAAAAAAAGGTACTTTGGTGCTAGTTAACATTCCACCCAATAGCACAGTATTAATGCCCTCAGCTGAAAAACGAAAGGCGCAGGTTTGATTTCTTTCTCCGGCTCAAGGAGCTGCACCCACATCCCAGAAAACTGCACTGGCCATCAGTCAGTGCTGGCACCTTTCTGCTCTCAAGGGTCCCTGTGGACTGTGCCACAGTTTCTACAACATAAGTGTCCTTTCTGATTAAAAGACTTGACTTGAACTAAAGTCTTCTACCCTGTGGGAGGACAGTAGCAACTTAACCCGTCGTTGGTCCCTCTCAGCTTTCCCCGGTTTTCTGCCTCTCAGTTTTCTGCCCACTCCTGCCAAGGTATGAGGCTGAGGATACTCCAAGGAAGAGAGCACAGCTTGGAGGTGAAAATGACCGATGCACTGGAGGGAGTCCCAGGCAGGGCACACAGCTGGCAGAGCTGCCTGCATTGGCACACCCCATGTTCTCTTGCAACCTGGGCAGAGGAAAACCCAATGGTTCCTTTTGAGTCAAGGAGATAAAATTATAGAATCATAGAATCATAAAATGTTAGGGGTTGGAAGGGACCTCTGGAGATCAAATCATAGAATCATAAAATGTTAGGGGTTGGAAGGGACCTCTGGAGATCATCTGGTCCAACCCTCCTGCCAGAGCTGGCCCACCTACAGCAAGTTGCACAGGATGGCGTCCAGGTGGGTTTTGAATGTCTCCAGAGTTGGAGACTCCACCACCTCTCTGGGCAGCCTCTTCCAGTGCTCTGCCACCCTCAAAGGAAAGAATTTCCTCCTCATGTTCAAATGGAACTTCCTAAGTTCAAGTTTGTGCCTGTTGCTTCTTGTCCTATCACTGAGCACCACTCAAAAAGACTGGCCCCCTCCTCCTGGCACCCTCCCTCTAAGTATTAGTAAACATTGATGAGATCCCCCCTCAGTCTTCTCTTCTCCAGGCTAAAAAGACCCAACTCCCTCAGCCCTTCTTCACAGGAAAGATGCTCCAGCCCCCTAATCATCAAAAATACCCAAGCTGCTGCCAGCTTTATGAATCTAGCATTTAATTTTCTTGGCTTTTACTTCAGAACTCCAAGAGGAAAACTTTCTATGACTTTTTACGCCAAAATTTTGGGCTTGTTTTTTTTTTTTTTTAAATTTCTTTTGGCTTTGACAAGGAAAAAATCCTTATGTTGGGAGAGTAGAACATGGTCTTCATGTCAATTATTTATTTCAACTGCTTTTCAGATCATCCAACAAATGTATTAGGTGGTTATTTACATGATCCAACTTCAGTGCCCTCATTTCTCGCATTTCCATTTTATTTAGATGCTGTCTGGGTGAGATAGGCCAGTTGTTTCCAAATTATCCCAGGCTTTTCCCTGACATCTTTTACCTAGCTGGGTCCTTGTCAGGGACGACATCACTGAACTGCAGTCGTCAGAGTGCCTGAGAAGACCAGTGTCTTTTCACTTTGGATAAGGTAGCAAGGAGGCCTAATTGGTCCCACGTCCCTGGAAAAAAACTGAAAACCTGGCCTCACTGGCCTCTAACTTCAAAACTCATTTCGCACATCACTGTCTGCATTTCCAGTAGATACAGTGGAACATAAAGAATCCATTTGTTTGGCACGAAAAGATTAAGAAGCCAACATAATTTTCCAGTTTTATGTTTTGTAACATGCTTTATTGTATAGCTGAGGGAAAAATCAGGTGAATTTTCCTCATGCCTGACCATATGATCAGGAGGCAACTACTGTGGGTACAGTTCTGTGAGGGAACTCTTTTGAAGTCAGAAGTCAAAAAGACGTTTGGGGGTTTAAATGCCTTTTTAATGTGGTCTCTTTTCTGTGTGGAGCGCAGTCCACACTTAAAGGGCTTTCTATACGCCTCTGAGAAATGTGTTTCTTAAAACTCATTTTTCATTTCTGCCCTACAAAATCTGTGTAAAAGCTCAGACCGCTCAGTAGATCCTCACATGCTTCAAAGGGTGCTCATCTTAACCATGGTCCTGTGAGGTCCCAAAACCAACAGCAGTTTAGTCTGGATCAGATAACACAAGTCACGGTCTAAAGGCTGAATGTAAACAGCTATTATAAAGGTAACAAAGACTTCTTTTTCTCCTTATTCCCTTCAAAGCCAAGGATATCTACTTTGCACTGAACTGATTTTACTTTTCATGGTGTAACCTCATTATATCTTGATTTTGGGGCCATCATCCATTTAGGGTTTTGCATACCCTGGGCAGGTACAAGCTCGGAGAGGTCAGGCAGGACCAGGTCTCCCGTGTCCCTCTGGCCACAAACAACAATATTCAGGGGCAGGGTGGGCATCACTCTGCTTCAAAAAGTGCATTCTCAGGGAGAGACCAGCAGGTATTGCCTCAAAAAGGGCAGAGGTGTGCCTAACATGGTAACGTTTCCGGCCATCTCTGGTCATGACGCATCTCGTAGGAGCTGGCCTCAGGCATATGGTGTCTTTGAGTAAGGTTGGGAGTTGGCTGCCTTGTGCCAAAATACCCACCAGCGATGTACATTCATGTTCCACTGGGCACCAACAGTGAGATCTGTCCTGGTAATGGAAATCAGGTGTCTGCATGCCCTTCCAGGACATCTGAGTAACAGGGAAAAGTGTGTGTTGGTCTGGAATACCCTGTTTCCCCGCCTCCTCAGTGACTTTCCCTCCCAGTATAACATCTCAGGTTGCTATGTACCCCCAGGGTACAAAGGGAAAAAGAGAAAAAAGGAGGGGTACACACACACACAAAATTCAAACCGTTTCTGGAACAAATTTGTCTTCATAGTCCTGTCACCCAGTGCGAGTGCAACAGTCAAAGTAATTATGCAACCGTTTTAAAATATCACAGTGACATATGAGGTAATGCCACTTTCTGCACAGGCTCCTTTGGGAGCTGCCAGGCTGAGCCCTGCCGCCAGCAGAGTGTTAGGAGTGAGCATGCATCCGCCTTCATTTTCACAGGGGAACAGGAGTTTCCAGAGCCCAGATGGAATGTCACAACAGAAAAACATCCTTCTGATGTGCAAGTCCCCTTCATTTCTAGATGAGCCTTTGATGAAAATCAGAGTTGCTGTGATTCTGATTTGGGAAGATAAAACGTTTGGTATCTGAACGGTTCTTCAAACCGGCTGAGATCTGCTGTGAGAGTGTGCTTGGCCATAGGGAAGCATGGAATAAAGCTAGAGCTGAAACGTTTTTATAGCCTGATTGCTAACCCTTCTCTACAGATTTTGCTCGAAATCACCTAGAGTCTCTGAGAAAGCAAATGACGTGTCTTCTTTCACTAGACCCAGTAGTCGTTCTTTTAGCATTTCTTTCATAGTGAGTACACAAAACAAGCAAAGCCCGACTAATCCCACAACCTTCTCTTTAACTCCAATTACAAAACCACAAAACACAGCAAGCCCACCATGTTCCCCTGGACTAGAGAGGAATGAGAAACTGCCCATCTCCCCCTCTCACAGCGGGTGGGACCGCATCACCCACATCATTTCTGTCTTTATCCCTGGCTATTTCTTCAAATGCAGCCTAGGCTTGAAGCTTACATGAAGTGCTGAGGAATAGCCATGCCTGGGACATGGTTCAGCAGACCTAGCAGGAAAGTTTGGTCCTTCCTCTACCCAGTCTGCTCCAGTAAACAAGATCTTTGTGCTGTGCAAATGTGACAGACATATTTAGGCTCTTACAAACAACTTCAAAACTCAGCCTGTGCCTACACCTGAGCGTATGCTTTCATGCAAAGAGTGAAGCTTGGATGTGGTATTCAGAAAAGACTCATGATTAATAGACAACATTGACGTGCCTGGGGACGTTAAAGAGCTGTACCCCATGAAATTCCCATTCTCCCAAGAAAACATAGTATTTTTTGGATGGAGAGGACAGATGTGGTTATTTACACAATGATATGTGATTCTTCTGACCAAATGTCTCCAGAGAGGAGATGTCCTCAGGCAGAACTGCCTCTTTGGGTCTGCAGTAAGAGGAAAAAATATTTTTTGAAACAAGTGAGGAAGAGAATCCAGGCAAGTAAAAGACAGTCAGTCTTCCCTCAGTTCTTGGAACAATTATGGAGCAAGTCTTCTTGCAGGTCATGTCACTGCACATGAAGGGAAAGACAGCAACAGCAAACAATCAGTGTGGATTAACAAATGGCAAACTCATCAATAACCTGGACAATGGGACATAAAGAGCCCTCAGCAAGTCTCCTGATGATGCCAAACTGGGAGGAGTGACCGATACATTGGATGTCGCCTGGGGGACCCAAACCAGCTGGAGTAAAGGGCCAGAAGGAACTTCATGAAATGCGCCAAAGACAAATGCAAAGTCCCGCACCTGGGAAGGGCTAACCCTCTGTGTCAGTACAGGATGAGGACCAACTGGCTGAGGAGCAGCTCTGCAGAAAAGGACACTGCTGAAGTTGACTTAACCCTGTGTGTTTGTGGGAATGAAGGCTAAGAACGTACCAAGTTGTATTAGCAGAAGTGTAGGCAGCAAGCTGAGTAAAGCAGTTATTCATCTTCACTCAGGACTTGTGAAGATACATCTGGAATAACATGTCCTGTTTCGGGCCCTAATTGAAAGTAAGGAAAATGTTTTACAGTGACGGTGTTTGAGCACTAGCACAAGTCTCCCACAGAAGCTGTGGCATCTCCATCCCTGGAGATACTCAAAATGTAACTGGACAAGAAACTAAGCAACCTGATATAACTTCAAAGTTAGCTCAGCTTCGAGCTGAAGGCTGAACTACAAGACTGCTGGAGGTCCCCTCCAGCCTGAATTTTTCCATAATTCTATGATTTATGATAGCTTTTAGTAAATCTTGTGGCACTGTGTTGTTGAAATAATGGCCTATACTTTTATAAGGGGAACATTTCAAGCAGTATCAGTGCTTCCTATTAAAACTTTGGCCGTTGCATATGTCAATATTTTTAAAATATATTTTAACATTGTTGCTTTCATTATTTTTCTTACTTTCAGGAGGAAAAAACGTTATTAGTAAACATGAATTTTCTAAAGTGATTTCATGAAAATGCTGGCAAAAATCTGTGGAAATACATTGTAAAATAAGCAGAAAAGGTATCCATTTCAGATCACAAGGAATGGAAAGATCTTCAGAATGTCAAAAATAGTGAAATAATTTAACTAGCTCTGTAATTTCTATAATGCAATAAACATATGCATTACCTGCTGGGTAGAAACCATGAAGACATTTTCCATTTGAATTAAGCGAATTCAATCCCATAATTTCCATTCTTTCGTGCTCATTTTCCTTAAATTATCTCCTGAAAGAGTTTCTTGGCAAAGATGTTCTCTGGAACAATTCACTTTAAATAAATGTTGCACACATTGCAGAAAAAGCAAATTTCACTTTCATAATTGCCCCACGTTCTCACTACACGCTGTAGCATGGGAACAGTAATGCTGCATATAACCTATATGCAAGTCTGGACCCATAAGTTTCCCATCACAAATATTTCTGATTATTTTCTCACGAACACCCAGGTAGATGAAGCTCACCGTTCCTTCTTTGTTTGTGCTTAGCTACACGCGCAGCACAATGACAACCGTTCCTTCTTGTGAAGTTCCCATCAGTCCTGCCAAAAAAGCAACTGCTTCGTATCAAGAAGCATTGGTTTTATGGGAGCACCTGGGAGTCTAAACTCATATCTACCTGAGAAACCAGGAGGGCTCTGGAGTATCGGAGGTGGCACAGTCTGCACCCTCTCCATCTGTATTATTTTGTGGGCCTACACGAAGTGTTTTTAAGATCTAGAGCAATCGAACATAACTCTAAATTGTCCTGCTTTTATTGGGGGAGGACAGGGTTGAACTGGAGGATCCTTGTAATCTGAATTACTCTGTATGATTACATCATATCATCATGATATGATGACTATACTTCAATTTTTCTCTACAGAGCTCCAGACCTTGGTCTGAAGTTATGTCCAAGATAGGCTGAGTGCTCACACAGCAAATGGTTGGAGAATCTCATCTTGAGAGTAACCTCTGACCAACATTGACCTGAGAGCAACATTGACCTGAGTGCAGAGGCATATCCTCAAGGCAGAGTTAATAATGAACAGATTCATATCACTTCCACCAAAATCATTGCTTATCAGGCTGGCCGGCATAGTGTCACTGCCCTTTCATTTTATCCTTGATTGTTGGCAGCTAAATCTTATCTCTTGTCTTGCAGTTTGTAAAAGACTGTTCTTTTTCACTCAGTGTACTAACTGATTCTTAGTTATAAGTATTAACAAACATGTCACTAACTATGTAATGTCAACGTGGAATAATTCTTTCAGTAGACAGTAATATAAGGAAAAGAAAGAAAATCCTTTCTACTGAATTAATTTAATTCAAATGTAAACATATAGAAGATACAGTTTATATGTCAAAACACACATCTAATAAAATTGGGCTTAGATCTTTGTTCCTGCAAGCAAAATGGCACTACTGCTGTCAGGTTTCTTATTCATTCTGAATATTAGTATTTTGACTTTTTTTTCCCTAAAAATATCATCTTTGTGTTATTCCCCAGCTTTTTTCCCTAACTCAATGTATATTTTTTATTCTTTTTTTCCAAATGTTCATAGCACATACCAGGCTGCATTAATAAAATTTGGACCTTTCATGGATTATTAACAAAGTCAGGACGTAAGATGTCTTTTAGAAACTATCTTTGCAACACTAAAAGCATACCAAATTGCTCAGTTTTGTGATCATTTTACCGAGGTTTCATGTTATGTGAAATGTTTAGAAACAATTTTATTTAATTTTTCAGGTAAAACTTTATTAGACTTGGAGAAATGCTGTTCTAAAGTATAAATGCTGATCTTCAGCTTGCTTTAATAAGTAGAATGAAGTCAATATGGTTATGTTTCGTTTCTCCAGCTGAGACTCTGACCTTCAGTATAACATTTACCTCATTTTCTTCATCCGCTAATTACTCTGGGATATAAAAATGGTTTGTCTGGCAACATTTAGTCTTGACAAATCAGTCCTGGTTATTGATCATAATTTTATTGTCTCTTAACTGTTCAAAGACTATTTTTCTTATCAGATGTTGAGTTTTAGAATAAAGTACTTTAAAAAATGGTAATTGCTAAGGATTTTCCTTTTTTGAGGATTACTAGTGTGCTTCTGTTCTCGTTCCAGTCATTTCCCAGTGCTCTCATCTTTTAAAAAGTAACTGCCCATGGTTTGGTAAGTCTTTTAGCTGGCTAAGACATAGTTCATATTACCTAACTGTTTTGTCTTTACTCTTAAGTAACCATATGATGGAATTCTGCAAAATTAGCAACTTTTTTATTTTTTAGAGAAAGACGTTAGAAAGGTATTCATTGTCTTGGTCTCAAATTGTCACTAATTACAGGTGTGTTCTCAATTCATAATGGATTTTTTGCTAGGTTTTCTACCTTGCATTCATTAAAAGTCAAGGATAAGTACTTTATTTACTTCATCAATGTAAAAGAGAATGATTCCTCTTCAAAAAGAAAAAAAAAAAAAAAGAGAGAAAAAATTAATTCTCTTTAACCTCAATTCTCTTTAACCTCAATGACTAATTCACACCATACACATAAGTTCATTCAGTTTACACTTATTCCACACCAATAACAAACAGTTAACAAATATAACAGTTTCTGAGTAGTCTTAGCTAAATTTCCTTGTCCTCCACCCCTGCCATATATTTTATTACCATTGCTGTCCCATTGTGATTTGAAGTCACAGTCCATGGAATAATCTCTTTTGAGGCTACATGTGGTCTTCCCAGCCTCCATTTTGAGGACAGCTACAATCTGCTGTACCTCAGAATGGTTGAGGTTGGATGGGACTTCTGGAGCTCATCTGGTCCAAACACCCCTGCTCAAAACGAGCCACCTACAGCAGGCTGCGCAGCACCGTGTCCAGCCAGCTTTTTAATACCTCCAACAATGAGTAAATCTGCTCCTTGTTCTAATGAATCAGGGTAGCTTTTGGTTGCCAGTTTCTCCATTACTCACAAATCAGCACTGAGCAACACAACAAACCCCATTAGAGTAAACAGAAAGACTCCCTGTTGATTTCCATCAGTGGAAGCTTGACCATGACCCCTCTGGGTAGCCCTGCAACTGGTTAGCCTGAACAAAAAATATTTGTTACATTTTCTTAGATAGATTAGAAACTATTTTTCATTTCATGCAGGAGGATATTTAGATGAATTTTTAAATCAATGTTTTCCTCTACTGTCCAAGCAAAAGAAAGGTGGCTGCTGCTCTCATTTGTTTACCAGATTTAAGTTACTCACCTCTCCAAAGTCCATTAAGAAATGATACATTTTTATTTACTATTTTGCCAGACACCAAGAATGCAGGCTTTCCTGTGCTACTCCATCAATTACTTCATGGCTAGAGTGGAAAGGTTGCTGCATTCAGGGGCCAAAGGGTGATTTACTCCACGCAGTTAGTACAGCTATAAGAATCCTTGGCTTATTTAGCAGAAAGAAGGGTATCTGCTAACATAGAGGCAACAAATTTTTGAAAAACTGTCTGTGAAGAAATGACTCATGTTTTGGGCAGCCCCCCAAAATCATATTTAAAGTGAAAGACACTTCAGTTTGAAGAATGTAGCCAGTGTGGTCTAACAGCGGCAGTGACTCCAGGAGCAGTTTTGGGAAGTATCAGGTTTCCTGATCATTTTGGGAGATGTGGAAAGTGTATCTTCAGTGAATGCACTGATATAATCTCACATAGCTCAGCTATAACCTCGGGCAGTTGCTAGGAGCACCAGCATCACTTCATTCCAGAGAAGGGACCACCACCCAGACCTTCCATGTCATCTTAGGGGCAACACATCTTGAATTCAACCACTTTCTCTCTCTCTCTCTCTCTCTCTCTCTCATATCCAAACTCCTCCTCCAAGAGTTTCCACTGGAAAGCTGTCTTGAGGTAAACTAAGTTAGTCCCTTACAGGTTGCGGGACAGCACTGCTGGTTGTGCTGAACAGGCTGGGCTATATAGAAACCAGCAGTAACTCCCTATTTCTGGGCTTCTTCACCCTGGATTCTTTGAACTGTGTAAGATGCTTTTCAGCAAAAAAAAGCCTCCCCAAGCAGATGCTCAGTGGAGGGAGCAAAATGTTCCAGTTCAGACCTGGAATGAAGGACTATTCATAAAGGCTCCAACCACACTACCCAAGTTGCAGAAGGTAAAGGCAGGGACTGGGAGAATGAGATACTGTTGAAGAAGACCAGGTGCAAGACCACCTGAGGAACCTGGATGTGCACAAGTCCATGAGACCTGATGAGATTCATCCGCAGGTCCTGAGAGAACGGGCAGATGTAGATGCCAAGCCACTATCCATCATATTTGAGAAGTCATGGTGGCCTGGTGAAGTTTCTGCAGACTGGAAAAATTTTTTAAAAAGGGTAATAAAGAAGACTTGGGGAACTACAGGTCAGTCAGTCTCACATCTGTGCACAGAAAGATCATGGAGCAGATCCTACTGAAACCCTGCTAATGCACATGGAAAATAAAGCTGTGATTGGTGGAAGCCAACATGGCTTCACTAAGGTTAAGTCATGCCTGACAAATTTGGTGGCCTTCTATGACGAGATTACAGCATTGGTGCATAAGGGAAGCGCAACAGATTATTATCTACCTGGACTTGTGCAAGGATTTGACACTGTCCCGCATGACATCCTGGTCTCTAAATTGGAGAGACAAGAATTTGACCAATGGAACACTCAGTGGATAAGGAACTGGCTGGGCAGTTGCACTCAAAGAGTTGCGGTCAACGGGTCAATGTCCGAGTAGCAAGCAGTGACAAGTGATGTTCCTCAGGGTCGGTACTGGGACCGTTATTATTTAACATCTTTGTGGGTGACATGGACGTTGGGATTGAGTTCACCCTAAGCAGGTTTGCCAACGACACCAAGCTGTGTGGAGCAGTTGACACACTGGAGGGAAGGGATGTCATGTGGAGGGACCTGGACAGGCTTGAGAGGTGGGCCTGTGCAAACCTTATGAAGTTCAACAAGGCCAAGTGCAAGGTCCTGCACGAGGCTCAGTGCAGTCCATACACAAATACAGGCCAGGCAGAAAATGGATTGAGAGCAGCCCTGTGGAGAAGGACTTGGGGTTGTTGGTTGATGAGAAGCTCAACACAAGCTGTCAATGTGCGCTCACAGCCCAGAAGATCAACCATATCCTGGGCTGCATCAAAAGAAGTGTGGCCAGCAGGTTGAGGGAGGGGATTCTGCCCCTCTACTCTGCTCTGGTGAGACCCCACCTGGAGTACTGCGTCCAGGTCTGGAGCCCCCAACATAAGAAGGACATGGACCTGTTGAAGCAGGTCCAGAGGAGAGCCACGGAGATGATCAGAGGACTGGAGCACCTCTGCTATGAGGACAGGCTAAGACAGTTGAGGTTGTTCAGCCTGGAGAAGAGAAGACTCCAGGGAGATCTTATAGCAGCCTTCTAGTATCTGAAAGGGGCCTACAAGAAACGTGGAGAGGCACTTTTTACAAGGACATGTAGTGATAGGACAAGGGGTAATGGCTTCAAACTGGAAGAAGGTAGATTTAGATCAGATCTCAGGAAGACATTTTTCACTCTGAGGGTGGTGAGGCACTGGAACAGATCGCCCAGGGAAGTTGTGGATGCCCCATCCCTGGAGGTGCTAAAGGCCAGGTTGGATGGGGCTTTGAGCAACCAGTTCTAGAGGGAGGTGTCCTTGCCCAAGGGAACCAGATGATCTTTAAGATCCCTTCCAACCTAAACTGTTCTATGATTCTATGATTCTATGATGATACAGCATGGCTAAAAGTGTCAGAATGAATACTCACTTCAGTACATAGTTCTTATAATGTTGGTAGTTTTTCTTTAATTGACTAATTGCATAATTGCAGTGCAATTAATATCAAAAAGAAATAGTCTAATAAGATTCATCTGCTTATGCTATTATTTAAGGTTTCTACTGTTTGAAAACCTAACTTTGCAGCTGCAGACATCAGGTTAATACAGAGGTTTCCTAATTTGGTACTAGTCTGATTAACAACACGGCTACAGTTGTCTGCTGGCACATTGGATTACTGCCATGGGCTGAAATAGCCTTAAATAACCAATCAATGAGCTACCACTGCCATATATGCATCAATACAAACATTATAGCCTGCTGCTTACTTCCCTCATGGATATTTCTTGTGGGTTCAATTACTGCAGCATTTTCCAGGAGGAGCCTACCAGAAACTGAAATAAAAGGCTGTGCAGTTACAAGCAGGAAGGTTGAACGATATGACAAAACTTCTTTCTCTGGCGTGACTGACCCATGGAACAGCATACATTCTCAAAAGATAATAAACACAAAGATGAAAAAAGAGATTACAAACTGCAATATTTTTCTTATTAGTGCAGTAAGAAACCAACTGATGAGAACAGACCTCAAAAGCTGCATGAACAATGAGGAATGAAAAACAATGTTTAAATACAGTATTGGAAAAATATGGGAATGAAGTAACTCCAGGGCAAAGATCATTAATAGCGAAATCAAGGACAATTTTCACATAGATTTTTTTCAAGATGGCAGCTAGTTCTAGGAGCTGATCTAAAGCCTACCAAATTCAATGGAAAGATTGAACTTCAATGGACGTAGGATAATTTTAGCTTTTGGCTGGGAGAGTTGCACTACTCCAAGTTAAAAGAGAGAAGACTTGGGAAACAGCAACTGAGGCTACGGCATATTTAGGGTCAAAAGACCTTAATTGCTGGACCATTTCATCCCCAGTGTGATTCCACTATCCCCAGAGGATTTGTAGAGTCAGTTTTCTACTGACTGATGATGCCATTTGCAATTTCCAATGAGTTCAGTGTGTAAGTCAGGGTAGAATTTGACCTAGTGGATGTGACGGTGCTGTAAACTTTAGTTAATTTGAATACAATAGTCCTATTGGTTTAAATAACAGCAGAAGTTTTTCTTAACACATTAAAAGGCTATATTTTATGACTATAACCTCACAGCTATGAAATATAGCTCTCCAATGATATAACTATGAGATATAACTTTCTTCCCAACAGCTGCTGGTGGGAATTTCACTGTTTCTGAAATAAATATTATATGCATACATACCATACATGGAGGGAAAGAGAGAGCAATAGGAAATACAATGAGCTGACTCGAGATGTGTTATTTATTTGCACACATTATTAATGATCTCATAGCTCAGAAGTGGTGGAGGGAACCTGAGCCACTTGTGAATTATGAAAGGTCATCAATAACTCATAGCAATATATGACACATCCATTCAGGTCATCCAGACTTACTCCATGCTTGGATCTGTTTATCTAACACCAGTTTTAGTTTAGTCTGTACTCTGTGTTGATTTCATAGTACATCATGTAGCAATGAGACCTCTTGGCTACACTCCCATGTAAGCTTACTAAGTTTGAAGTATAAGAGAACCTGAAACAAATTTTCAGAGTATCAGTTGATTGAACTTAAGCACACATATCTACTTCCAATGATATGTGTGATCATTAAGTCAAGTAACTTAGATATAACTATATCAGATTGGGTGTGTGCACGTGCATATGCAAAAACACATTTCATACAGTTGAAACTCAAAACTTTTCCTTATGCTTGTTTCTCTCCCTAAGAAACTGAAAGAGCAAACATGCAGCAGAGATTACTTTGATAGTAATATCACAAGACACTCAAGTACTATAGAAATAAGCATAGTATAAGAATGAAATGAGTTACAAGTGAGCCTTCCACTGTCTTAAAAAAAAGCTAAAAGACACATTTTGTTCTGAGTCACGTACCTGAAACTGAACAATTAGGTATAATCCATATATAGACAAGGGTGTAATTTACCTCTGCTATTCTTAAAAATTGTACAAGCTACAGTTCCACACATTTTAATTAGAGCTACTTTTGAGAGAGGTCTCAGACTATAAACCGTATTTGAAAATATGATTCTAAAAAAATAGGAGTTTAAACGGATTTTGTCCGAGGAATCTTAATAAACTTGTTAGAAAACATGGAACTCCTCTTCTAGTTCCTCTAATCCTGTTGGTAGTACTCACTATATCAAATTGGCCAGGCAGTGCCCATTATTGACTGCCAGAAATTCATGGCAATACCCTGGGGTAGAGCACATTTCTTCCAGGCCCAAGTACCCATATGTTTATTACTTCTTGAGCTAATGGAAACTCTGTGTGGGAAATACATGGCACGTGGCACACCGTAGGGAGCTGTGATGAACACGCGTTTTAGGCAGTGCTACATACTTATAAGGTGCCTAATGCTAGCACTGTCATCACTACTCACACGTGCAAATTCTCAGTACAGATCAGTATCCAACAGCTATATGGCAAGACAGGATGCACTTTAGAGACCTACAGATGTGCATTTGGGGATGGCTGCAAATACTTAGGCCTTTGGACAGGCAGTCCACCTGGCTCTACATCAGCCCAAATGCTACATAAACTGTTTTGTAGTATTCTTACATCAACTTGGCATGAAAAAAAAAAAGTCTCCAGACCAAAATCCGCTGAGCACTTCTCACTATTTGAGGCAGACAGAGACTGAAGTCATTTATCTGCACAGTTGTTCTCCCATCTGACAAAACAGCCCAAGCCAAAGGGTCTTTGATATCAAAGAAAAACTAACTCCATGCACGCAATTCTTGGTCTTTTCAACTACTTTAATCAAACTCTCATGGTAAGTCATTTCACATTTTATACATGAAATAGAACATTTTGTTTATAAACCAGAACATGACACAAACATCTCTTTCTTCAGGGCAGGAGAACAGCTCTCAGGCAAGCGGCAACACAAAGCAACCCTTTCTAAAGGCTGCGGGGCACTACCACATCACAAGAGAAAGTGAGTGTTACCTATTTACTGCCAGAAGATGGAAGAAAGTATGGCAAAACCCTCCCTCAACTTAATGGCAAATGTGCCTATCTAGAAGTAGTATCATGACACTCTGCAATTAGTTTTAGTGTTTTCTTTCTCACTTCTTCACCTTTCCTTTTAGAAACTGTCTTGCTTTTTTCCCCTTCTTTCACCTCAAAATTGCCTTGAAACAACTGAGTTATCAGGTTATTGTGAAACTTTTTTTTTTTCCCAAACAGGACAGATAACTTTCTCAAGGTTAAAATAAAATCACTGGTTGTAACACAACAACTTCATTACCTCCCATTGAGCGGGCTGTCCTTTGAGGAGTCATAAGAAGACTCCTGGACCAGTTGAGATGTTGTTGTGAATCCTTGATCTCCACTGAAGCCACATGAGTCAGCCTCTTGTTAGGCTGGCAGTGCTGAGGACCTCTGCAGGGCTCTTTGCTGAGTCAGATGTTAACACTGTTCATGGAGAGACAGAGAAATTACTTCTGACTCATATCTGAAATACAGACATCGTTAGCTATGCTAAAAGGTGACAGCCATCGCTGTCTTTTTGTGGAAGATGGATGTTTCCAGCCAGTATCATCCTTCCCAAAAGGAAAAAATTGTTAAATTATTAGGCCACAGTCAGAAGAGTAATCTCTAACTGACTGAAGATAAAAGTCATTGAATATAAGTAAGTAGAAACCATCAGAAACTGAGGTGAGTGGCAAATCACGGTGGACAATCTCCATCACAAGTACCCAGAGCTGTAACCCAGGAAACCTAGCGCTGTACAATTTCGCAGCTGAACTGAAATAGCAGATTTAAAGCCAGAAGGCGATGGTTGGGATGGCTGAGGTGCTGCAAGCGCATGTTTCTATACCTGATGTGCCTCAGAAAGTATTAAGCATAGGATAGAAAAAGGGCATATCTGCTCTTTCAAAAGGGTACCCACTGGTCCTAAGCATTAAAGCCAGCTCAGAAAATCAGGCTGTATTCAAGCTGCCACTTACCCCAAGAAAGGATGATCTTCTGGGACCAAGCAGAGATCATTTCAGAGCTCTAGAGAAGCTCACATTTCAGCTACCAGCATTGCTCCTGGCCTGTGGATAAAGGGAGGCCTGAAGTCTACAGTGCTTCCCACAAGATTCCAACTCTTCAGAGCCAGCTGTAAAAAGTGTAAGTAAAAAAAAAAAGCAAAGATCCTATTGTTTTACAGTTAGCACACTTCTTCCAGTTATTGCATGAGCACATTGAACTCAGATCAAATCCTAGGAACCTGATTCTGACATCACCACGTTAAATATATTGCTCTATCTCTGTCAATTTAAATCAAATCACTGCTGATTTATCCTACTATTAGATCAGAGTTAGGCCAGTGAACTGTTCAATATGACTGCAGAAGTCAGGTGCTCTGAGTGCAGTGTTGATGGGTCCTGTGCACGTATTTGAACACAACAAAACAGAATACACCAGAGTCTGACTAACATGATCCTGGCATGAGACCAGGATCTAAGCCTTGTTTTTCTCATCCATACATCACCACTACATTTTTCAAGTGCCACTTTCATTAAGTTAAGATACAGAGCAATCCATCATTTAAAGCCATTACGTAAACATTTTTGGGTCAAAAAGATGACCTTTAATATAACTAGGTCTGAAAAGAACACTTTCCCCATGCGGCAAAGGGAACTAAGCAGAGGAATGCAACACACTCTTAACAAGAAACTCTAGGAGCTTCATCACTAATTAATTCTGATTTCCACTGGATTTATGCTTCATGGTTGACTGAACCTTCAAACAAATCACAACAATGAACTCATCCTCATATCACCTACAGCCCCATTGCAATAACCTCAGTTCCCTCATTTCTCCTCACTGCAGGACTCCTCAGTCCTCCACAACATCCTTATGCCCTTTCTACTCTCTCTTCTCCCACCCCTATCTTTCAACAACTTTATCTAGCTTGCTGGTGGGCCAAGAGACAGCAAGACCATTGTAGGGCCCAGGGCTACATGAACACACTTTGACAGACCAGGACACACATGTTGGTTGCTCAACTCTTTGGTCAGGAGTCAAACGCTTTTCCACAGCCCAACCCACCATGGTGCTGCAGTTGCCCTGTGACAAATTCTGCCCCACACCTCTTGGAAGGAGAAGAAAAGGCACAGGGGAAGTCAGGTAAATGTGGATTCATATGCTCTTTCACCGTACATCTCACAGACCTTTTGCAGAAACTTTGTATATTGGAGACTTGATCCTCTCTTAAAGCGTGATGAAATCAGCTAATGAATAGAAACTTTCACAGCGAGGAAAAGGACTGACATACACACCCACAATGTGACTACATTATCTCCTTACTCCAAGAGCTACTGTTGATATCACACAAGCACACAAAAACATGCAGTTTTAGTAGAAAGCAAAAATTTGCTCACACAATTTCAAACACTTTCTGGTGTGTAATTTTCATGGAACTGCTCAAAACTGTAAGTTAATGAACCATTGAAGCTGATAAAGAAAATCTGGGAGTTGTAGAGAGAGTTAAGTTAGTATTACTCCCCTCCACTGACTAAATCACCTCAGTCAACGGAACAAGACTTTCTTTAGCTGCTCTTCACTTGTCAAATCTAAAAATAAAAATGATCAGGGCCAGGGAATACCTAGGGTCTCTTTGAAGCCTCATGCAGTGTTTAGAGGAAGAAAAATGTATATTCAGCACACAGATGCATGGTCTTCTGTTAACAATAAAGTTCTGATGCTTTGCAAGTCCTGATGTCAACAATTACCCTTCAGCTCCAGAAAGGCTGTTCTGTGCTCAGGCTTTTGCGGCTGTTGTGAACAATTGCTCATTCCCTGTTCAACCCATAGGCGCTGCAACTGTTCCCAACCACTTTGAATTCTAGTCAACATTTTTGATGTCCAATGTTTTTCTCCATTTAATTTATTTAGACATTTGTAACAGATGAGGGAATGACAACAGCTGATAAAGGCAACAGCAGAAAGGATCTCCAGCTGAATAAGTTAATTCACAATCCATCTTAAAAATCAGGCTGTTCTGATTATCACCTTCCTCTCCTTCAGTTTCAGCATGATTTTTAGCAACCATGCTTCTCACAAACTCCTAGACTCAGCAAATAATATTTTAGAGTTAAACCACTCAAAAATGGAAGTAACAATGTTTTAAACATAGTCTACTGCCTCTATCCTCTAGACAGCTGCTGCTAGAATGTGGATGGTGTGGAAACAGAGAGGAAAATGGAACAACCAATTATTTTTCATGTGTAAATCAGTAAGATTCAACAGAAGCGCTGTGTATAATTAGAAAATAAGCATTCCAAAGGTGTACAGCATTTGTTCCTGTTCATGGTGCTTCATGATAGAGAAGGTTTGGAAATACCCACCAGTTCTTTTCATCCCAGCAGGCACTAAGGCTGTTAGTCAACATGCCAGGATGCTTTATTACCACTGGGAGTTCGGGCCAGTCCATCTGTACCGTTACTTGAAGATGGAGAGTTGTCCTCTGGTAATTAATACATTTCCACCTCTGTCTAATTAAAGAGATCCAGTGCATTCATTCTCACAAAAAAAGAAATGTGGAGCTTTGCAATTTCTGCAGTTTGGGGTTGTAAAAGAACTTCAAACATCAGAATAATTTTCTAAAAGTAATGAGTTCCCTCATTCTAGTAGGTGCTACAGCCCTGGTAATAAAGCATCTCTGCTAAAAACTGCTGTCTGCAGACTGATTCATTCTGGTGGCATGAGAGAGAGATTCAGACTGGGAGTGCTCTGCAGGGAATCTGTGACAGTCTTTCATCAGCTGCATATTCTTGACTTATAAAAACACAAACAAAGGCATATTGTGAAGATCATGGAGCCTCATTGCTGGGCTACAGTGTTTTAGCTGAAGATTTCAGACTCACATACAACAGCGTGCTTGAGAAAAGGGTGCCGTATAAACTTAAAATCAAGTGTGAGATTTCTGTCTCCATTGCTGTCTGTACAAATCACCAAAATCTCAATTATTCTCCCTCGAGGCATTCTGAGGATTTTGCTTTTCTCTTAACAGACCCACTCTACTCCTTTGAAGTGGCAAGTGGAGACAGTGGCCTGCTTCTCTGGGGTAATATACATAATGAATGTGTTCACATACAACTGCCTGCTTTCTTGGCATATCTGCAGGATACTTGCACCAGATTCTGGTCCAGATCATACCCGTGTAAATCCTGAATAATTTAGACAGGAATCATTATCTTCTTTCAGCTGAGAAGAATAAGTGGCCAACAGGCTCCAACAGGAGACTGGCCTAAGCAAAGTCTGCAAGACTTTATGGTAAAGACACCTGAAAGAAACATCTTCAGAAGTCAATCCCAGGCCACAGAGCTCCTAACTTGCATGACCCTGCTAGGCTCACCAAATTAGTCGGAACCGGGGAAGAGACAGAAGCTTGGGCTACAGCCCACCTTCCCTTTGCTTTGCACCCTCTGACACTACTGGGCCTCCCAGGGGGAGTTTTTCCTGCTCCTTCGAGTGTGGGAACCACAGGCATTTCTGGCACTTGCATGCAGCACTTTCAATATACTCTCCCCTCTACTCACACCCACATTAAGCATAAAAGACAGTGTTTTCCATCAACACTTATCAAAGTGCCAGTACTCTGAGAAGAAAAACTAAGGGGGGAAGGGGAATTCAGCTGAAGAAAATGAAACCACTGCCGTCAGCCCATTGAAAACTCTCCTAAAAGCTTTTTTCTTCCATATTCCCTACCAGAGTGCCAAACAAACAGTAATTAAAATATATATTATGCTCAAAGCCACAGATTATTCTTCCTGCTGGATTTCTTGAGTGGTTCTCCTGTCTTCTTGCATCAGTGTTTCAGACTGTAAGCTCTCTGAGACATGACTTTCATTATCTCTGGGTCATTAGCAGCTCATAACTCAACGTCAGATAATACTGATAAAGAGAGACAAAGGGCAGACCCTTTTCAAATTGTGGAGCCAAATGTATTGCACTGCATTGTGTAAAGTCAAAATTGTATGCATTAGTTACCAAGCAGTGACAATGCTGGACACTTGGCTGGTTAAGAAAAGTGGATGGCACAGCACATTGCATTCAGCAGTGGGATTCACACAGCTGCTCAAAGGCACTCACTGAAGGCCTGGTTGAGTCGAAGATGGGTCTCCGGGGATCTTGGTCACCAAAACAGAACCCAAGACCCAGATCGGTTCAACTAGGGCAGAGTTGTAGCTTCAGAAAAACTGTCTAAATATACTCTTGAAAACACCAGACCTTGCACTCCACAGTGACCAGTAGGAACCACGAGTCACGGTGGTATGTCTGGACTCCTGCCCCGCTTTGGAGATTCTGCACCAAATGGAGGAGGTGCCTCCAGCTGCCCAGTGCTTGCAGTGTGCTCTGTGGGATCTGTCAAAGTTACCTAGAAAAGCAGGCCTAGGCTCACTCTCTTAATAATCTCAGTATTTTATAATGAAAATAGTTTTTTCTTTTTTTTAATATCCTAGTGACAATGCATTGCCAGCATTCACTTGGGAAGCAGAAGACCAGGCTCCATTCTCACCTCAGTCTGAAGTCCACCCACTTTTCTCTTCCTGCCATCAAATTGGTCTCCAAGAGCTGTTCTCCCCCATCAGCATATACACCACAAAACCAGCAAAAGCTTCATTCAGAACAGAAGAACATGTGACTTTGTAGCCTAGCAGACAGGCTCTCACGACTATTTCTTTTTTAATCCAGGGTCTATTTGAACAAAAATTTATGAGCAGGCCTTGGAGCACAGACCAGCCATGGGGTGCACCACACCAGCTGAACACCCTGACGCTGAGCAGCCTCAGTCATCTTCCCTCTTGGTTTTCATTCCAGACGTATGAACCCTGCATTATTTGCAACACCATAACACCACTTCAGTAGGAAGGGTTGGAAGGGTCCTCCCACACAACCTTGTTTTCAAGGGCATGATTCAAGGTACCCCCCAGTTCAGTAGTAAACATGGTTTTTGAATGGCCTCGGGCTAATGAGGGTGGTGTACTCGCCTTTCCTGCTCCTTAGTCGTAGCATGCAACTTGCAGCCTAGGATGTAAAGACACTGAGGTTGCTTGTTGGTTTGGTTTGTTTGGTGTTTTTTTTAATGAAGCAAGGGTTGCTGATGGTGAGCGTGCTCTTGTCTCATGTTTGCTGTGCATGGAGCATGCATCTGCAATCACACCCCCCAGGCAAACGTGAGAAATACTTCCCTGATAGTTGGGAACATGGTGCAGCCCAAAGACCACTTGGCTCTGACAGCTTCTAGAGGCTTTCTGGGACCAAAAAGGAGATGCCCAGATGTGGAACCTGCTGAAAGAGCAAGTTTGGGGAATCACAGATTTTATTCACTGAAAATCTACCGAGATGCCAACAACCTTATTACAGGTCTGGCACCATATGGCTTTCCTGTATTCACCAGAAATGTTGTCCTCTTCCAGGGCACCCAACACTTATCAACAAACCTCATCCAGTCGGCTGATGCAGGGTTCCAGCATTCACCCTTTACCATGGCTGTACTTTTAACTTTCTGGAAGCGCCAAAACAGCTGACATCAGGGTGTGAAGACTCTCTAGGATAGTTAGTCTCCTAAGAAACTCAGCTATTAGGCTGCACTGAGAGCAGCATATGCTTTTTTGGCTAAAAAGTCTTCAAATGAAATAACTTTTTCCACATTACTTTCATGGTCTTGTTTTGTCAGCAGAAAAAAAAGTTCAATATTGCTATTTAGGGATTTTTTTTAATTATCATGTCAGTAATTTTTCTTTGCAACTTTTTATTTCTTTTATTTTCCTGCAAACAACTATTGTGCTTTAAAGCCTTCTCAGTTAAACAAACTAAAAAGCAACTTTCAGTTGTGATCCTAGACAGACACTGCTGAGCCTTGTTTAATTCGTCTGGATTTTGTTGCTAAATATATTTTTAAATGAATGCCACATCTTTACAAGGATGCTAGGGGAAAGAATGGAAATACAGTATTATACAACCTGCTGAAATTCTTTGTTACTGGGGTGTAACATGCCACTGCATTAAATTTCCCCTTTCCCACTACATACACATTTGGACACATTAAGAGGCCAAACTGTTTTAAAAAAAAAGGAGAAACTCCTGTTTCTGGAATTATCCTGCATTTATATCATTTTATGGAGAACATTATCTAATAAATTTCTACATGAAAGGTGGAAGAGACCAGCAAAGGAAAAATGAAAATAAATGTGGCTCTTTTTAATTCAGAGTTAAACTTGCATCTGGCAGAGCTGAACTTGTCCCAAAGTAAAGGCAAAACAGGAGAAAAGGAGAAAAGAACCAAATGAGAGTGAAAGAGTGAAACACATGTATTTAATGGGAAGTTGCTGATCAGGTTTAGAAATTGGGAAATAGGATTGTCACTTTCAACATGTAAAAATATATAGACATCTCAATTTATGCATAACCCATATGTTTGGGGCATGTACGTAGGTGGCAATTCTACCAGTACTTGGTGAAATATTAATAACACGGATTTCCCCTCCCCGTTTTCAGAAGAACAAGGAAAATGGATTGTTTCTCTGGTGGATTCCTGTGACAAGGTGGAGGTGCTGATGTCCCCCAAAGATAAACAGGTTCCAGATACTATGAAGCACACGGTGTCAAAGGGGTAGGAGGCTGAGGCAGAGACTCTGGGACTCCAGAGAGAGCTTCAGGGTGACAGAGCACTGGAACAGGCTGCCCAGAGAGGTTATGGAATCTCCTTCTCTGGAGACTCAAAACCTGCCTGGATGTGTTCCTGTCCAACCTGCTCTAAGATAAACCTGCTTTGGCAGGCAGGTTGGACTAGATGATCTCTGAAGGTCCCTTCCAACCCCTACCATTTTGTGATTCTGTGATTCTGTGATTCATGTGATCAAAGGAGGTTTTCTGTGCATAGGTCGGCATGAACGTGGCTTTGCATGTCAGGCTCATATAATCAAGATGGCAGGAAGGGGATGTGAAACAGCAGTGCCTCCATTCAGAAAAGGCACCTTGGACATTCTGGAAACAGACAATTTAAAAAGACAGTTTGAAACCATAGGCGTCCTTTTTCATGATAAGGGTCTGCTGCCATCTCCAGCTCAGTTGTCACCATTGCTAAGAGTCTCACAGCTTCAATCTGGTGAAGCAAACACCATGATCTTGACATCTCAAATGGCTCCACCTGCACTGCCTACACCAACTGACCTGAAGGGTCAGGAGCCTGAAGCCCTCATCACCCATCTGGAGCAACACCTAACCTGCCAGGCTGCAGAAAGCCCAGTGTTACTCCCTGGAAGACACTTCATCTCTGGCCAGGGTTTACAGTGCCACCCAAGGGCAACTCTACCTGCGGTGCAGGCAGCTCCCAGGTTTCTCACTAGCTATCTGTCCTTGAAGTTACCGCATCAGGCTGGAAAGGCTTGAAGGCACATACAATCCTTCCCAGAAGAGTCATGATAGTGCAAGGGCAGGAGGTGTGTGCCAACAGCCCAAGCACAACCTGTGCACAGGGCAGGCGGCCCTGAGACTGAGCACAGTGCTGGGAGCCAGCACAGGAATAGGTCCCTCGCTAAGGAAATACAACAGCTGCAATCCCTGTCCTTTCTATACCTCTATGACCCACATCCCCAGTCAAGAGATCATGTAACCACACCTTTTCCCCAACAAACCTTCCCTGTGACCATACAGAGGTTATGAAGGGTAGATAAACTAGTGCACATTTCAGTATAATTTATAAATGGATCTGTCCCAGATATTTTAGAAATGTACATGAAGGAAAGAGGTTTGATTACTTCTCCATCGCACAGCACTAGCAGGAATGAAAACAGGGTTCAACAGCCCTGCTCTGAAGATTTTTGCAGCTGAATGGTCAGACTGCGTTTTATGATTACGGACAACAGGGAGGAGAAGTTCTTTCTTCTTTTAATTTGTATCATCCACGGTGGTGCTCCTGTGAAAATACAAGACAGTCATGAATGACAGGGGTTGCAAACGAGGTTTGCCATGGGATGGTGTGAAAGCAGGGCTGGAGATGGACAGTTAATCCTTACAACAATGTTTTAAGTCAGACAAAGCAGAGCCTGGGATTACAGCATGGAAAGAGAAAGCACATTCAGGAAGGTCACTGTTTCATTTAACTAATTTGAGGTCAGGGCAAGGTAGGGCAGCTGGAAAAGAGAAATGGAAAATGTTCTTTAAATGACTTTATTAATCATGACAGGATCTAGTGCTGAGAGCGGGAAGAGAAAAACAATATTCTTTTGACCAGCATTTTAAAACAGTCCTATCTTCAGATGACCACAGTAAATGAGTATTCCTTCAAACCACAGTAAATCAGTATTCCTTCAAGCAATGGATAGTGAGGAAGATGCTAAAGCAGATTTCTGGGACATTCATAGCTTTTTCTTTCATGTTTTTCTACGTCCGTAATAGAAATGGCAAGGGGCACTGAAGTCTATACTAGTAAATATAGTAGTAAATTAAACATGCCAAGGACCAGTCTCTGGCCCTGAGGGCAGCAGGCTATGAATGGTGCACATCTGTATTACTAACTTCATTTACCCTCCAAAATGGATGGCCACCACCAAACTACTCATTTGGAGTTTCTCCTCCCCTGTGCTAGCTCCAGACCCACCAGCCAGGAACAGAGGGTGACAGATGACCTAAGCCAAACCCACGCTAAGGACTCAGCTAACAGTTTAGCACTATGGGCAATCACTTTCCCATAGCCAAAGGAGGTAGAACTATGAAGCCACCATTCAGCAGCTATCAGTAGGTAGGAGCCCACCAGAGCTCACTTCCAAGACACGTTACCCTGCAAACAAATTTCATTTAGCTCAATCGCCTTTACCTTTGCTTATGGTTAAGGTGCAAAGTTCTGGAAGTCTTACACCTGATCATTCTATGCCAGTGGAAACTTCCAGTGTAAGGTCCTACCCTAGATCCCTGACTGACGATGTAAATGGCTCTTTCGGATAAATGGCTCTTCATGTAAAGAGAATTAAGGCTCTTCATGTAAAGAGACATGTAAATGGCTCTTCACTGATAGTGAAGACTAGTCAGTCTTATGGGAGCACAGAAGTGACTGGCCCTTGCCCTGCTCCTGCTCAGCAGTAGCACCTGGAGGAAATGAGGATGAGGCTCAGCCAGTGGGTCTTCAAGTGTGAGAACGACTGACTTTAAAAAAATAATCTTCCTTTAAAAGGAGACGGAAAGGTGCCAGCTGTTACTGCACCCCAGCAGTTGCATTAGCTGTGCTCTGGTCCCACTTTCGGGAGAAGGACTCTGTCCCAGCCCTAGTCCATGGAGCAGGGGCCATCTTCCAAAAAATTCTGTGTATTCATCTGTTAGGGGTTTGGCCCTCCATGTTCAATCAAGCAAAGCACCTACTGAAGGAGATGGGAGCTTTGCCTGAGAGGATTTTGCAGGATTTTGGCCTTTCATTTTAATGGTTAACCAGTTCCAAGACTCGACCCTCAGCGGGGCTGAGGAGATCCGTGCAGATGGGAGACTGCTCCTTCTTTTCTTGTGGTAAAATTAAAAAGAAAAAGAAGCTCATACATCATAAAACGTGACAATTCCCAGAGTAGTTCTTTTGGGGCTCCTTCTACCAAAGAGTTGTAGCGCTGCCAGGCAAAAGGAGAAATGGTCTTAATCACCCGAACCCTAGGCAAACACTATATCTTTTTTGTGAATCGAGTTTAAACAGAAGTTATGCAGGAAGGACCAAGTCAAAAACCACTTTTTCCAGATGTCAGAAAGATTGAAACACACATGAGGGAAAAAAGCAGTGTTACGAACTTTTAGTTTGATATATCTGGTAGGTGAAAGAACTAATGCTGTAAAGAAAATGTTTGCACAGTGCCGCTGAGTCTGCTCTAGACTATAATGCTGGGCAAACAGCACTTTCACCAAACGTTTCGGAGCCATGCTGCTGTTTGAAGGGAGGGGGAGAAAAAGAAAAATCTAAATGTGAACACAAAGTTCTATTTACTGAGGTAAAGATTGAAGAAATAGATACGGATATAGAAAATGCTCTTGAAATATGTTCCTTGTTATAAATAAACCATGTTGCCAGCACTTAAATAAAATAAAAAAATAAAATAAAATCCCTGTTGAGAGTCACAGGGGAGCAATACCATCACTGGAATATCTGCTGATGCAGCTGAACTATGCTTAAGACATCTGCTGAGATGAAACTACTTTGTGGCTGGAGGTATTAGGAAAAAAAAGAGTTACTTCAACAAAAAAATAGCCAGTGCGTGAAAACAAAACCACACCAAAATGTAACAGAACGTGCACTTCTACAACTGTGGCACCGCCGTACAGTAGTTATTCCATCAATCTGTCTGCCTTAGAAGTGAAGCAAAAGATTGTAAAACAGGCTGATAAATGAAGAAACCTCCCCCACAGCACTACTTTCTGCAGAAATGTCAGATCCTGAGCAGTCGCAAGCCGTTAAGAGAAAGCATGGATCAAAACTAAACAGGATTTCAAGCCACTTTATTCAAACGGAGCAACTCGTTCAACGGCAGGAGCGCAGCTCCCAGCAAGCGCCCCAGGTCAGGGCCGTGCCGCCAGCCGCAGCCGGCAGCGATGCGTTATCAATACTGACATGCGCCACTTACCCGAGGGTGTGTTTTAAAAAACATTTCCTTAACTTGGAAGGGCTCTTCCTTCGGTTTGCGAGTGGTTTGACGCTGGCTTCGCTGCAGCTGATTCTTTAACAGCTGGAGCTACACCAGACAAACTACTTGACCAGAATGGACAGAAGCAACTTGGTTGAATTAAACTGGTTTAAAAGTCAACTTCAACAAAACACAGGGAGTTTCTGTGCACAAACCATACTTCTGCCTCTTGAGGGCTGCAGCCATCCATTTAGTTTTTACAATAAATAACAATTCTCTGCACTTCTTCTGTAAGGAAAGTAGGAATTCAGGTTATTTTTCACTTTAATTCTAGTACAAACTCTTCATTCCTTCTTCTTAAAACACTGCATAATGATTATTAACCATAGGTCAGGACTTCAGGCAACAAGGGACACACTGGCAGATCTGATGTACGTGTACATTGAAGACATGGTTCAGGAATACTGAGGAATAGGTATCCCCTCCAATGTCTAAACTCTCACTTGGAATAGCAGAGCGTTACTGTAAATCCCCCTTCTCCCCTCATTCCTTTCTCTCTGGTTTCTTCTCTTCCCACCTAAAATTATCACAACTGTCATATACAGCTGCTGTCTCATCTGTCACTCAATAAGCATCATCAGCCCTGCCTTGCTGTTTTCCCCTGAAACTCCCCCCACCAGCAAAATATTTGCCAGCCACCACACTTTCCCCATTTTCCCCTTTTCTGCCTAATATCTTTTGCCTCAATTCTTGCATTGTCATGGGTTTAAAATATGAATCAACTCCAGGGTTATCTTTCAAGTCTTGCTACACCTGTGTGCTTGAAAGATCAGGTATAATACTGCAGCAGGAGCTGTACAATTTTATTCAGGAGCAATTTAGCATTCAGATTCTATTAACTGAGCCCCTTACTCATGTATGCCTTATGTATGCCTCGGACAGACTCCATGCATCTTCCTGGGGTTGTGGATCAATTTCAATCTCTCTTCCTGACGCTTTTCTGCCATGTGTAAACAGCCAAATGCTTGGTGGAGTAGGGTGCAGAAATCAGGTGTCCCATGTAGCAGGGGACATAGATGCATTTTAGTCCCTGTGGCACTGTGTGGAGGAGACTGGTGCCAGCAGGAGATGATCCATGTCCCACCTGTGTCACCTGGTGGTGAGGGTACAGCCTGGGAAGGTCAAGATCTCAGTTGAAGCTTCTCAGTAGAATAGGACTGGAGATGGGTGCATGCTATGGCCATTGGATCACTGTATAAAAAAGGTTAATTTCCCCTTTTTTTACATCTGCTTTTCACATCTAGTCCTTTTTCTGTTTCTATTTGCTCATTGATATCGGAAAGGGGAAAATGTAATTTCTTCCACTATGAGTTATTCTACTCACTCCAAACCACATTCAGGTTTTCACTTCAGCTACGAAAACTGGGAGAAAATGTCAGGTGACACTAAACCAGTTCTGTTGCCTAATTTTATTCTTCTAGAGAATCCTTGGTGGCCAATTGAGAAGTCAGTTTCTCAAACAGCCCTAACTGGTACCTTTTTACCTGTATGAAGGGTCAGGCCCTGTTGTCCCAAATGTGTGACGCATTGCATGGCCATGAAAGGGTCACGAGCTTCCAGAAGGACGATCCCCCAGATAATTCTCCAGTCAGTGGCAGCTTTTCTTCTGATAATGCAATACACGAAACTTTAACTCCCTGCTAGAGAATTATAGTGAATTAACAGCCCAGAAAATGCTCAAAGTCCCCTGTTCGCGTGGAAAGCAGTTGTAGCCTCTCTGATTTACCTCTGGTCCCTCAAGTAATAACTCAGTAACTGAGATACCCTTCATTAATACCTACTTGACAGACAAAAAAAGTAACAACAGTTTTGTCACGACAAGTCTCGTTGTGGCTATTGCTTTTCCTCACTGCTGTTGCTTTCTGGTCCTGTTTACTGGGAAACCTGACTCATCTGCTACTTTTGCAGTACAGAGTAATGCAGACTTTGGGGGATTCCCTGCTGGAAGAGCTATTTACAATTTAGTTGCAATCAGCACAGTTTGTACGGGGTTTTTTTATACATGTATATGTGTACGCTCTCTCCTGAATCTGAGGTGGTGCTTGTATGGTAGCTTTTGCAAAACAAAATAGTAAGGACAAAAATAAAGCTTCTATGTGGGTACTTAGAAGTATGTCCACAAGCAAAATAAGCTGAGAAAGTACAGACTGTTTTTACCACCCGCTGATGAATATGAACATAAATATGAATATGAAACATACAGGCAGTTAGAAAAAGTATACAAAAAAGCAGCTCTCTGAGATCGGACGAAACTTACATGTTAGCCATCGTAAAACTATTGAAAGAAAAAAAAGAGGCATTTGGTATTCGGTATACCTTTTTGGTCACAAATGGAGAATAGGTGATAACATGATGCAGATGGTATGTATCATGCTTTGATAAACACTTAATAAAAATGCTTCAAGTTCTCCCACTGCCTAATAAGTGATACACACATGGTCTTGGCTTAGTGGCTATTTCAGTGGGGCCAATTCAGTGGGATTCCATGTTAAGTGTATCTGTATTGGTTGATCACATGCATTCCAGTTCCATATATAATCCTTTCAAGCATCAGGTACCCACCAACTTAAATGGCAATCCAGAACGTAGAAGGTTTTGCAAGTCATTCAAAGAGCTTGTACTTGCAGCCATTGCAGGAGCGCATTCATATCGAGAATAACGTATGACCTAAGATGATTGTTCCAAAATAAATTCCTTCACAACAGAGAAGTGATGTCTGACATCAAACCTTATAAAAATAGTATTTCTCCTTTCTGAGAAACACTGTAGTTAATTTTCAGTAGCTGCTTAGAAGCATTCATGCAGGGAATGTGTACTGTGTTCATTGTGAGTGGGGAACAGGCTTATCTCACATGTTAGAGAGCATTCCATCCCAGTGGTTTTTTATTCATCCACCCAATGCTCCAGTGAGGAGAAGAGAAGGGTCTTCATACAACTCAGTGCTGGAAACTGGAAAAATAAGACAGCGTAAAACAACCAAATGATGCAGAGACAGAGATGTTAAGAATTTCCATTAATATATATATGCTGCTCTTTTCCACCCAAACAAGTCTTCATGCTACCGTAACTATTCAACTTATTTTACTTCAAAAGATATGGGCAGATCTGCAAACATTTTCCTCCGCATTTTTGTGGTTTTCACCCTTTCAACCCATTTTCTGCAACGGAATTAATTTACAAACAATGTGTGTTGTCCTCCAAGTAACTGTATGTGAAAGATACCCTGTGCAATGAGGCGTTTCTTACTATTAGGGCCACCCAGTTTGCCCCCTGGAGACAAGTCCTTCTAAAAATTGTGTTTGTGTTTCCATTTTTATATAGTATTTGAAGCTGAGAATTTTCTCTTAAATGCTTGGCATAACCTTTTCATTACTCCGTGGTAGACTTCTCACACAAAGTAACAGGCAAAGAAGAGAAAAATATCTGAACATATTTTTTTATGGTGTTTATGTCACCAAACATCTGGTACTAGCTTTGATTTAAATATCCTTCTAACATGCTAGAATCTGTAAAATTATTTTGATAAAAAGCATTTGGTCTACATTTCTCAATACATGTGATAGTAGCTCAGTAGTTCCTGAGAATTAAATGATACCACTTTTCAACAGAAGAAAAATTTTTCAGCAGAGTTGTAGGTGGGGACGAGTGTCGTGCACCTAGAACTAGGCGTCAAACCGCTGGCACGAAAAAGCTTAATCCATGACAGTCTTCGACCATTTTAAGCATGTTGGCATGTAGGTTTGTTCACAGAAGCATTGTTTCAGACAAGGATAAATATAGATACTAGACACAACTCTACACTGCTAGGTAGTAGAACCTCTCTAATGAAATCCGGGGAAAGATATATTCCCCTGCACTCCCAGAAGTTCATAACAGCCTTCCTGATGGGTGGGTCTGGTCCTTGGAGGCGCGCGTTTCCAGTGCACCATTTCTCAGCCTTTCTCTGCAGCTCTGCTGGGAAGTGCCTTCCTTGGACCTTCTGAACAAGCTCTTGTTTTCCTGCAATAAATAATCTCTGCTTATTCAGTTCCGCTTAGCTTCACAACCCCCCTCTGCCCTCTTACTTCTGTTCTGCTTCTGTTCCTGCCAGCTGTCCCCAGAGTTATTGCTTCGGCAGCTGAAGTCCGCCTCTGTCTTCCCCCACCACCTCGCCGGCAGCCAGGGAGCCGAAAATTGCTCCAAACCCTTCCTTAGCACCCACATTCACACGCAATGGACATGCTGAGAGTTGTTGAGGTTATTCAACATATTGTCTGGACTCATGGTGATTGGTCCTGCACCAAAAGCCTCCCAGAGCTGCCAGTAAGAGGCCGATGTGGTTCGAGTTCATGGTTCAGAGTAGGGAAACGGCTAACCTGAGACAAAGTGTTTCTTGTGTTATTACTGTAGAGGAAGTTTCATGGCGAGAAAATGAACCCTGCTTTTCAAACAGAAGGAAAATCCAGGCAGAAAGGAAATTTGCAAAGGTAGCTCATGCTGGAAGAGGAAGATGTCATTTAGGGTTCGCAAAACCAGGATGCAGTGTTTGGATCCATGTAGCCCTATACCATATGGAGACAAGTATACCTAACAGTGTCAAAAGAGGTGGCAATGTGATTGCTGGCCTTGTTGCTTGCAACCAGCATTGCTGCAACAGAGCTGCTCCAGACAAAAGCCCATGCATGGTCATTGTAATGTCCTTCTTACTTCTTACCGACTTTCTACCTCTGCACCCAGTCACGCAGAATAGAAATCACTGAAGCCTCAAGCCAGCTTCATCAAGCAGGACAAACCAGCTGCTCCTTCCTCATCCTCCTTATGTGTAGGATCAGGTTTTGGAGGTGCATGGAGGCCACGCATCAGCGGGGACAACCACCTGACAGCAATGCCCCATGGCCACCATGGGGCAGGCACCAGGACAGAGATGCTGGCAGAAGGTCCTGCCCCAAATGCCCACGGCAAGCTGTGGTGCACCTGGCGCTCAAGCCCCAGCATTACACACAAAGTGTAGAATCGGGAATCTTTGTCTGTGGCTGAGTGGTTTTTGAGCTTGTGAGCTTCACATTTTCTAGTTTTTCTCCACAAGCACAACAGCTAAAACTTCCTTTTTAATTCATTAACCAAAGCTGGACACCTGTCTTCTAAAGCTGGGATTTGAATTTCCCCTTGGCCCCAGCTAGTCTCTCCCTTCTCCATCTCCTTCTCCTCCTCCTCCCTCACAACACCCCAACACTCAAATTTCGGAAGATATATGCTCAAGCTGCTGAATCTGGCAGCAGTATATTAGGAGCAGAAGGTGGTATTCCAGTAAAGGCCAACGCAGTGCAGAATTGCAGAGCTGGATGCAAGAGCAAACAGAAAGGAAGCACCTACCATAAGGTACTTTGCATCAGAGCTGGCTGCAAATTTTTCATCAAAGGAAATTTTCACTGAAAATTTTTCTTCTTTTTTTGGTCAGACAAATTCTCCATGAGAGGTGTCTGCTTTTGTATTTTGCCATAAAATAAAGGAAGGCTACCAGACAAAAGATATTCCAATCAGCACATATTCCAGTTTTCAGCCAAATTGTGTTTGACAAAAATCTGTCATTTTTCAGGGGAGAAAAGAACCTTTCTTCATCCAGTCCTGTTTTATAAGCCTACAGTATACAATGCCTATTGTTTTCTTGTGTTGTTAAACCTCTTACCATGGTTCAGTATTGCAGCTGGCTGTCATGCTTGTGTTTGTATATTGAATATCTGTGGGGTAGATTACTTCATCGCGTATGTGCATCAATTCCCCATTTGGAAAGGGGACATACCACATCTTGTCTGTTCAGCTGATAAGCATAGCGACTACCATCTCTGACTGTGCTTGGGTACAGTGCCACTTAAAATGGGTCTCCAGTTTCAATGGGTGCTAATGTGGTGTTAATGTCATGCAAACAATACAAAATAATAGTCTTATTAAACAAGTTATCTTCTGATCAGCCCCAGAGCAGGCAAAGAAACACATGCTCAGGTTTTTTCCCGGAGAAACAGGCCTCATGAAGAAAATCTGTTCTCTGACAGTGGCTGATGTCCATAAATCTTTTTATGTCCATGCTGTTCGCTGAGCACACAGTGAGGACAAGGATAGCATGTGGTATTATTTGTGCACTAGTGATAAAAATCACATTGATATGAGGAGAACTCAGCACTCATCCCTTCCCATTCCTCCAACAGCTCCTCAGATTCTTCTCAGTCTTTTATTTTCTTCTGTCTCAAAAGGATTTTATTTTTTCACTGCCAGTAGAAATTTCCATTACACAGTAATGCCATTACATGGTAGCTGCTCTAAACTTGTTTGCCATCTGCAGATCTGAGCTCAGGGTTACTGTGGAGAGGGACTGTATTTGCAGGACTGTTGTCTCCAAGTGCTCTTCCCAGAACAAACCGGTTTAAATTTGCTGCCTGCCCCCAGAAGAGAGAAGCTCGCAGAAGAGGTCCGGAGGGTCTCCAGCACTACTTGCATGTCCCACCCCCACCACAGCTAGTGCAAATTCTGCTTGGGTGCAGGGCAATTGGAGGTTTCTACCCAGTCAGTCCGTCATACAATGACCAAATCCTGAATTCTCAACACTGCCACTGTGTACAGACCCAACGGTGTGTACAGACCCAACGGTGTGTACAGACCCAACGATGTGTACAGACCCAACAGTGTCTCCAGCTGCTTATGCCAATCTGGGCAAGTCTGTCACACAGCATTACTGGCAGGGAGGTATAATGCAACACAGCATCACCAACATCGCAAAAGAGGAAAAGCTCCAGGAGCAAAGATGAGAAATGAAGTGAGGGTGATTAAGTCTGCTTGCTTTATTCTTGTCTCTGCTCAGGTGCTGAAATGGCTCTTCTGCTGGCTTCACCCTGAACCTGAACCCTCAGATAATAAGTAGTGCAGACCAAGTTCTGGAGGTGTACAGAAATGATATGATCTAGGGCTCCACTTTAAAGAGACTCTGCAGTAGTTTGGTACAAGCAAACACCCAGATAGCAAAGCATATTACAGGCACACAAAACTCACTACCTGCCCTGAGTGTCTCATGTCTACGTATCTGTAGCTATTGGCTTTGGTTGCATCTCTGAACTTTGCCTAAAGCACGTAACACTCATGAATCTGCAAAATTGGACTGCAAGTCTCCAGAGAAGAGGATTACCCAGGAGAATTTTAGTATTTCCTGCTTCCAATTGGGCTGGAACCAACACAAAAACAGCTTTAACAGTATTTGGCTCTTGCATGCCTGGTCCCAGCCAAAAGGCAGGAAATTTAGAGGTATGTAAAGACGAAAAAAAAAAAAAAAATGATGGGAGATTGGGGTGAGGAACAGAGCTGAGCTTTTGAGAAACTAAATGCAAAAAAAGTTTCAGTTGCGTCAGTTCTTATTTGTTTCTGAAGCATTTTGCTAACCTGCAGGGCTAGGTCCTCCCCTCTGCAAGACACCTGGACCTTCTTACAAAAGAAGAATCCCTAAAGGCTAGATCTGGGGGCTTTGGCACTGTTTTATACCTCCCTGAAACAGAATAAAACTGCCAAGTCAGACTGGGATCTAGCCCAGAGTTTGTATTAATTAAATTATTTATTTAGCTGATAATTACAGACTTCCCGGGCTTGACTCTCCTTACACACACACAAGTACTGTTTGGAGACCTCTACTGAATTCAGAGGAAAATGTAATCTTCTCACTGTTCTTCAGCAGACCTGGCAACTGTTAGAAAGGCCATAGCAACTCTGCATTATTACAGATCTCGGCACAAATGTAGCATTTCAGACAGAAACCACCTATCAAGATGAACAGTGGGAACTTGCTTTGTGTGCACGTCTGGAAAGGAAGTGTTTAGATGTAGCACTGCAGATTTTTTCTGCTTGTGACCTCTGTCACCAGCACAACAAACTGCAGTTTGTCAAGGGGAGGGCTGGATTTGTACATCTATGTGGCATGAACACAGCTTCTCAGGCTGCTGGCTGCATTCTATAGTTGCACACAAAACAGAAAACCCACTCTTTTAATAGCAAGCAAGGACTTCAATAGCCATCACAAGGTATCCCGAGCAGTTTGTACCTAGTTATGGCAAGGTGGTCATGCATGAAAAGCCCTGTGATTGTGAAGGTGCCCAGCAAAGTGCTACAGCAACCTCTCTGGATCTTGAAGCAGTTCAGCCCAGTTGGCACCGCACCATACTGTCTGCATCGATCAGCAGAGAGACTGCTTGAGGCCTGCTGCTCTACAGTCAGAAATGCCACTGGCTTCTTCTCCCCCCTCTGATAAACTTGAAATTTACATTCTTAGAGCCAAATCTACATATATTTTATATTTTTGCCTTTACTCTTGAGCTGGGTAATACTGTGTAGACTGGCTGCATAAAGCTCTCGTGTGCCATAACTTGTCATACTAAATACCCTGAGCTATTAATGATATTTCACACTGGGGGATGAAGGGGCATCTTGTTGCCTTTAAGCGATATGTGATTGCAAAGAGTTTAAATGCAGCTCTTCCCCTGAGGTTATGTCAAGTGACAAGTGGTTGGGGCTGGTGGGGCATCAAGGCTGATGGGGAATTTGCTTCTCCAGCTGGCGGAGAAAGTGGGCGAGGAGGACAGGTCTGGCCAATGCCAGCAGTAACCCCAGGAGCCCACCGCATGCTCAGCCCCAGGCCAAGGGGCATTGTGGTTATGTGGCCTCTGAGAAGCTCCTTCTCCTGGGTCTTCCCTTCCTGCAGCCGTCTGACAGATGGGACGACTGATAGCTCTTGGCCGTTTGTATATTTTGGTATGCAGATCAGAAATTTGGCCATCCTGCTCTGATGAGTCAGACCACATATATCTTGATAACTGGGGATGTTCATCAACTCCTGAAGAGAGGGAATAATCTAATTAGGTTCTCACTAGTCGTAAATTTGGATTACTCACAGAAAATTTTAAAAACTGAGTATTTCCAACTGGGTTTCATATCCCCAGAAGATAATTGCCTAAATGTTTGGGCATTGGTCCTCTAATAAGACATATATATATTTACCTGAATCCATTCCATTGTGAGGAAAAAAACTCAAAAAACTTAGTCTTGAGTGATAGCTTGCTTTAGTTTTACAGCAGAGTCACCAAATGAAAATTCTTTTAAAACCTACTCCGGTCCCAGTTTTCATGCAATAAAGAAGGGCCAAGCCCTATGAGTCTTTGAATAGCAGGGATCAAATTCAAAATAAGCCTGCATGCAAAATAAAAAAGCACCTTGGTTTTAGGCTTGCAAATAAAAGCACAAATACCCTTGGTTTAATATTCCCGTAGCCTTCTACTCAAAATGTGCTCACATTGTCACCCAAATGCTTGAACAGAAAAGCTTTTCCCCATGACAGTGACCTTACAAATACTGAAAGGGAGGGTGCTGGGAGGATGGGGCCAGTCTTTTTTCAGTTGTGCCCAGTAATAGGATGAGAGGTAACAGGCATAAACTCGAATACAGGAAGTTCCATCTAAACATGAGGAGGAAATTCTTTCCTTTGAGGGTGGCAGAGCGCTAGAACAGGCTGCTCAGAGAGGTGGTGGAGTCTCTGACTTTGGAGATATTCAAAATCTGCCTGGACGCCATCCTGTGCAACCTGCTGTAGGTGGACCTGCTCTGGCAGGGGGATTGGACCAGATGATCTCCAGAGGTCCCTTCCAACCCCGAACATTCTATGATTCTACGATTCTATGATTCTCTCTCTTTTCTGCAGTCTTGTACCCAAGATTCACGATTCAGGAGAAGATGATCTAACTCTTATTGCACATGCTACCAGACCATCCCATTTGTAATTTTACTATATTTTTGTAAAATAATATAGGCAATGGCTTTGCCTTCAGCTGTCTCTTTTTACTGGTGTCTTAACTTCGACATCTTTCACCACTTGGCGCTTAAGAGGGTTTCATAATAGAGAAAGGACAAGTCCAGCTCTTTTTTTCCATGAGTCTGTGCCGTGCAGGTCCCACTTGGTTGTCAATGGCAGTGTTATGAAAGTTCAGCAAGGCTAAACACCGGTTAACTACTTCTAGGCTTTTTTGGCACAGCAAGTAAATCCTTCAACAGTTCTGCTTGCTTACTCTGCTGTCCCATTAGACAGGATAACTTTGGGGCTAGACAAGAAGGGTTTTCACAATCCTATGCCTTTTCAAGCAGAAAATCCTAAGTGTTTAAGGTGCATTTCTTGCAGATCCCAGGTGACACAGCCTCTTTTTCCCTTTCCAAAATCAGAATACAACTGTGAGTGTAAAGGATCCTAAGGACTACAGCAATACAGGTAATAAATAACCATCTCACCCTACTACATACTCTGAGGTCAGGAAAGCAGGCTGGTTGTTGTTGCCACTTCTTCTTCATGGGGAACACCTACCTCCTTCTCCTTCAAAGCACTGGGGGATCAGGGGTAGAGAACTTATTTATTGATTTATTGATGACTGGTATTAAGGGGAAATTCAGACAGCATCATACCATTATCCCTTTGGCCCAAATTAATCTTACTTAAAGCCTAGTTTAGTCCCTGTGCACCTTCTGACCAAAGCACTTATGGTGTCCAGTGAGAGGAAGAAAGCCCTTGATTTAGACACAGCAATGGCATGTAGGTCAAATGATCATTTTTTTGGCCACAAAGTTAGAAGTGAAATCCTTATCAGGATGAGGCAAATTGGTATTGACAACAAACTGACAAACAAACCAGTCTTGCTTCCCTTTTGGTGAAGAGCACCCTTGGGGCTGGGTAAGATTTTCAAGTTGCTAAAGAGAGGAAGGAGGGGGTTTCTGCAACCTCACTAGTACCTACAGTGTTTCTTTGGCATAGTGAAAGCTGTGGATATGCACTGAGCATGAAATATCCATTTTGCTCATTATATCCCACCATCAGAGCTTATCAGTGCTCCACACATCATTAATCTCTGACCAAAGTCAGAATATTCAGATCCTTTTCTGTAGCCTGCAACCTGAACTGACTGAGCATTGTACCTGTTACTTCTGCAGCTCACTCCCTGTGACTGGAAACTCTCAGACGGAGCCAAATTCTGTTGAAGACTGTCCATGGATCCATACTCTTCAGCTATTCTGCTTATGAATATGAGGCCTTCCTTCCTTCCTTCCTTCCTTCCTTCCTTCCTTCCTTCCTTCCTTCCTTCCTTCCTTCCTTCCTCTTCAAGCTGTTCCAACTTTTCAGTAGTTTCTATAATCTTCCTTCTTCCACCCACTTCCTATTGTAGCCCAGTAGCCTGTCTGTCAATCTCCATTTGCCCTTTCCTCTCTCTCCAATGTGCTTTCCTTGGGGAACACCCCATTGTCTCCCAACAATACTCCCAACAATACCGTACAGACTCCTTTTTCTCCTTGAGGAGGCCCCACACTTGCATGAAAAGTTCAGATATGCCCATTCTCTCTTTTGAGTGCTCTTTTCATAGTCGCAAACTCATCCTTTGCATCTTCTAAATTTCTCTCTTCTGTTTGGACCTGCACTACTAATACCAAATGTTTTACTGACTGCTTTTCCCTTCTTATAAAAATGGTATAAAAAAATGTAAAAAATTACCAAAAACTGTAAAAAAGAAAAATTTGTCATTAACTAAAATGTAACACATTCATTTTAACCCAGTTTCTTAGGAAAGACAAAGTTAACATTTTCTTCTTTATTTTCATCATTTCTGCCTCGTAACAGAAGGCACTGATTAATTTCAGTAAAATTTGGCAGGTGTAAAGAAACCTCAAAATATTAAGTTCCAGCAACTTTGAAATTGTAAGTACTGCAGCTGAAGCTATAATTTCAGTGACTGGGAAATCAGCAGCTAAAGTGAGGAGAAAGACCCTAAACAGCCCTTCTGCCTATGAAAAAGCTGCAATAAGAGCTGACCATCTCTCAGACCATATGCCGTTTTAATAATACTTACTTAGGTTTCCATTTCCTACCTTTAAGCCATGTATGTCATTTGTTGGGGGGGGTTGCCCATTTTCAGGGAGAGCACTGATTTCACTTGTTGTATGTTTTTATTTTCCCTTTCGAAAGCCAAATATCTGGTCATCCCAACAGTCTTGTGGGGAGTTTGTCATACGTCAAGCTGCACAAACTCACAAACTTGGCCTTAATTTTTAGACCGTTCACATACCGATCTATTGTTTCTGCAGCGGCCTGATATCTGGTAATAAATAAAAAAAGACATCCAAATGTCACATATTTCTTGGGGGTGAAATACTTCTGGAACTGATCCATTAGTAGAGTTAACTTTGTGTTATCCTTTTACATTGCAGAGCTGAGAGTACTTCCAATACATCATGCCCAATCACGTGAAGGAAAGCAGATGCTTGTCATTTCTTTCCTCACCACCTTGCTGGTACACAAATATCATTCAAGGATTTGTCTCCCCTTTCTCCTGTGCTAGGATAAGACCTCTGTAAAAAAACCCAAGATTTGTCAGGGTGCCATGCGTCTGCTATTTTCACCATCAGTCCAGTGCAATAACAATCCAGCTGTGCTGGGGTCAGAAACACTTTGTTCAGGAACAAAAGCAAGTCATGAACTAACACGGTGCTTGCAATTGCTCTGGTCAGGAGCTCAACTAAGAGAGTGAAGTCCTTGACATAAATCAGGGTACCGTGTAAACTGTTCCAATCTCGTTAATCTGGTACATCGCAGGAACCACATATATCAGTATAACGGTTGCCTAGTCTAGAAAACCAGACCACGCAAGAAAAAAGACCCTTGAGAGTTAGGGCTGCTAACACACTGTTAAATATTCAGCGCAGGCAGACACCATCATGTTTAGCGTTGTGGCAGCTGGTCAGCCCATGGGCTTAACCACAACCAGCTGATGTGATGTTAAACACAACAATCCCTGCCTGCGTTCAATGTTTAGCAGCATGTTTAGCATTGTCTTAGTTACCAAGATTCCTCGGGGTTGTGTTTTATCATGATGCAATTTTCCAGTGTGGAAGAGCTCCAAAAGGTTAGTGTTTTACAACCACTGGAACGTAAGTCGGAATATAAAGTGTCGAAGAGGAATAGATGGGTTTAGCCAGTATGCTTGGCTTGTGGTTATTTAAGAGATCTTCTTCCCACACCTGATATTGCCACAGGTGCAATCCTGGGCAGAGAGATCCTTTGTTTAGGAAGGAGGCACTGATAGCAGGTATTTTCCCCTGCAGGGTCCTCCATTCTGGAGCAGCCTTCACATGAAAAATCTCAAATTCACTGACTTGGGGGCATCTTGGCAAGATGCATCTATTTTCCTAGTTTTCACTGGAGATGACAGGCTGAGCAAATCAAGATGGCAAGTTGAGGGAGTGTCTTGCTTTGGCACAGGAACTGTTGCAGTAGAGCAAATTAAGATATCTTGGATTTTTATACATAGCTGCATGTATATTTAAAATAATTACCCAAGTGTGTGGAGTCATCCTGATGGGTGCTTTTTAAATAAACATGGAGAAATAGCAAAAGATAAACACATGACATCATCATATAACTCCTGTAGTTTGAAGTCTCCACTGAGCCTCTTCACAGATATTTAAGGAGCAGAACAATTTGGCCCCAAAATAAACTTTGGAGAAGTTTGGACCTGGGTTGGCAAGAAAGTTTTGAATCTGGCCTCCTTCATCTATTAGGAAATAAAGTCAGTCTTTGATCAGAATGTTCCTGAACTTTGAGAAATTACGAGTATGATTCAAATAGGGCGTCGGACCTTTGTCTTCTCCAGTTTTCTTCACCCAGAGGGATGGCCCCTCAGATTCTTGACACAGCTGCAATGCAATGGGTTGCAATGGATCCCTAGATTCTGGACACAGTCTCCTTAGTGAACTTTGAAGCTCTCCTGCCAAACGTTGCAAAAACTGTCCAACTTTGCAAAAGTAGACATCCAAACAATACATCTAGCTATTTACTATGCCCTTCTTTTGCTGACAAAAAATGGAGACTTTTGAGGAGAAGAATCCATGTTCCTGAAACATTAAAGTTAACTAAAATATGCAAAGTCAGGTAACGTAAAAATAGGGCACCTCTCATTAGTGGGATGTCATCTCATACAGGTGATTCAAATTTCAATGAAAACAAGTTATCCTAGAAAAATATTTTATAAAAAATTACTGAAAAAAAGTTGTTTACTGGAAAGAATACTTTCCACCCTTATATTTGCAACCATACTGGCTATGCACAACAGGACAACGCAAAACAAAATCATATTGACTCTGACATTTTCTGGCTTTTGAGTAAAACAGGCCAAATGGTAGTTGGTGGCTTCATCCAAAGTCTATGAATGACAGTGGAAAGTTGTCCATTCACTGCATCAGATCTAAGATGAGGCCTTACTATTTTAATGCAGTCCCAAGTGAAATGGAAGTAAATTATTATCTTAATCTCTTGATGAGCTCTGTAAATTGGGCACGTAAGTCCCAGGAACCAATATTTACATATTTTATGAGATTTGTCTATAAATTGCTATTGCTCACTATCCTTCTAACTCTACTTTTGGTTGCTTCTTTAGGAAAAAGACCACTTTTCACATACCTCTGAACATGCAAAAAAATCTCTTAAGTCTCTTACTTTGGGCAGCTCTTTTTGAAAACCTTGACGGTTGGACTGTCATCTGAGGCAGATACAGCAAATTGTCTCTTCCATTTTCATCCTTTTCAGCAAGCCAACTGCCAGATAAGACTTACCACAGTGCTTTTGTCACTTGTACATCTACGTCAATGTGGCTGAAAATTCTGGAAACCTGAGCCATGAAGATGAATTCTTGTGAAGAACGATGACGTTTCATGCGTTGCAGCAGGGGACAAGTGAGACAGAAGCCAGCTGAGAGAGTCAGCCACCCTTGCTACTGGCAAGAATAGGTCCTGTAAGGGGAGAAAAGGAGTCTATAAGCAAAGGTCTAGCTTTCTTTATTTTTGTTTAATTAGCATCCCAGACAATTATGTGAAGACAATGTCTGATTTATCGAGAAGCTGGGATATTATCAAGGCTTCTATCACAGTGCCATCACGTATACCATGGTATACATAAAGGATATAATCTCAGGGGCAGTTTCAGTAAGTGAAGGGGTTGGGAGCTATGTAAGGTAAACAAGGCTGTTGGGGTTTTTTCCTGGCGTACCCACACTTACAGCTGCCAAAAAGCAGGCAAACTTTTGCCTCCGAAAATAAAAAGTGATTATACTCTGTCTAACCAAGTCTACCCTTAACTACACCACTGCCTATCGCAAAAAGAAGGACAGATACGTATTTTGTGGTATTGTTTTTGGAAAGTTTCCATTCAGGAGTTTGCAAGAATAATGTGGGTGTGTTGCTGGTGCAGAGCTGAGTGTCTCTGTGAGCATGAACTCCCAGTCCTGTAGAACACTGCACTATTATCTTTGCAGCTTTCTACATGCACTGGACACAGTTTTTATTCACCAGAATATCAACAAATCTCTCTGAAGGCCTGACCCAGCTCTACTGACATCTATAGAAGTCTCTACACAGACCCCGGTGGTGGCTAGGATCAAGTCCTTCGAGGAATGATGATCTTTCCTGAGGAGATCACAGAATCACAGAATCACTGGGGTTAGAAGGGACCTCTGGATCATCTAGGCCACCCTCCCTGCCAGAGCAGGTTCACCTACAGCAGGTTGGCGTCCAGGCGGGTTTGGAATGTCTCCAGAGTTGGAGACCCCACCACCTTTGCGGGCAGCCTGTGCCAGTGCTCTGCCACCCTCAAAGGAAAGAAGTTCCTCCTCATGTTGAGATAGAACTAAAGCAAGAGTGTGTGCCCTCGCCTCCACATTCAGCTATGTTTGCCTGTGCTCTGATCGGTCCCTGCAATTCTTCTTCCACATCTGCTCTGCCCACACTGTTTCTGCATCACTAACAAGGACAAATTTTCCTCCAACTTTCAGTCTTCGGTGCAATTTTGAATAGGTATGATATCATCAGCCCTGTGACAGGAAAAATGGGCATCGCAGCACGGCTTGTTTGCTGAGGTATTTCTGGCTGAAGATTGAAATTCTAGCCTGCCTTCATTACACGTGTACGTGAGCAGGGCTGAGCCCCATCAAAGCGTGTTTCACATCTGTTTTTCAAATGGTGAATGAATAGCATCTTACACTGGACTTAATTTTCATCTAATTTTGTCTCTGCTACTGGCTTACTGCGTGATCTTGCAGAATCTACCCCATCTCTCCGTGCCTCTGTTTCTCACCCCATCCTTCTGCACCTTACCAGTTGAGCTGTTCAGCTTCAGGACCCAGGGCTTGGGTCTCACAGGGTCCCTGATGTGCTTACAGTACTCAGCCCCGACTATCATTTGGAACCATCACAACACAAAGAATAACAACCCGCTATGGGCGATTGTAGGCTTTAATCCCACAGTAAAAGAAGGGGTTCTGCATGTACGATTTCTTTGCCCTAGCAGCTGAATTCTCTGTGTGCTGCTTCTGACTCATCCAGATAGGTTTTGAAAGCAGAAATTACAAGGTGGGATGCAAGTTGTTATAATGTGCCTGGCTGCTCACTCTTAACTTCTTGTATGCTCTACAAAAGTATCCTAAGCAAGGGTATGTTCAACCTCTGCCTGTTAGGCGCATTGGCAGTTTGTTAGGGTCCCAACCAATTCAAATTAATTAACTAGTGCAGCTACTTTATCCATCTGGGAGTCCTCCAGGCTTGAGGTTCCAATATGCTCTGTTTCATCTTGGTGAGAGGAAACACACCTTAGTAACAACAGGGCACTGCATTGTGGGGTTTGGGCTCCATGGGCCCACCTCAGTAATTAAAATGGGAGAACAACTGCAGGCCATCACATAGTACTTCCTGGGTGACATTGACGTATAGACAGCAAACTGCGTCCCATCAAAACTAAAAGAAAGCCTGCTTTGCATCAGTATTGGATGTAAATGAAGACACTTCTAGGTGCGTCTTCCACAGTGAAACCAAGCAATGAGTGGAACAATGCAGTGCTATTGGCTTTTCTCAGGCAGAGGGTGAGGTGTGTATGTGGACCATGCAGCAATACCTAAGCTAGCTACTAGTCAACCAGCCCAAGGAGCACCAAGCTCGGTCTGGAGTCATTCACCTGTTCTGGAACACAGAACTGCATCTGCCATCCTGTCATCACCCTTCAGAGCTGGGAGACATGTGTGGGACATCACATAGGCTATGCCCACACAATTTTAGATGACACTTGTTGGTCAAGGTCTTCCATAGCTGCTTCATCTCCTCATACTGTTTGCAAGGTTTCTATGCAGCCTTTCCACTTTACTCCCCAGAAAGCGTTTAATGCAGCATCTTTTCAGCTCCAACTTTCCCGAGAGGATGGGGAGAGCACAGGGGTAACAACTCTGATTACCCTCCTCTCTTTCTCCAAAGTAGAGGGGTCTCATCCTCCCCTGTTTATACAGCACCGGGACATTGCATGGTAACACAGGGAGCAGGTCATTTCCTGCTGTAACAGTTGTCACCGTCCATAAATTTGTACGCTGCTGCCAGCCTGCGAGGTCTTTTTGTTTGGTTTTTTTTACAGAATTCTAAGACACAGTAACAAAAGCTTTTAAATTTCATATCACAGAGAAGATGTTTTGATTTTTTTTAAAAAAATCCATTTTGCTTTGACATAATCATGATACAAAAGACAGCAAAGCAAACCTGGGCAGTCTACATCCTTAGAATGTGGAGGCACATAAATTTTCCTGCTGGCTCTCTCCATCCTTAAAGGAGGAATAGGACATCTTGCTTAAGAAGATGTGATCAGCCCAGGAGGAGCCCAACATCCCTGCAGAATCAGATGAATGATGGAGGAACCAAAACGATCCTGAATGGATCCCTCTCTGCCCTCTTGGTTCCCACCCACCTTCCCCAGCAGCCCAGGCAGGTGTTGCAGGCAGATGTGCGCGGCCGCTTGGTGACATGCAAGATGCATAGGAGAGGTGGGCTGGATGTCAGTTTTGTGTTTCCCTGCATTCCAGTTCCCTGCTAGCAAAATGGCAATAACAATGCATAAGCTTCCTGGCTAGTTTGTTATTTGGGGCACCAATTATTTAGAAGAGATTATGTATGTTTCTAATACTTTTGGGCTGCTAACCAAAAATACTTTGCAAATTTCTGAGTTTAAGTCAAGCACAGAATTATGTGACTAGCAGAGTATACATAACAATCCTCATGAAGATAGCAAGAAAACACACCCCAATAACCCAAAGAATGGTCACAATTCTAACCCTGGGATAAATCACAAGTTTCTTGTATTCTCTTTGAGTAAAGCTTTCCTCTAATGTTTCTCCATGTTGCAAAAAATGGTCATTCTTTCTAGGAAAAAATATTCTCCCTTGCTAACAAAATTGTGAGAAATGTTCAGAACAGCCAAGTCAAAAAGATGGAAACAAAACAAAAAGAGGACTGAAACAACCCCCAACCTGCAGGTACAGCTGCTTTCTCCAGCTGCTATCGGTTCTCTAGTGAGTGGCCTGTTCCATAAATGAAACCTGTCTTCCTTGTAAATACGTTAATTGTCTTTTGACAGGCCATGACTATCTTCCCATATCTGGAATGCCCCAAGCCACGGCGAAGACACAGCATTTTTTTAAAGTCTCACCTATCATCACGCTTCTTAGGCATAGCATTGCTTTTTCACTCTATTTTACAGGTCACAGTTAGCACGACAGGGTAGTAAAATATTAGCCAATTATCACAGACAAGCAGTTCTGCTTTGCAAAGCCTTTTCCACCCTCAGAATTGCACTGGTTTCATTAAAGGTGTGTTTTAAAATCAAATTAGTTAAGCCAGTGCAAACACAGGAATCTATTTAAAGTTGGTTTGTATTGATTTAGCTTAATCTGATCAGGAAATGACTTAAACTAAATTGATACAGAGCAGATTTAAATCAGTCTGAGTGACCACATCTTGTGCCTTTTTAACTAAATAATTTTGAAACCAATTTTGTGTGGACCGTATCCCACTGTTGTGCCAAGGAGCATGAGCTAAAAAAGTGAATGAAATAACCAGATAAAGCAATGACACTTAGATCCTGATTCTATGGTACTGCAATACTTCGGTGTAAGTCTACTGTTGTGGAGTTGTAGTTGGTCATAGTTGTAGTAAAACTCAGAATGGAGCATAGTTTGATAGTGCTTCCTCTAAGCATTTTGTAAGGTTTCCAACCCTAAAACAGGATGAGCTATTTTGGACTGCTTTTTTTTTTTTTTTTAAACAGCTCTGGCAGTAGTTCTCAGATACACTAATTTCCTGAGTCGCGTATTCATTTTGCATTTTATATTTAAAATTTCTGAAAACTTCTATAATTTCAGGCCTAGAGAAAACAATACTATTAAACCCTTCTTGACTCCTTTTAAGAATTATTGCTTTCTAATCAAGGTTGACAGTCTTTCCTTTCTTACACAAATGAGGTAAGCTCATTTTTATAAATAGTGTGTTTCCATCCAAGATCCGCTCTTTTAATTCTGCATAGGAAAGAAGGCAGGTGGGGGGGAAGAACGTTGCATTTTCAAATAAAATTCCCCCAAATTAAATCCTACAGAAGCTTAAGGTCTGAGAGGGGTTTCTTGTGGTGCTTTTATATTGTAAATACGGAGGTTTTAGATTACTTACATAAGCTTTAGTCACCAATACAGCTGCCTTTAAAAAAACCCCGAGAATGCTGAAACAGCTGTAGCACTGTATATGAGTCATTTGGACCGTGGCAGAGATGTGAACACTAAGGTAGAAGCATTGCTGGTCTGCAGCCTTACCAAGGCGCGTTGCTGTTGAGTGCACCTCCGGGCAAAAAATGAATAGAGTCTGCTAGTCTCATAATAAACACCATGCTGCAGAAAACCAAGCAAGACTTATCAGTGACTTCTTAAAATGGGTGGTCACCTGTGTGCATGGGTTAAATAGCCCTTCCAGTGGTGCGGGCAGACAGCAGGGGTGGGTGCTGTAGAGTCAGATGTGCATGTTGGAGGGTCTGTCCTGGTGACCCATGCTGGGAGGGCGGGATAGGACACTGGTTCAGATGAGTTCGGGCCAACGGAGGTGGGCAGAAAGATGAACACAGTATTGATAAATTGGGCTTTTTGGAGGCTTCGCTGCAAATCAGCACAGATGGCTCTTTCACCCACACCCTAGCAAAAATTCTGTTTTATGGCTGGAGGCAGTGAGCATGTTGCCATGAATTATGGCAGTTTAAGAAGCTCACATTTGTAATTGGGAGCTGGTAATTATTTACCATGAAATGTGATCATTACTGTCAGGTGACGATGACATTCCCCCGCTTTATGCATTCAGTAACTTTTTGAAGACTCTGCATGAACTCTTTGTGGGGGGTGGAAGGAGGAGCGCTGGCTTCCCTCCATCGCCACTACCAAAAAGGGTGTGTGTTTTGGCAGTAGTTTTGCCTGCAATATTCAGTTCAGATTAATGTAATTTCAACGTCTACTATCCCAAGTGTGTGGTGGTGCCACTAAACATACACATTTGCCAACTATGAAGTGCAGGCCATGTCATTCACCATGGGAGTGAGGTAATTTTTACCTATCTCCCACATCTGTACCTTTCAGATTAGCTCCACTGAAATCAATGGCATTACAAGGGTTTAAAAGCAGCAGTGGTGGGAACAGGCCCAAGAGAGGCAGTACATTATCAGGCAATTTGGGGTGAGGAACCATGATTGTTTGGTCATTAATAGTTGTGTTAAATAAAGATGCAGCACCACATTCTGGTTGCAAGCACTCAACCCAGTGCATTCTCCATTCACACAAACATGGGAGTGGCTGGGGGGTGCCACGAGGAGAAGGTCCTTCCCTGGGGCAAACGAAGCCAAACCTCCTCTCTCCAGTCACTACGCTCCATATTCAAGGGGTCCATTTTGTCCAGAACTGTGCATAAAGCAAGCCCGTGCTATAATGTCTTGGGATGAAGATCCTTCTGAGGCTGTTGTAGCTGTAGCCCTGAGGCACTGGAACGGGTTGTCCAGGGAAGCTGTAGAGGCTGGAAGTGTTCAAGGCAAGGCTGGATGAGGCTTTGAGCAACCTGGTCTAATGGGAGGTGTCCTTGCCCATGGCAGGGGGGTTAGAACTAGATGATTTTTAAGGTCCCTTCCAACCTAAACCATTCTATGATTCTATGACCTTTTCTTTTTTATCTAATTCATAGCAAATACATATGTCTACCCCCAGTATTAATCAGGGATTTCCTACTCTTACGAAGTTATCACATTCTTTAGAAAAAGCCCTTGAGCTGCAGACAATAAATGCCTCTCTCCTATTATTTTTCTTGTGTGCTTTGCATATTATCTATGTATATGATAAATTCGGTCTATTGCTGAGACTTTCTTGATTCCCCATAATATCAGTCACATAACTGTGTAGGGACAGATGTCTTCTCCATTTTGCTGCCTCTTTGTTTGTTTGTTGATGACCTTTTGAATTTCATCTCTTTATGAAAGCATTTTCAGTCTTAGGCAGAGGAACATCCTGAAAAGAGTATGTCTCTGAAAAGAGTATGCCAAGAAAAAGAGACTAATTTTATTTTGCTGAATCATCAAGTCTCAGAAAAAAAATTGCAGCGCTTATCCTGCAAGAAACTACAGATGGACAGACCACGTAGGGATTTGCTCCTACACAGGTATAGCTTGCCACAGGCTGGTCAGCCCAGCGATGCCATTTTCCTTTGATCTGGGCCAATCCTGAATGGAAACCCCTGCTCTTGGGCAATCCTGTTTTACCATCTGCCTTTGGTCTTGAGCATCCCCATTCAGCCAGACCCCACTCTGAAAGGTATGTAAATATTCAGTTAACAGAGATGTTGACCTCCTCAGGGTGTAATTCCCTTACTTGCGTTACTCTTCATTCCCTGTACCAGGTTTTTGCCTCCCTGAAAACTGTAGTGCCTTCATGAGGCTGTGAAAAAGCAGAGCTAGGCAGAGAGCCCAGGACTGGCCCTTGGTTTCCCAGTGACTGCACAGTGTGCCATTTGCTGGATGAATGCTGTTATACATGTCAATAGATTACTCTTCCATTCCTGTCATTTTTAAATTTCTCCATCTGCATGGATTATTTTGGGCAACATAATTCATATCCAGGTGGCTTCCTTTGTGCTTTCACCATAATAAAATGGCACGGGGGAGCAGGGAAATAGATGCTGTTGCCCCTAAAAATGCTGATTATTTTCAGACTGTATTTCTTGAAGCAATAATCTGGTACATGCCTAGTGTGTTAGGAGGCAAATGAACATGTGTCAGGGAGAAGAACTGGTATTTAAAATCCATGAAAGAATGAATTTATTACCAAAAATACAATGTGAACTACTTCAAAGAGTAAATATTAGCTTCTGTTGCATTTTTAAGGTGTAAGGCATAACTCCACCTCTTTTCATGTAGGATCTCTAGTTTTGCCATAAAGAGGAATCTCACTGGTTAAAAAAAAAAAAAACCTGGAAAAATTCAACAGATCTGAAAACTGAGCAAAAAAGAATAGCCTTTGTCCTCCTCATTGCTTTGCTGTATTGACAAAGCTCAGTGATGTTACCCTGACTGCCATCCTTCTGATTTTCTTGCAGTGACTCAGTGAATTTTCTCTCAGCAACTCAGTGAATTTTTTCTCAGCAAATCATAGAATCATAGAATCACTTGGGTTGGAAGAGACCTTCAAGATCATCGAGCCCAACCATAAACCTATGCCAAAACCACCCCTAAACCATGTCCCTCAGCACCACGTCTACCCGTCTTTTAAATACCTCCAGGGACTGCGATTCCGCCACTTCCCTGGGCAGCCTGTTCCAATGCTTGATAACCCTTTCAGTAAAGAAGTTTTTCCTAATATCCAACCTAAACCTCCCCTGGCACAACTTGAGGCCATTTCCTCTTGTCCTATCGCTTGTTACAAATGCCTGCTTTGGTGCTGTACCAATGACACAGAGCATCCTCAGCTCCTGGGGCTCAGAGCCCTTTCTCTGTGCCTAGGCACTGCCTCACCCCAAGGCTGGGTTACCACCTGGAGTGAAAGCCTTTTCTGTGCATGCAGAGTGCCTGTTGGGAAGTGGGGACATGTTTCTGTACATACCGTGACTGCTAAATCTAATAGTATGTTACTGTGCAGACATTCTGACCAGCTGTAGTTTGCTATTTGTAAGACCCTTTTATTAGTGGCTCATACTTTATTTTAGGGACATTAACCTGCCTGTATGCTTCTGCCGGTGCCTTACTGGTAACCTTCTGTGCTGTGCCAAGCTCAAGACTCCTCAGCAAAAGACTCTTTATGAGTCTTCATTTTAAACTTTTTTTTATTATTCTCCTTCTGTTTCCTACCCTCTCCCATACCCTCTCTCTTTCTCCCTCTCTCTTGGCTTTTGCTTCTCTCTCTTGCTTCTCTGTCAGAGAGGGCACAAAGGGAAGGGAAGGGAAGGGAAGGGAAGGGAAGGGAAGGGAAGGGAAGCTTGGCAGGCAAGAAAGCAAGCAAGGAATTAATCAGGAAAGACACAAAGTACAGAAAGAAACGCATAAGGAAAATGCGTCCGCTCTTAACTTATTTACTGTAATAGTTTTGTCCCCTTACAGTTTAGACTCATCACAATGATCCACATTTCCCCTATTTTTCCAGACTTTCACTCCCCGGATAATTCAGCACCTTTTTCAAATCTTTTCATTCAAAACAATTCTCTCCACATTACAAATGATCCTTTTAGAGCATTCTCTACACAAGTGTAACCGTGTGTGGTTGGAAATGATAGAAAAATAATCTGGAGATAGGGCCCTGGGTAAGGTACAGAGAACCATATCAAACTAGTTTTCAGTTTTTTTCCAATTTGATGCTAAAGGTATGTATGGCCCACGAGGCATTTGGTGTTGGATAGTTGTTCACCAGGACAAAAATGTGAGGAGGCAGTAGGTCAGTGTCAGGAGGAATTAGACCTGTTGTGCTGCTGACCTGTGATGAACGTGGGGACTGTCATTTCTCTTTTCTGTGCTTTCCTATCATTTGTCTGCTTTCCTCAACAAGAGTCCTCAAAGCAGGGACATGCATGCTGCATGTTTATATGTTGCCTAAAAAGTGCCAGCCTGGATTGATGACTATACTGCAAACACTGTATCGTTGTATCACTATATTGCAAATCAGTTTACAAGCACAAATTGTCCACTTTTAGGGTAACCCCAGGGGTAGAAGGAGGTTGATGAGGGAGGAGGGAGAGAGCAGTCACCAAGCTCTGCACAGTCTCGTCTGACCAAGGAAAGCACAAGAGAAATAACACACATGATGGGACTGTACACAAGATTTCTGAACCACAGCCTTCATGCTGCTCTCCCTTAGGCTAGACGCAATCCTGTGACTCAGCAGGACTGGTAGCAGTGATTCTCCATCGCCCTGATCTCCAGGAACTTTCCCCACTACCAGGGGGTTTCCTTCTGCCAGGATGGTCACCTTCCTCTTCCTGACCCCACCTTCTCTCTTCCATTACCACTTCTTTACAGGACACTTCTTTTTGGGCAACTCTGCTTTCCAGGACACCAAGCCCCGGGTTTCACAATCTAAATAGTTTATGTGCAAAAGCGCAATATGTGACCAGCCTCCTAATAGGTATCTCTGCTCCACATGTTTTTAATTGGAGAATTCAGGACATGCTACTTTTGTTTAGCCCCAGAATTGACAACCAGCCTATACCAGTTGCAGCTAGCAAGTAGCGGGCTTCTGCTTGCAAATTCAAAAGCTCATTTTGGGGCCTTCACCTACACACATACATACACCCAATTATCTGCTGCCTGTTAGCATTCACAGTTTAAGCCATTTTTCACCTACACACCCACAGTTCCTTGTTGTCCAATGCCGATTACCTGGCCAGGAATAAAGCTTGAACTTTGAAGATTTTCACTTAGGTGAAGCATAGGCAACACCTCCTCTCCCAGTGGTCTCACTAATGTTCAGCGGGGAGCTGGATTTCTGCTCAGACTGCTCTCTCCAAACCCTCTGTTAGGGCTTCTCTACTCTACCATGCCTGCAGAAAATCTGGAGAAACTAATTGTCCCTAACTCAATTACTTGTGAAATTCAGATGAACTTGGCCATCTTGGGCTCTTGTGGGCTGCACTTCACCCAGAACACAGGAAAAGAAGATGGGCAGCCCGAGCCCAAGTGAGGGGGAGTGGGATTTTTCCTGGTCTGGACTGAAATTCATGACAGAGATGAAGTTTCTTTTTTTGTTGGGGGTTTTTTGGGGGGTTTTTTGTTGGTTTTTTTTTTTTAACCGAAGGAATAGGCTCTGACCCGGTGGAAATCCCATGACTCATGAAGAATTCGCAAGACCCAGTCATGCTCCACATTCCTGAATCCAACTAATGAAGGGAAACCATACCAAGTGGCTTACAGTTACTGGCATTTTTCAAAACTTTTCAAGAGAAATCACAATGTGCTTGAAGAGCTTCCAAGGTGAAATATATCACCAAAATTATTCAGTATGGATAATTCTCCCAGTACTATTTTCTGTCACACATTAGGATCAAGGACATGTGAGAGAGCGAGCAAAGGAGAAAGAAAAGAAGGAAAATCTCCTCCCACACAATCAGAAGATGTATCATTTCTGGATTGCTTCAAACTGAAAGGAACCCAATAATTATGATTTCACATTTCCAAGAGAACGAAGCCCAGTCCCACACAAATAGCTTCACTGTAGTAATATGCTGCTAGCCACTCATCCTAGCCCTGAGCACACTACAGACAACTGAACCAGCAGGCTACCAGCGCTAATTCTGGTTGTGGCTAGCCCTCGTGTGTTTGCTTTTCATTAACCCTGCTTCACTCAGGTCTTCATTAAACCTGTTATTCTTTTTATCTTTAGGTGTGTTCACCCTGATGTGTCTTGAACGGTCAAAACACAGACTGGATGCTCACAAAATGGGAGAAGGTTCAGGGGCACGAGCAAAGAGTCTGATTTGTGTTAGCTTATGAAGTGATGACATCGTACAGATTTTTGTTAATGTAAACCTGAGCCTGTTATGGCTTAGCCAGGAATAAAGCTGCTGAGTGGCCTTCTCATGAGCAAGAGTTGGCTCCTGGGACAGATGGTCCACATGTCTGAACTGTAGGCAGATCTGAGCTCTGTCCCCAATCAGAAATGAAATAAGATTCTACTTGCTTGACTAATACTTTTCAAGAGTTGTGAGACCTTCTCCTAGGAAGCACCTTGCATGTACAGTGGTTTGAGTTAACAGAGCTCAGAAGTGCCCAAAGTCAGAGCAAGGCTCAGGCTCACATCCCTGGATCCAGCTGTGCAGCGACTTGATCACTCCACCCTTTTGATGGACACAGAGAGGCATTCAACTCATAAGAAGATACAGAGCTTTTAGCTTGGTGACCCCATCTATGCAAAAGGATGTTACAGCAAAACTGCCCTGGCAAGAAGTCCTGTTCCAAAGCAAAGTTCACATAGCAATGTGAAATCTGCATGAAGACCAGGTCCTGGGCATGTGCTTAAACCAATGCAAGCAAGCAAATCTTTTGATGTCAGAGGAATTGCTCCCAGGAATTACTGTGTGCCCAAGTCACAGGATGCTGGCCGTTCAAGCATCCTGCAGCAGTACAATGAGTTCGCAGTCCCATGACAGGAGAAATTCTGGTTTGTATACATATTTTTTTTATTTTTGAAGTAATATATCAGCCTTTCCAGTGTCTCCCTGGAAAAGGAGATTCCTGTCTGACAGAACACAGCAACAAAAAGGAACACAGAGATTTTTATGGCTTTTGTCATCTCTTAATATTATTTTATGAAGTGTGGTTATAGCAGTTTCAAATCGTAGCCATTGCTTGCTGCTTTGTTTCTACTTATCAGACTCAAAGCCAAAACTAAAAGTAAAGCTAGCATGTTTGACATACTTCGTCCTGTGCAAGAGAACAGCCCATAACAGCTAGGAAGAAAACATTGAATTAAAAAAATAAGGAAAGGACAGAAAGGAAAGCAAAGCTCTTGCTTTTATAAAATTGCTATTCGAAAGCCACGGTACGTGCTTCTGAAGCTGAGTGGTGTAGCTGTACATTGCACAGACTAGTATATGCCTCTGACGTGCTAAACACTGATATCTCTCTATAATGATGTGTTAATGTAAAGGGAGTGATTTTGCAAAATTTTATGCCTTATTAAGGAAATGATTCAAGCCCAGGAAATGTGCGGGTTAAGTACTTGCTTTCATAAACATGGGTTACGGTGGAAAAAAAGATTTTAGATATTATGTGGAAAAATGCAGTAAAAAGCGCTGAATTAGCCCATTCCATTACATTGAATTGTTCAGCAATTATGGTCATCCCCCGGCCTAGAAAATTAAAGTATATGATGAAAACCCAATCTAAAGATATCCACTGCTGTGCTACTGAAGACATACATATCATGCTTAAAAGGCACTTAGGGCTTCAACGACCAAAAAAAAGTTATCTGAGGAATAAGTTTAAACCAGCTACAGTCCCAGCCTGGTGCTGGCCTCCTCTCTTTCTTTTCACTTCTCAAACCACTCAGGCAAATAGGAATCGCAACAGATTGTCAGGGGTTGAAACTTGCTCTTCATAAGTGGAAGATCTTGTACAAAACTCTTAATTGCAAAGCAAGAGCAGTCTTTTGTGGTCTTCGTTACAGAAGGCAACATCAGGCCACTAGGCAGCATGATGGGGATGGCGCATCTTGCTAGGGAAGGAAAACTGTGTCATGATCCGAGCTGGGTGGAGTGGAAGAAATAATTTTCACATATTCGTTTGAACGTGAAAGCCACTCTGTATTCCACTGCTTTCCCTGTGCCATAGTGTTCACTCACCACAACCATTTCGTTGCTGGATGGTATGTAAATGAACGCTCATGGAAAGCACACTTTTCGTGCACATGCTTGAGCACTATCTGCAAAACCCTTTCAGGCTGAATAGCTATCTGCAGCATGCCTTTTGAACGACGCTGATTTTCTCAGTTCTATTTATGATCTAGTATTTACTAGAGACGTTCGCACCTACTGGATATTAGCTTAGCAGATCTTTCTCTTTCAGCTCCAAAAGCTCCTTCTTTCTTGCTTTCTCTGAGTTCCCTCTCCCCAATGTTTAGAAGCAGTAACTTTAGCCGGAATTCTTTTTTTTTCTTTCCTAAATTTAAAAATAATAATGTGGCTCCTCACTATAAAATGTCTGTCTCCTCCACTCCCAGCCTCCTGGGGGTTGCCGTGGGCATGGTCTGCAAATTAAGTGGAGGCACTCAGCCCTCAGTTCAGCCCTAGTCAAACATTAGCTGCAGTGTTTACCCTTGTGTAATCTTCAGTTTTGCATTAATTTAATACTGCTCAGCACTTTTTTAACATATTCAGCAAATCCGTGGCATATAGTGCTTTGTGTCTGTATCTCCCCCATCAAACCAAGTTTTGATTTTTAACCAAACTCATCAAAGTAAACTTCTCGCAATACTTTTCTCCCTCTACTTTGATCTTTACATAATAATAAAAAAAATGTTGCTTTATGTGGTAATTCAGCTATACTCTGAGGGTTTTTTTCCCCTTAACTTCAAAGAGAGCAAATAGGAAATTGTTTTCATTTTTCTTTCACATTTCACAAACATGTTCTAGTTGTTTTTGAGCAGCAGAAGGTAGTAAGCATCTCCCAATTAATAATTCCCAGGTAATATCACGGCCTCTTGTAAGCACAGATCTCAAGAAATTCGGTTCATAACACAAACAAATAAAACTCTCTTTGAAGGTCTGGCTAAAGGACAGTCAGAAACAGAGTGGGAGCACATCATCATTCTTAATCAGCCTTCTATCTTTGAACCTTCCTCTGAGCAAAACAAAATAAACAGAAATCTTGGAGTATTTAGTTAGAAAGCCACTCACCTCCTGGCTTCAAAACTGCAAAATCCCACTGGGCTGGAAGGAACAGCTACTAAAGCCACATAACCTAGCGATCTGGCCCCAGCCTCCTCACAGGTAATCCCACAGTGAAGAGGGAAGAGGTTTTGTTAAGGCAAGGACCGAAGTAAAGTCAGCGTAAGACCTCGGGCTTTTTGGCTGTCCAAATAAAGACAGCATTTCACGCCCACCGAGGACAGTCATATAACTCCCACTGCACGACAGAGTGGGCATTTGGGCTCTTACATCGGCATTTGAATTGCATGATCTTTTCCAGGCTGGTGAGGCAGACCAGCACATGCCTCATCCCACCTACACCAATATTAGTAACACTGCAAAAATCAATAGCTGTGTGATGAAAAGGTTTCGGGCTCTGCGTACTTTCCTCATGTGGGGGTTCAGGCAGGGCCTGGAGAGGAGCTGGAGGAGCCAGAAGCAACGGGAACCATTTCCACCCCACTGCAATGCCCCAGTGAGAAGAGCTGGCAGCGGCAAGGGCATGTAGGCTGCGGTTAGGTTACACAGAGGCGCAAAGTCCAAGAAAAAGAGCTGCTTGAGCTCCGCTGCTTCCCCTCGCAGCTGATTTTTCATCAAATCCCCCTCGTCACGCTCCCACCCCAAGGAGCTGACATGTCTGAACGTGGCCCTCAGGGAGGGGGGCAAGGAGCCGCGTTCAATCTCTGGTGCGCCCGATTTGGTACAAAGAGAGAAAATCCCAGAACAAACAAGGGAAAACACAGCTTGCTGTTCCTCATACATGAGATAATTCCCTTTAGCTTATTGACATACATTGCTTTGTCTCTTCTCCCATTTAGGAAAGTACACAATTATGTGTGCGGCCAGGAGCTGGAAGCGCCGAGACAGTTCTGCTGGACGGTACCCTGCCGGCTGAGCGCTCCCCAGGGACCCCCCTTGATCTCCTCGCGCCTGTCTGAGGCCCTGCTCGAGTCAAAGAGATTAAGGAAAAGTCAGTGAGAATTTAGGCACGCCTGGCTCCAACAAGCCATTTGCACTAATTCACAAAGGAAAAACCTTGGAAGTGTTTCCAAAAATACAGGCCAGTCGTGTGAGTGAAGGCGGTGAGGGAGCCTAACGCGCAGACTTTCCCCATAATCAGGGTTTACCTCAACTCTGTTTATTCTGTAAACTCTGGTTTCTCAACAGAAACAGCTCATCACGCTACACCCCGGCTCAACAGACTTGCAGAAAGCCTTTGTACAGAGCTCGAAGTAGAACAACCCAGCTGTTTCTTTCATGAAAACTGTTTGTTAGCAAACTATCTCATCATTTTCCAAGTGTTTGAGGGGGGAAAAAAGATATTAATAATAATTACATACAATGGGAAGCTGCCAGATTGATGACACTGAAAAGCAAGGGAGTATCTCAGACCGCAGACAATTACTAGCGTGGACAGTAGCAGCATAGCTGCCCCCAAAGCCTCTGGTTAGGGAGCAGAGGAGGGAAGCCCAGGCTTTATCCTGGAGACAAGTGAATTATTCAGAGCAAGCCATTTGCCAGATTGTCCTTTTCCTTTTTTCTTCTTTTTTTTTTCCACTTTTGGTTTTAGGAGTGAATTTCTGCAGGGCGCTCGTGATTTCACAGATTTATTTCTTAGAATTGTTGAATAATTCTTGGCCTGTGTCCCGTCCACAAGCCGTTCACATTGAGGGAGGTTAGCTCTAGGTGCAGCTTGGGGCTGGAGGCCACCAAAAGCAAGGGAAAGAGCTCGCACTGGACCATCTCCACCTCAGGGCTCAGCCCAAAGGCCAGAGTGCTGTGACGTGTCCCTTAGCTGACGGCAGAAGGCAAGAGCTCTTCTGTGGCAGAGCTCAGCAGCTGTGCAACACAAGCTGAGCCTGTGGCCGCTTTGCTCATGGAAATATGTCAGTCCACCTGTGCAGTGACACCAGACTGACCATGCTGCATCATCCCCACTGCTGTCAGTGGAGGTACGGACCGCACGTACAGATGTAGCCACCTGGCTCATTGCTTTTCTGTCCCTATAGCTTTTGTAATCAAAAGTCACAACTGGATACCTGTATTCATTTATTCAGCATTCACTTGGCTATCGAGCTGAGTTTCCATTACAGAGAGCCATGAACAGCATCAGCAAGAATTCACTTCTCAAAATAAATCAGGCGGTTATTTGTGAGAAAAGAAATGCATGCTATTATGTCTAGCTTGATGTTACTATGCAGTAGACCCACCAAAACAGTATGGAGGGGAAACAGTGATTCCCCATGCACCAGGGTAGCTAATAAATTGAGGGCAACACAACCCGGATTGAATTCAAACCACTGTAGGCTCTTGACTGTATTACTGCCAAACCCTGAGCCACCCAATCCCTTTCTCCCTCACCCCCAAAAAATATGTTTAGCAAACAAACCAAACACAAAGCTTAATTGTTTATTAAGGAAGTGGTTATGATGGGAAAATAATGCTGCTATAAAGGAAGGAGCAGGAGGGGTTTATAAGATGCAGTGGGATTTATCATCATCTCCTCCAGATCAACTCCCTCACCCCTTTGTTCTTCTTTGCTTTTGCTTTAATTCTTACTGAATAGAAGTCACTTCTCTGGCTGTGGACAGGATGGTATGCAAAACCCACACAGGATGACTGCATTGTATTGATATCATGAAAAAAGATCAGCTTTCCTTGTATTCATAGCCCTATGAGACCTCTAATTAAACATGCGCCCTTATTTAACCCCTGTTTTATTCTCCCAATACAGCTGGTGTAATTACAAACCAAACATATTTTATACCCTGTTGTAGTGTATTGATATATCTCCTGTTAAACAGAATAATTTCGCACATGGAAATTGGAGCTAATTTTTCCCTTTGAGGATATAAGGCTGTGAGCTGGTACTTAGGTACACTACCTATTCTGTGTAATGACACCCATGAAAGTACCACAAAAATCCATAGTCACAGATCCATGCCCAGATCTTAGCAGCATATTTACAGGACTGAAGTCATCTCTCCATCGCATCCTGTGGAGCTGTACCAGGGACAGACTCGCCCTAATGCACTGGTGGCAGAATCAGAAAATTCTCAAGAATGGAGCAAGGCACAAAACAACCCTCGCTCGTTCCTAAATCCGCAGTGCTCACATCATGTATATCTTTATTCAGTAATGCAGGATGACTCACAAAAATGTTAGCTCAAGATATATTTTAAACTCCTGAGCTAGCACTGTCCTGAGAAGAAAATTCTAATTTTGCTTCCTGTGGGCATACTTTAGAAAGCAGATTATAAATCTGAGTAGCAAAAATTGCACTCCCTTTTTTTCCACATAGGCAGTTTTGGAAGATCAGGATTTTTCTCTGTAAAAACAGCAGATTGCCCACACAAACAACTTACATGCACACCCAAAACCACACACCCCAAATCCCATGCTCCTGTTCTCCACCCTTGCACAGTGTGTTGCTCTCTTTTCTTCTCTGCTGCTTGGTTGGTCTAAGCGTGGCTTTGTGAGATTGCCCCTAGCTTTGCAATAACAAATCAAGGTCTTTCCATCGGGGCAGGAAACGTTTGCACTCTAAAACCAGCAGAGCCTGTTCCATTTCTGGCTGGATGCAGTCAGGTCTGCACGTTCATTCTGGGTGTTTTGAGTAAAAAGCTGTGCTGAGGACATTTTGAATGCCTAGTTTTGAATGTCGGGCATGAAACGAACTTGGGGAAAGCCGGTCCCGTGGCAAGGCACAAGGCAGCGCTGAACAAGCTAGCACTTCCAGGGGGAGCAGGGCAGCTGCCTTCCCATGCCGCCCTGTCCAGGTTGTCTAGACAGATCTGCCTCTGCCAATGCGACTGCACTTGTCCTTGGAACCCCTTCCCTGCTTTCACACCCAGTTTTTGGTGCTTCAGGACTCTTAAATCACCTTCATCCCACCTTCACTCCCAGGTGCCCATGTCCTGTCTGCTCCATACGTCTTTTTTTTCTCTTTTGGAAGAAATCAAGTACTTTTCTCAAAAAATTACATCCATGTATGAGTCCGGGAATAGCGGAATTCAAGGACTGCTCCCTATGGAGAACACAAGCGAGATTACAGCTGCTTTAGTTTCTGCTTTAGTTTAGTACTGCCGTGTTATCTCCCAGTAGGCTTTCAGAATCACAGTATCACAGAAGAGTTGAGTTTGGAAGGGACCTTGGGAGATCATCTGGTCCAATCCCCTGGCTCAAGAGGGGCCACTTACAACAGGCTGCCTAGGACCATGTCCAGTTGGCTTTTGAATATCACCAAGAGACTAAGCAATGACTCTGGGCAACCTCTGCCACTGCTTAGTCACCTTTATGCTGAGGTGCTCTGGTCTCTTAATTGTCTTTGTGGCCCTTTGTTGGACTTTCTCCAGTATGTCCATGTCTCTCATGTATCGAGGAGCCCAGAACTGGGCACAGCACTCCAGGTGTGGCCTCACCAGTGCTGAGCAGAGAGGAAGGATCACCTTCCTTGACCTGCTGTCAATACTTTGTTTGATGCAGCCCATGATCCCATTTGCCGCCTTTGCCACAAGGGCACATAGCTGGCTAATGGTCAACTTGTTGTCCACCAGGACCCCCAGGGGCTTTTCTGCCAAGCTGCTTTCCATCTAGGTGGCCCTTACATACACTGGTGTCTGGGGTTGTTGTTCCCCAGGTGCCTGCTCAGCACCTAAGTGTGAGCAATGCTTGTGGTCCTGAAAAAAAGAAGAACAAAAAAGAAAACAAAAAATACTTTGCTTTTATTCAAAATTTCTTTCAAAAATTCAAACTTTTGTCCAAAAAAGCAAAGGGGAAAAAAAGACTTGAGAATTTTCCTGCAAAAATTGCACACTTCATGAGAAAGCCAGGTTTTCAGCAAAAAGCAACAACAAAAGACATATGTCAGACAATGAATTCCACTCAGCTCTATAGGTTGGATGAACATGGCTGACAAGCATAAACCAGAAGCATCTCCTTAGAGGGTGAGAAAATACATCCTCCTCTTTCAGCTGACAAGACGTCAAAGGTAATGTAAAAGCAGGTTTGCTTTCTGACCTGCAGAGATAACCAGGTCGTGGACTCCATTTCCAGACATCTTCTATGTGTTCCTCAGCATTCATCTATAGTTTTTAAGATTTTCCAAAAGCAGCAGATTTGACCAGATCCCATGGGAGGTCACTCCCCAGCAAGCAAATGTATTTCAACTTGTTCTCTGCATTTTTTTCATCCCATGTGCATGAAGGCTTACTCTCTGGTCAGTCCATGTCAAAGAAAATGGGACCGTGAAACCGTCTAGGTGTTAGTGTAATAAACAGTGCCCACGCTTGGAGGTTAGCTGTCTGTTCTGCTCAACTGCTAAGATGGGCCTTGAGAAATTTTTCAGTTCAGTCAGGGCCTGGACAATTTTCAGGGACCTTGAGGAGGCCGCTATGGACACCAGGCATGAAAAATTGTGACTTTTGTCACAATTTGTTTGAAAATTTGTCCCACGCCAACTACCTCTCTCCCATTCAGTTTCCAGGTATGATTCAGAGGTTAACATGAGAAAGATGTTGTTCAGGTGGGAAATTTGGACAGATGCCCCTTTTTGACAGATGAAACAGTCCAACAGGTAAGGAAATGGGCCATTCTACAATAACAAATGGTCTTAAGGACATTTAGTTTACCACAATCATGAGACAGCAAGATGAGTCACACCAGTGTTTTCAGTCGTCCCAATCCTTAGAGATGTTAGTCCAAGTTGCAAAACCCCTGTGAGAGGCAGAACATGCATCTGGCTTCCCAGCAGACACATGGAACTAGCAAGGACACATTCTTCAAGTCTAGAGACTGGCAGACAAGGTGCAGCATAGAGTATACCAGAGCTAATAGGTGCTGCTTCTCCATTACCACAGGCATGAATGCAGTATTTCATCTCCAGCCCACCCCACTCCTCTGCCACATAACACATTTGAAATGGAGGGTGGATTTTACAGGAGTTTTAGCCATGCTATGTCAGCACAGACCTACCCTGGCACCATCCCCAGGGCACTTTCCCAGGCAGAGGGAAGAACATCAAATTTACTCTGCTTTTTAGAAAGATGTTTCAGTCTATCTTGGACCTCAGATCACCTTCCGAGATCTTTCTCTTTCTTCACTGAGTCCTGAGGAGTCTTGCGTGGCTACCACCATATCTCAAGTCTCTCATTTAGAAGGACCTTACAGATAAATCTAGGGCAATGTTTCTGAGCAATATCAACTAGGAAATCACTCTCCTTCTCTTCTGCAAGTCCAGATCATGCACTCCCTGCAGCTTGAAGACCAGTTGTATAAATGGTGCTTGCCATCCTTCCTACCTTATATCCCACGCAAGGTCTGGCCAGAACAACCAACCCCTGTGATACCTGGATCTGGCAGCAGTTAGATGGCCGTACTTCACCCTTTGTGTTGGAAACTCAGCACATGTTTGTTGGGAGATGTCCAGGCAATGCATGACCCAGCTGCTTCTTGCAGTGGGGTTTTCCAAAGCTGCCAACACTGTCCCTACTCTGCTTGCATTTAGTAACACAAAGGTTTTCAAATCCATCATCTTTTTTTCAGTAATTAGTGCATAATGGTATTCAAGCAGTATATCATAATTAGGTTGTCCCTCGAGACTCTTCTCTGCCACACACAGATTCAGAACATCTTTATTTTCTTCTAAAAGGCATTAATCTTTATAATCAGGCATTTTGGCTCCTTTTCTTCCTCTATCTCCACCCCAATAGAAACTGTCTTCTCATCACGAGTCAGTTAGGCAAACCTACAGAGCACTGCCTGGATTTAAACCTTAAGTACAGTAGCATTTCAAAACAGGCCTGCTGCTATAATTGGTCCAAAAGTTTGCCCCTAATTTGAGCAGTCTTCTGCAGTACCCAGTGTTACGACCCAATGCAGTACTTTCTGCACAGAAATGTGAGTAACTTACTACTGAGTAACTTATTCTGATCTCTGCTGATGGATTATTTTTTTTTCTTCTTAAATGGGTTTGGTGGGGAGAGGGAAAGGATGCACTGGTTTTTGGAGAGGCTTTATGGTTTCCTTGCACCAAATTGCTGTCGTTGTGTTCAGCCATCACACCCATTAAGAACACCACAGTGTGGTGTTGTCCTGGGAAAAGAAGGGTTAATTTGCTTGAGTCTGGCCACTGGGTTTAAGGGAAGAGGAGTAAGTGTGATTTCAGAGAACTATTCCTATTCATGCTGGATGTGTAAAGAGGAGTTGTCCCAAAACACACCGTCCCAAAACACTATCACAAAACATGCCATCCTAAAACACACCGTCCTTCTACTACTGAGCTTGAGGTGATTTCAGGGAGTTAGTGGAAACAGGGCTGGACCCCAGCTCTGCCTCTCATCACTGGATGTTCGTTATGCATGTAATGTGCTTTGCTCTTGAAATTTATTTCAAGGTCAGAGAAACTTACCTTCTGTATATATTGGGTTGAGGCATATTTTGTTAGCAAAATTTATAAGATGGCTTGTTTTAACAGTTGTTACGGTAGATTGATTGGGTAATATTTACTTGTGCTATAATTATCTTATTTCATAGTAGTGAATGTAAGGAGGCAGCTAGACGCGCTGAAACCAGAATAACAGAAATCAGGAGATTCGCAGCAGGAGGCAAGGTGTTGTACTGTATATACTGTTGTGTCTTGTTATTTATATCAAGCTAAACTTGTTTTTCCAGCTATTTGTGCAATTGACCAGCTACCCAATAAATTACATCATTTCCAGCACTGAATGGCACCATGACATGTTAACTAGGAATTTAAGCACCAGAAAATAATCTTGACTGACTTAAAAGTGCAGCTATAAAAGCCCAATGAAAGCTAATTTTCTAAGGCAGGATGGGGAGGAGGAGAGAGGTAGGAAATGAGCAGGAGGAGGAAAGGAGGGAGTGGGGTGGGAGACAGACAAAAAGAAAGCCTCATGCACAACCTGATTCATAGACGTACACAAGTTTTAAAATTCTCAGTCTAAAAATATACACCCTGTAAAAATTCACTTGTAGGTTGATTGGTCTCTCCTCCTTTGGCTGAGCCAACTCTGAGCCCTTCTCATGTTTTCAGGTGTAGATGAACATCTGCTTAGAGGTGAACTGCAAAGAGCTCAAGAAAAATTAAATATGTGTAACTATATGTGGCAAATACCCCCAAATAGAATTGTAAAAGCAGAGATGCATTGCCCACCTTTATTTTAAACTTTTTGTATATAGGAACATGCCAATGTGGAAAGAAACAAAAAATTGAGAATATTTTTTTTCTTTTTTTAACTAGACAGACACAAACTTCTTAAACCTTTCACGTAAGCAAACGACCTCACAAAGACACCATGGTCTGAGACAGTGAGACATGGAAAGGCTGGCGCCTGCTGTCAGCAGGCACTTGGGCAAGGCTGAGCATTTCACTGGACATGTTGGCTCCCCAGGGCACCCAGCACAGGTGGGGCTGGAGGGTGCTGGGGCTCCCTGCACCCCACTTGCCCTGGGTTTCTTCTTCTAGGGGCTCACCCTGACCTGAATTTAGGAAGTGAGAAGGATCCCTGAGCCCCACAGGACAAGCATAATGGAGGGAGCCTCTTCTCCTGTGGTGGCGTCCCTGTAGGTGGCCTCAAGGCAACAGCCCAGGAGTGAAGCGGCAAGAAGGATCCCTGGGTGGAGGAGGGCGCTCTCCTCCCATCCTACCACAGCCCCAGGACCATTTCCCACAGCCTGGCACCAGGCTTTGCTCCCCGAACCAAGGCTCACCCCAAACCGAAGCTTGTGTAAGCTTTGGTTAATTTTAGCCTAGGAAACAAGAATCCTGCAACTGTGCTGCCTGCTTGCCTGCCTGTGTTTTAGCCTCCCCTTCTTCTCAGTACACACACCCTAATAAATTTTGATTCCAGTTTCAACCAGCATTAAGTGAGGGAAGAGAAGATAGACCTGAATTTGTGACCCCAGTGAGGGAAGGACGCGCCAAACTCAGCTGTTATATTTGGCAGGGACTGCCCAGGCAGCCAGCACAGCCTTTCTGGCTGGCAAGTGAGCTCGCAGGCAGGCTACAAATGTGCGTTCAGCTACACGGTGCCTCTTGGCTGGAAGGGAGCTGGGATAAGCTGGGGCTGTCACCATGAGGTCAAGGCATGCGTAATCAAAGGATGCAAGTCTGCATGAGACAAACCATCACTGAGATAAAATTCCAAAGAGTATAAAATGGCACAACAGGAAGTATTCATGGTAGTTCAGTCTCCATTTTTTTTTTTTTTTTGCACGATCACTTACAAGAACAGAGGTGGCAACCTCAATTCAGGCAGAAAAAAAAGTATCAGCATGATACCTCCTGGGGACCCCTGGATGTGTCTTGGCTGGGAACAAGGTCAGCACCTCCTTCATGGATCGCAAAAGCGAGCATCTTGCCTTTGGTGTTCCCCAATTTCTCATCCAGGCATCCAAGAGCCACCAGAACTGCATCATGCTGAAATACTGGGGTGCTTGGGAGAGCCTGCAGGCTCTGAGGATCAAAGCTTGGAGCAGTTGGTTTCCTGAGAATCGCAGTATCTGTGCAGCTCTCATTGTCTTTCCTCTGAAATCCACACATTCACATGCCATAACATCCTGGCGTGAGTAGATTTATAAGCTTCCTCTGGCCTTCTGTGTCTCAGACGGCAGGGTGTTTGGAGAAACCAGTGCCACACACGCTTTCATGTCAGCCCTGCCACTTACCACACATGCTGCCATCTCTGCAGGCAAGGACGGGGACTAGCACTGCACCAGGTTCTGCTCTCAGCTCCTTTTCCCCAAGGTCAGTAGGTTTGCCCTAGTGTAAGTGAGAGCACAAAAGCTGGCCCTTTATCAACGGGGTTTGGTGCTCTTTAATGGGATTAGCCAGTTCCACCCAGTGCTGGTTGCTACAAAGGCTTTTTCTCCTGTCTCAATGACGTGTTACATCTTAACGTGTGTGGTCATATCTGCAGTCGATTTGTGCAGCTCTTTGTTCTTTGCACATGTTTTTATTGCCTAGGGGGCATGCAGCAACCAGCCAGCAAGCTTTTGTGGTGCCCAGTTTACTCGACTGTTTATACAGTTAACGCGGTGCAGCCAAAATAAGAATCTGCAATATCAATTCATTGAAAGTAAAGCTGTATGACAATTGCAGAGCACTTTCAGATTGGCAGGACATAAAGGATGCAACACTGCCAACAGCCCATGGTATAGCTGAGTTGCATCTCATTTAACTTTAGCAACCTATTCACTTGGCAGCTAGATGTTTAGCCCCCTCCATGTAAAAACACATGAGAAGGAGCACCTTCACAGGGCAATTCATCCCCTCTCCCTTAGACGTCTACTGATGTTGAGATGAAGCACCCAATAGAGGTCCCTCTGTCACTCTCCTCCTGCACCAAGAACAGAGAGAGCCTCACACAACTGGTTTTTCAGTGGCCAGTGCCAGGGTACGCACATTGTCCCAGGTATTATATTGCACAGGACTGTTCAGGACTCGGAAACATCAGAGCTCTTCTCAGATAAGGCCCCAAACCCCTGTTGGAGGGTATGAACATTTGATCAGTGATGACCTGAGGTGTCTGTGGACATTTTGTTAGAAGAAACACAGAAGTAAAACACTCTCTTGCCTACCACCACCGGATATATGCTGTTCCGTGGTCACAGACCATTTATCATAAGACCATGAATCACCAAGCACCCTGACGAAAGTATTGGCCATTCAACAGGGCTTGAAATGTCTCCCAACCCTGGCACGCAACGTTGTCCTAGTCCAAGCAGCTTTCATAAATAAACGTTCCCTGTAAGTAGCATACAACAACCCAGTTTCAGTTAGTGTATCCAAATTTGGGGAAATATTCAGGGAGACATCAAGAGAGCAAGGAGTTTGGAGCATTTGGAACATTTTATACCAGAATTGTCTGAGACAGCTGAAGTTTCAAAACAGTCATAGAAATATATTATATATAGGAATTGAAATTTTCTATGAAATCCTGTTAATTTCATCAGCCATAAAATTCAGGGGGAACATATATGTCTTACCACCGTTGTGAAGTGAACTAAAAATTCCTTTACCTGAAAAAAACAATTCATTTGTGTGCTGTCAATCAGAAAAGTTCATCCTTCTATTTTAGTTTTTAACTTCTTTGTGTTCTGACCACTCTTTCTTCTGCTTTCCTCTTCTTTTTAACTTCTCTCCAATTTTTCAAATGAAAAAATGGAAAAGCAGTGAAAAAAAGTTAGGGGGATTATTTTTCCTTCTTTCCTACCTTTTTTAAATCATATCTTTCTTTTCTTCAGGTAGGAAAAAAAAAAAAAGAAACTTGGTTAAAGGATCATGAAATGCTGTCTCTAACTGTCATTCTAAATATCAGGAACAGGGGTTTTGTAGAGGAAAACAATGTTTTGCCTGTGCCTACCCCATTCTGGGAGAGCCTGGCAGTGTGTCCCATGTGTCAATGTTGTCCCATCAACCCAAAGGCCTCCTGAGCAGCTCTGGACAGACAGGTCTGGTTGTGTGAAAGCAGCTCAGCATCTTCCTGTCACCCAGGACCCTGCAGGTGGCTGGGCAGGGAGCATTTTGGGCAGCTTCGCACAGGGCAGGACTACCTCAGCCTCCCCTCTGCTGGGAGTGCCTGGCTTTTGGCTGGCTTGGCCATCCCCCGCCACCCTGGCAGGAGCCCAAGAGCCGGCATTTCCATCCAAACTCGTTTCATGTGCACTCTCCTGTAACAGCAGCCACTCCAGAAAGCATCCCCAAACCATACAGGTTAAGACGTAATAATCAAATCAGAAACTTTCTGGCAGTGCTTTTCTACACACTAAATCCTCGATAACAGATTAGCACACCAGAGCCTCTGAGCAAACGTAATGACTCCTTCCCCGTGCTCCCTCCCTTCAGCAAATCTATGGCTGGAAAACCTATAAATGTGCTATTTCAGCTGTTTTAAGAGGCTTATCATGATTTTCTGAAAGTCTGGCCTCAAGACTCTGGATCCCCTTCTTAATAACATTTAATGCTACCATTATGTAATTGAATCCATTTTGTCTGTGTGGTGGGAATATTATTAAACTGTAATTCATTTCACTGTCTTGATGCACTTGGACTTTTAGGTCCAAGTCTGGAATGTCAAAATCTTTAAGAGAAAAGGAAAGGGAAAGGGAAAGGGAAAGGGAAAGGGAAAGGGAAAGGGAAAGGGAAAGGGAAANAAAGAAAAGAAAAGAAAAGAAAAGAAAAGAAAAGAAAAGAAAAGAAAAGAAAAGAAAAGAAAAGAAAATCTAACCATCCAGTACCTTCGATCACCAGCCTGAATGTTTTCCACAAAGAAAATTATCAGTTCCTTTATCACCCCTGTTCTTATATTTCTTATTTTTTACCATATGTGCACAAAGCCCATAGGGCTCCTATTCGTTTGTCAGAGCTTCATCCTCTCCCGATACGGGGAGATTCTTCATTATCCCGATTTGCTGAGTCTTAACTTTTTTGCCAGGGAATTTTTGGAAATGCAATCATGTCAGGGATGGTACTTTTTTACATCTGTTGCCCCCTCCATATTAAGTGCTTGGCTTGTGGCCAGCCATCTTACAAGTAGCCATATTATTATTGAAACCACATGCTCATTAGTGAGGCTGGCACTGGCTCAACAACCACTGTCCGAGGCTAACATTATATTCCATTATATCCCAGACAACAGGACAATGTAGCATAGAGTTTGCTCAGAAGAACAAACAGTCTCAGTTGACAAAATCTGAATCTTAAACTGTCAGAAATGCAATCCATTTTCTGTCTCTTTCTATGTGGGCTCCAGTAGTTCAGAGAGAGATGTGTTTTGAAAGAAAATACCATACCACTAGCTTATCTTCTTGATTTTTAATTTCAAGGTTTGCAGGGACAGCAGGAGTTCCTGGGCCCTTCTCTAGTGGGTTTAATCACTTTATCCCTTGGGAGGCATGCAAGAGTATTTCACTTAATATACAGGAATGACTCACGATCGTTGCTTTCAATTAGGAATGTCCTCTGGGATTTCTGGGAACGGTGTTCTCTTGGTTGGGGGAGGGAAAAGAGGATAAGAGGGAGAAACACAGACAGAATCAGACCATTTCAGACCAACTTTTCCAAGAAATGCATTTCAAAGTGGGTAAGATCCCACCTTCTCTCATGCATCCAAACCATTTGCCTTCCCCAACATAATTACTGGCACCACTCAATCGACAGCAGTTTCTTAGCTCAAACCAAGGATTTATGTGAACTTCATCTTGCACCAAAATGCTTGTTTTGTTTATCTTTGAGAACTGTATAAAACAACACTCGCTAAGGTCAGAATCCTTACAGGCTGGAAAATGGACTAAGACATTTTCAGTGTTTCTTTTCCTGCTGGAAATAGCTGCAGCTGAAGGTCAGTTCCTGTTTCTCCTGCTGTAACAGGTATTATGCCAATGGCTGTGTGCGTAAAGTCTCAGGTGCAATATAATGTTTCTCAAAGACTTCTGGACTGACTTAAGTTCAGTGATTTCTCACAGCAGTAACCATATTCCATTAAACTACTTTCATGCAGGTGACCAGGACTTGCAGAAATACTCAGGGCTGAGTTCAACAGTTTTTAAGGTCCATACAAAAAAGTAAGACCATCCCAACCCCATCCGAAACATGAGAGGAAAACACTTTCTGTGGTTGTAAGTGTACCCAATCTTGTATGAAAACACCTTTTCCTGTCCCCAGAAGCAGGGATAAACTTTTATTTATCATAACTCTGAAGAGAAATAAAGGCTCACACAAGAAAAGGCCATTATAAATTCCTGCAGTTCAGAGTTTTATAGAGACAAGACCCATTTGCAAATACAGACTACAAGAAGATAGCAAATAACCTCCTTTTCTTTGAGAAAGGGAAGGGTTAACCCTGACAAATGACATGCTAAATTTAGAGTCATTTTTGCATGTGGTTGCATGTCTAGTTGGAACGAGTCTGCCAAAACTCATTTTACTTATGACCCTTTACAGCTAGCAGAGAAAGAGGTCCATTGTTTTCTTTGTATTAGCGAGATTAAAAACACAGTCCCCCCAACTGAAAAGGCAAGCACTGGAAGCACTGTCTGAGGCAAAAAGAAGCATTTTTAATTCTTAATAAACCACATACAGACACACAGCTATATGTGTGCATCCAACACATGCAAGCATGTGCATATCCTAGAGGGCCGGATCTCGTTCTATAAGCAGCTACGTGCCGTGTGGGGGAAAACAAAATGAGAGAAAGAGGGATGCGTCTCTCGCTGGCCACCCTTACTTCAAACACTGCGGCAGAGTCTTCCCCTCATAGCCCTCGGGAGGTGCCTTGTACAGAGGGTCTGTTACCGCATCTGTCTGCCCTCAACCAGATGTGACTGGGGAGAGATGCAGATGTGCCACCACCCTTCTGGCACAAGTAGCAGAGAGCAAAGCTAATGTGTTGGTGATGGCTGCTCTCCCTCTCCAGAGCAGCAGCACATTGTATGGAGTAAGTTCTGTGAGTCCAGCCAGCTTCAGCAAAGGCACGAACATCCACCCATTTCATCTTCGGCAAGCGCCTGCTGAGGATGGGATCGGTTGGATGTAGATGTCTGTGTCTGACCTAGTTACCGCAGGGCTCATTTGGCATGGGGGCGGAGGGGAATACAGACACTTTTGGACATGCTTCACCTTGCTCTAATCCAGAATGTTTCAAATAGATCTCCATGGGCTCTTGGGGAAGGCAGATGACTAACGCAGGTGTGGATGTCTCTATGCTTGACATCAGCAGCTAGCCAGGATGAATCTCGCCCTGGATATTTCACTGCTCTTCATACTTCTTTGCAACAGGTAGTCTTTGCCTCCCGCCTGCTCCTGATGAGGAGCTGGCCTTGGCCCTCCCAAATCTTGCTCTAGCTGGCAAAACTCCTGGAGGAGCTCCCCCAGGGTACAACCAGCTAGAAAAGGAGTCAGTCTCTCGTGAAAAATAGCAGAACAGCTGCATGGCTTTTCTGTGGGGAGCACAGTGGCTGAGTAGCAGGACTGTAATAACTGTCTCTACCTACACAGCTCTTCACTTCTTTGTCAATGGTAGAGAACTCAGTCCGCTTTCCTCTCAGGGTCAGAATATTTACCTTCTGGCTGCAAGAGGTACACATTTAGAGAAAGTGCTTGCTTTTTCTTTGAGCTGTTGAGAGCGCTCAGTGACATTGGATGTGTCTTTCCCAGACATTTAATGCTCTTGTACACATAACACATGGAAACAAGGCAAAGCTGATAGAAAGAAATAACATCTTGCATCATACCAGCTGAAATGGTTAGGAAAAAACAGACAAGGTACAGGAGCTGTTCATTAGTTCAGAAAGGGGGACAGCAAACTTCAGAACTAAATCTGGAATGCAAACAATCACTCTGAATTTGGCTATGTTAATCAGTGAGGTGATTTAAGAGAGAAGATGGTTTCTACCAGTTGTGCAAAAAGTTATGCCAGTGAGAAGAGAGGTCCCTTTGAGACAGACAGTCAAAGGGAGAGAGGCAGTTATCACCAATATAACACCAAAGGGTTAGCTGGAAGGAACTGGAAAATTACAATGTGCACAAACCAACTTCTCAAGCAGTTTAGGCAGAGTTTAGTCACCCATGTCCAAATATGTGATCCACAAAGGATTTGCTTAATCCTTTAGATGTCTGAGAGTCTGTAAGCGCTTGAGTTTGGACAGGAAAGCTTAGTTTGGCGTCAACATTTCTGCTACAAAGCATGCCCAATGGAACCATGATACTGGCTGAGCCAAATATTTTTTCTCCATCTCTGCCAAAGACTGTGAGATTCATGGATTGTGCCTCAGTTCATGGAGGCTGGATCCAGTAAACATGTTCAAAGCACACCTAAAGTTCCCTGACAGTCATGAAAGCTTGAGATGGTTTCACTAACAGGGGTGCTGGTTAGAGTCTTATGCATAACAGCTCAGCAGTCAGCCTGTGGTTTCCTCAAAGAGCAAGAGAGAGGTAAATTCCCTTGCCTTAGGGTGCTGAGACTCCATATCACCCCCACCCATGAATGTGCCCTAGCCACCCAACCATGGACCACATCAATTGCTTGTTTCCCTGGGAGGCAGGTTGAGCAGCTCCCAGACCTCCTGATGAAGATAAGCCCCTGTGCCGAAAGGAAAATGAGAATTCATGATGCCAGAGAAAGAACAGGCCAGGCTCTGTAATCTGCTCTGGACACTTTCCCCAGCAATGGGGACTCCTGAACTCCAGTTTTTTGAAAGATTTAGGTTCAACTCAGCCAAACCAGCAGGACTTCTCAGTGTACACAGCTGCAGACTTATAGGAACTTAAGATCTTTTTTGGCTCAAATTTTCACACCTGGTGACAGTCTAAATCATACGTTAGGCATCCACATCCTTCTTTGGATTTTGTCCTAAGGGGCCTATAGGTACCTATCCATGACAAGGGCATCTATGGACCAAGAGTTCTTGGGATCTGTGGACATTCTTGCTGACAAGGAGCTACAACACAGTTAGGTCCTGTCCCTAATGCCTCATTACTCTGTCTTTCCCTTATGCCAAACTCAACAGCCTACTAAAGTCCAGCAGTTGACAGTAGTTTCGAGGTGTTGATGGCTGCTTTCCTCAAAGCGCTGGCATGGAGAGGATGGCACCAGCACACCTCCCTCATCTCCATCCCCCTGAGGCACCTTCCCTTCACTTCAGATGGTTGCCAGTGCATGATCAGGGACACCAAATGGTCTCCAGATATATCAAAACTAGGTTCAGTAAACAAGAAGAATGTTTCATGTGTCTCCCACCCAGTATAGAATACTTTAGGTTTTTTCTACTTATTTATTCATAGCTAAGATCCCACAGGTGTTTCTACTACACAGAAATTTCTGTACCTCTTTGATGCCCTCAATCTTCCTGATCTCAGTGATAACCCAGAATAATGGCTTTCCTAAGTTAAATATATGTTGTGCAATTGATTTTATCAATTTTAATTTGCTGTCTTAGTTTTACTGAGTGTTACCCTGGGTTTTTGTGTGTAAGGAAAAATGGTAAGGAAGAGCATCTGATTTATCTTTCCAGTTCTATTAACTAGCTTGGATAGCTCTACCATACACTTTTCTTTTTCATTTCCTCTCTAAATGATCACAACCTTTTCAGTCTCTCTTCATATGGAAGTCATTCCATGCCTTCAATCTTTTTTTATTGTCCATCTCCCTATCTAGTTTTACTGTTTTCTCTCCAGGGCAGGGAGACCAGTGGCGAGCGTGCCATTCCAGGCAGCTGGAGGAGTACCATTTATGCCATGACACAGTGGGATATGGTGGTCTCAAACTGTGAATTCCATTTTGCATTTGAGCCTCCATTTTGTACGACACGCTGAATGTGTCTAACCCTGAGCCAGGACATGGAAACATGCTCCAGTACAGCCCGCTGTCAAGGAAAGGTATTAGACGCTACCCGAGAAAGCCATTTCATAGCAGTCTGGACCCAACAACTGCAATTGGCTTTGAACTGTTGGCCCAAACCCAAAGGAAAAATAGATTTTAAACAGAAGGTGCTGGCATGCCTGGTGGATCTGCAGCTTCGCAGTCTCTGCACATGGCAAGAGGAAAGACATTTTTGCTTAGCTGGAGATAGTGCTCTCAGCAACATTGGCTGCCCATTGCCACACAATGAAGCACCGTTAGGGTAAAGAAACCCTTCCTGTTCTGACTGATGGACAAATCTCAGATTCATCAAAAAGGTGAGGTTGTGCAGAGGGAAAGCTGTAGTCTCCAGATGTTTGTCATGAGGTAAATTTTTATGGTGACTTTGGAAAGAAAAATGAATGCAGAAATACCGTATGGCAAGGAAGAGTCCCAAGACTAGCTAGAAATAGTAAGTAGACTAGAATTCCTGTGATTTAGGCACAAATTTGATCCAGTTTGGGTCTGGTGAACACTAATTTCCCTGCTGGATCCATTATATTTTACATTGTAGCTTTTATTCATACCAACTTTTTTTCTGTTTGTTTGTTTCTGCTTGGTTTTAGGGTGTGGATTTTTTTTAATTACTGCTGCACACAAACCTGTCTTTGTAGTAATCAAAGCTCTCCCAGTCAGTCGCAGTGTTATATGCTTTGCCAAGATGGTCCGTGTGGCAATACATTGGCTGGCCCTGCCCATAAGACATTTCCTTCCATCTCCATGCTACCCTTTCTCAGAGGACACACTGTTTGGAGAGTACTGCTCCACCAGATGTGGCAGCATCCCACACTTGGAGGCTTGCCTGGTACTTGCAGCCTCCACTGCTCCCATCCCATCTTCCCAGGGCATTGGAAGCACCTGTCCAGCTTCATGCGTGCAGAGCGCAGCACTGACAGCTATGCTGCTGTCACAGCAAATCAGCCTGATAAGCACAGTTTGGAAATAGGAAAGGGCTCTACCTGCAGAAAAGGGAGGTTGCCACCCACTGAAGGCCTCCTGAAGCTTTGGGCAGAACACTTGCAGCTCTGGGTGGAGCATTGTACTGTGCTGAGGGAGGAGATGGCATATAAAGGCGCTAATTTGGATGTCTAAGAACTGCCTCAGGTCCTTCATGAATCACCCCAGGAAAGCATCTTTGTGCCTTGCGAGGTTCTTCTATATGTAATCCTGAGCCTTTTATTCATCTCGTTACACTTTCACATGGTGAAGAAGATCTTCTTAAGACTTCATAATGTTCCAGTCCTGCAAGACCCACCTTACTTCCATCTTTACCTTGTCCTGCCACATCACCTGCAACCTCAATAGTCAAAGAAGTGCATGACTAAGAACAATAAAATTGTCAGCTAGAAACTTATGGAAGAGAACAGGAAGAGATGACCTGAAGGCTTCATAAAAGCTCAATCAAAAGTAGAAATGAAAGAGTAAGTGCTCTGGACACTAGGAAAGACAAAGGCTTTGAGGCTTGGATAGAGGAGCAGAAGTGAAAGAGGGAAAAAGTTTTCCAAATAGCAGAGGCAAACAGGAAAAGCAGAGGGAATGGTTATGGATGCCTTATTCCCTGTAGTGGGAAGCTGTTCTTGGCTCTTGACAGTAGGTTGTTACATGCTTTGCACACAGAGCAAATAAATATTTCTTTTCCTTTCAGCACAAGCTATTTTCTTCCTCTGTAGTGAGGCTGGACAATTGTTTCCGAAACACCTACGTTAATAACTGACTTTGACTCGTGAGGCTTTTTTTGCTATTTATGACTAAGTTAACAAACTGAACAATAAGTCCTCCCTATTTCACACTAAGAACTGGAGACTCATTTCAAATCACTGGATTTACAAAATTTAAGCAAGTGAAGAACAATAAAAAGCAGCAATAATGAATCACAGTTTTCACTTACTTGGACAATTCTCATTGCACTGCAATTATTTAATATGCCATTGTATAATTTATAGAAAAAGCAAAGCCTCCATAAAGCAAGTCAAAATTATGGCAGTTTGTCTCTTGCTAAGTATTTGGTGACACACAGATTGAAACTAGCTTTTCTGCTGGCCTGCCTCATGCCAGGCAGCGTAAAGAAGGAAGGTTCCTACATTTTCTGGTATGGGTTACCTTACACATGAGGGCTAGAAAAGCAAAGTCCAGGGGAAAAGTTCCTATGTCTGAAGGAAATGCCAGGACAGAAAAAGAGGTGATGCTTTTCTGGTCATGCCATTAATGGGCTCATCTTCATGAACAGAGAAAAATCACTGGGCTAGGACCATGAAAAGACTGGGAAGAGGAGGGGATGGTGAAACACATTGGTGATTAGCAGTCACCTCAGGTGCCTCACTCCAAAATTCAGACCTGTGAAATCACATTGAGCTTTTGGATAGCGCATCGGGCAGTTTAGAGCTAGTTTCTCCAGAAGTACGTACTTCTCCAGGCATATTGGATAATTCCATCTCACCACAAATGTGGGTGGAAGAAGCAGCAATTGCAACTATACCACTGCCTATTTTGTGCACAAGCTCAGTGGGAAGAATATTTATTGCGTTTATAATAAACAGGGTTCAGTGTCCTCTTCTGAGGGAGTTCAAGCCTCCTTGGAGGGAATCGCACACATGATCTGTGACCCGACCAGGAGGCAGCAAAATTGTTTTTCCTAATCCCTACAGTCCAACTAATACATCCTGACTACAGGGGCATGTGCGGATAGCACAGGAAACAAAGCTGGTGAGTTTGCTTCTTGCATACATCACATGCTTCTGGATAAGAAGTGGATCAAGGAGCAGCACTCTCTTTTTCAAAATATTCACTGGGTTTTTACTGGAGAAAGGATTTGAGGGCTAGTCCCAAACCAAGAACCTGAATTTCAGACTGTTGCATCATCACAAGGGAGGCAGCAGGAGCTTGCTCCAGGGTTTCTCACATCCCTAATAACTAGAGAGCTAGGGAGAGTCTCTTCTTTCCCCCCATTCCTCCAACATCTCAGCTGTCCCCCAGAAAAGCTGGAGAGGACCAATGTCCACCCCCAAAACACGGGGGAGGAGGGCAGTGAGTTCCCACTCTGGCTATTCTCCAGCTGGTATAAGGGGATTGAATTTGTCACAGACCTAAAGTCTATATGCCTGTCGCTCAGTTACATTAAAGTTACCTTACAAACCCTAGCAACGTACAGAGTCTCAAAGTGTAATTTATAACCCAGCCGAAGGTGTTTACTTACAGTGACCTTAGTGTAAATGGGAATCAGCCCGTTAGGCTCTGTTGATCATTAGGGCTTGTGTAAGAAAACACCCACACTTGATTTGAAGGAACTACTATTAGCCAAGAAATCACAAGCAATAACTCTCCTTTAGTAGAAATGAAATAGCTCATACTCATCAGACCAGACAATCCTCGTCAGGGGGCAAGGGCTGTAACCAGCTAGTCTATAGTGGAGATTTCTAACGTGTGTGATTTCCAATTGCTGCTGAAAACTCATACGGAGTTGCCAGATAACATTTATCAGCACACACAATGAAAAAAGATTAATTCCATGGAGAAAAATATTTTTGGCCCATATTTTCCTATTAAACTTGATGAGGAGGGTGAGGGGAAGTATTTTTCTTCCCTGCTGCCTCTGTCGCGTACAAGGGAGTATAAACCTGTTTGATACAGGAACACTTTGCTTCAACAGTTATCTACTGAGCTAGTAAAGCCAATACCGGGATTAAATATATTATTTGAGATTTGAGATTAATAGGTTATTTTATATTTTGAAAGCTAAGCAACATAGCTTTACCATGTACAGAACAGACCAGAACTTGGCTGCAGTCAGTGCCTTGAGGAATAGACTCCTTCTGGCAATCCTATTCAACAGTGCAAGAAACACCTAACCATCTTAACCGAGAAAGCTTTTTCCAGAAAGGTATTGTAGGGGAGGGACAAACAAACCCTTTCCAAGCCCATTTTTACCTTGAAGAATCCTTCCACATTGCTCTGTTCACTGAAACACACAACTGAAAAAAAAACCCACCTCATATCGACTCATTTAGAAATAGTCAGACAGGCTTTGGATGTTCCTGTTTAACCAAACTATTGCCTTAAGAAACAAGCTCTACTGTCAATTTAAGTTCTGGCAGATGCAGCAAACATATTTGGATCCAAACCACATTATATTATGTGTGTGCCTTACTGTGGATCACTTGCATTAGTGTTTTCGTGATGTGTTTTACACATGAAGCAATGATAACGCATCCTTTTTGCACATACTGTAATGAGACTGCAGATGAATATATGCACAGAAACCAGACAAAAATCTACATCTCTGTGCTCAGAATGAATTTATCATTCTCTCACATCAATTGTAAAACTACAATGAAGTTAATTAGGAGCAGAATGATGCCAAAGCTGCAGCATAAGCTTGTCCCTCCTGTATGAGGTCCTGAAAATATTCATTCAGGTGTGGACAGAGATTTGGCCCTACCTGTCATTGCAAATCCTCTTGCATTCGCTTTTTGTGAGTACTTGAACCTCTTACTTCTGCAGCAAGGAATGTTCACCAAAAATCACCTAAAATTAATATTGCAGAATATTTGTGCAAAGTCAAGTTGAGACTTGTAATGGAGAGAAATTGCTCTGGAAAAAAGATTCTGAATGTTAAACATACTCGTTTAGGGAACATTCTTTGCATCCAGCCAAAACAGCTTGAATTTCAAGTATCAATATACTCATGACCAACTGATTGCGAACAAGCTACAGACCAAGAATTATTCATAGAAATTATTTGATGAATCACTCCGAATAAATTTCAGTAATGATCAAATGAAAGAAAATTGTGGTCAGATGATCGAAACTTTGTGAACAGAAAAAAGGAGGTGAAATTTATTGAGTTACTTGTTAGGAACTATTTGTTCAGCTCTGCTTGCTAACATACAGTAACGGAAAAGCCATAGGAAGCACCTGTGGAGCAAAGGAAAAAGTAAGTGGAGGAGTCCTTGTCCTCTTCTCCTGCCACAAGGCCCATTCAGTCAGGACAGCCATGGTAGGAATATAGCTGGTTTTGCACGGCTGGCACAGGGTGATGTATGCCGTTGAAGGAGACTACATTTTTTACTTAAAGTAAAAACTTTTTTCTTTTTTTTAATAATTTTGCCTGCAGACAGATACAATCCATTTTAAATATATCCGATTCTCTGAGCACCACCTTTTAAAATCTCTTTTAAGCTTGGTATTAGAGAATAGCTTGGCTGATTCAGTAGAGTCCTAACAGTTTTAATGTGGCAGAAGGAAGATCAAAATTTGGTCCTTAGCTGAATTTAACTAATTTCTACCCAAGCAGTTGCTACAGAAGAAAAAAATTGGATCTTGTTCTGAAGACATCTGAAACTCAGTTACTTTTGAATGAGTGACTAATAGGGAAGATATATGCACTCTCTGGAGCTCACATCCAATTCTTCAAAAGGCTCAGCGTTTCTCACATTTACTTTCATTATATGGTACCTCTTTCCTTCATCTAAGATCCCTGGCTCTGTACAAGGATCTATGCATAAGGAAGGGAGATTGTATCACTGTTGACAATAAAACTGCAATGCAAAAATACAGCAAGCACTTTGGTTTATGAGTGCAAATAAAACATTTCACTTCAACACACTGAGGACAGATTTATTTTCACTTACTCCTTTATGAAATGGCTCCCTATACCGTTGCACACATTCGCACACACATGCAGGCAGATTAGAAAAGAATTCATGCTGGTTCTTGGTTACCCCCAGAACTGCCAGAGAGTTAATGTATGGTCCAAGAAGAGTTTTCAAATGGAATTTTAACCTTTTCTTCCAACAGAGATTCATGGATTCGATTCCTGTCATCGCTGAAGCCAACAACAAAACTATTGTTTATTTCTGTGGGAAAAGGATCAGGTCCTTTATTTGCAATTTTGGCTTTTTTCAGAATCATGTATTTTTTTATTAAAAGGAAATAAATCCCTATCTGCATTTAATCACACAACTAGCATGAAAATGAACTCAATGAATAAAAATGTCAGGAGTGGGAAACGATAGGGTTCTCTCTTAGCCAAGATTTCTGTCTAAAATTAGCCTGCCTTTCTGGATTTACTGCTGTTATTAAGTGAATGTCCTTTTGACAATAAAGCAGTGCTTCTTGGATTTAGACAGTGTTGTGAAGAATATGATAAAGTGCTCTGTGATGTATGACTTTGATTGACTCGGGGGACCTTACTGTTTCGATGCTGTGGTCTGTTCTTTGTTCGCTTGATGAAGACTTTCTGTTCATTTAATACTCAGTTCAGAAACAGAACTTGGAGAAGGATGTGTGTAAAGATGTAGAGTACCTTGTTTCTGCCATGCTAACATGATGAATTATAGTGTATTAAGGAAGTGTTGACACATGTGGGAATAGGCTCTTGACATGCTTGCCAGTAATTAAGGCACATTGTATGTAAAGTCACTGAAAAAAAGTTGGAGACTTATTCTTTGTTATAGGGATAGTTTGCCAAGTGGTGTTATTCATAGTCTTGATGGAAAATACTTGTATCTTCAAAATTGTTGTGGTTCACACAATAATGAAGGCAACAGACAGGGATTTGTTTGTATGAAAATTTTTAATGTTTCCAATAGCCGCATAGGTAATCATTTTCCTGCCGGAGAGGAAAAAGTGCGCTAAGACCAGTGCCTTGCTGATAAATCACCTGAGCACTACCAAAGCAGTCATAGGGCTTGAGGAGCTGTTACTCAAGCGCAAGGGACTCTGCATCCACTGCACGAGTGTCCCCAGCCTGCTCCTGAGACCTGCTCTCCACCTGCACCTCCTTGCATACAGGGCCAGAGCCATGAATTCCCTGCCTCCGGCTCCCCAAGAGCATGCCAAGGGCAGACTCCATGCCCGGAGAAGGGAGCCGACGAACCCCTCATGGGGAGCCACAGCCACCCTCCCTGGTCCCACCGTGGGGGACTCAGCCACAGCCTTGGAGTGCAGCCCCATGCCCGCCCGCTGCAGGCTGCCCCCTCTGAGCTCCAGGAGATCGTCTGTCCATCTCCACAGATCCCGTGGCTCTGGGGCCCTAATTTCCTCAAGGTTTTAAACTGGTAAGATCAGCATACTAGTTCATCAGACACCTTGTGCAGGGCATCTGCACATAGGGTCAAGCTATCCACACTATGCATTATGTGATCCCTCTACAGGGTCCTCCTACCACTCATACCAGATGTGCAGCTCAGGAGTAAATGCTGATAAGATCCTGTCCTCTGCTAACATACAGGGTCTTTAGCCGCTTCTCAGCGCCCATTCTGGGGAAATTTGTCCACTTCTCCATGCGCCACCTGCATGAACCTTCCCCTTTCCTATCAACCTGGGTACCAGTGCTGCTGACATAAGTCTCTCGTGCAGCCCAAGAAAGATTTAAACCTCTCCTTGGCTTTGTTCCTATCATCAATGAAAGGTGCATGTGGAGGGGCAGGGTCCAGCAGGGAATTAGCACAGTACCAGTTTCCTTAGCTTCCCCTAGGGAGTCTGCTGAGCTCATTGTAGTGCACACCGGCCCTATCCTCCCTTTCTTGCTTTAGGATATTTTGCTTCCTTTCCTTCTGAATCGTTTTCTTGAAGCCTGAAAAGAAATTGTGAGACATTTCAGCCAGCTCCCTGCTAAATCCTAAGATATGTCCTCTTTAGATAGCTTTTTAATGTGTAATGCATGCATTTAGCAGAAAGGTTTTACTCAGGGAGCTGGCAATTAGTGTTTAGTCAATGCTGAAAAATTTGAACTGCAGAAAGAATTTAGTAGTTGATTCAAAATTACAATACACCACCGAAGGATAGACATTAGAGAGATGGAAGACAGCTCATAGGCTGCATTTAGTATGAATAAATGCATGTCTCTCAATGTAAAATTTCTGAACAAGACTGTGCGCAAGTGTAACTGCTGAATACATCTTGTCATACGTAACAAGTCAAACGGCACCAATACCAATTCCAAAAAGGTCACGGAAATATGGCATCGCGGGTTTCGCAGGTCTGTACCCACCCAGGCACAGTTGAACTCCCTGCAAAATGTGACATTCTGTGATTCAAAACCATCTTTGTACGCTGGGGGTAACACCATTCATTTATAAAGCAACTGGCACTTTCACAGGCAGCACAACTAAGCAACAAACTTCTCTTAAGACAAAAGTAAACTGGAAATTATTTCAAAGGAGCTTTTTAGTCTTTCTTTCTTTTCCACCTTCTGGTATGCAGTTCAATACCAGAACTTCCCAAGAAGGTTGCCCGTCAGTCCTGTGCTTAGACATGAATCCCAATGCCTATCGATTTATCCAAAACTTTTAGTTCAATGAATTGTATTATTTACACTGCCAAGTTCCTTTATATCTTTCCATTGGCCAGCATAGCCTCCACAGAGTATACCAGCCAAATACATAAACTCTACATATGTTTCTACTAGAGCAACTGGCCTTGCAATTAAGTCCAATTAGTCTTTACTCTCAAGAATTTAATCACATCTATCATAACACATTCAGTAAACCAGAGTTTTATTTCTCTCCTTTTTTTTCCTCCCTCACTAGAAATTTGCTTTGACATTCAGCTCCTGGGACTATATGAACCTTCCAGCTCTTTAAAGAAACGATAAAGACGAAAAGGATGGAGATAAAATAAAATCCCAAATGGTGCAACAGAGGTAAGTAGGGAACAATACCACTGGTTCTCACAGTACCAGATCCAAGGGGCACCCATTAAACCATGAGGCAAACAGTTCAATGCAAATGAAGACGTAGTTTTTCACACAGTGCTACAGGCCAAGTCCCATAACTGATTGCAAAAGAGGTTTGTGGAAGGCAAAGGTATAAAAGTGGTCAAAAAGGGATTATCCAGATTAGTGGAGAATAGGCCATTAGTGGCTATAAAAATGATGGCTTAGCTGCAACCTGAGACAGACTGCGGGAAGGGCGGAGAGGGGAAGCATCCCTCCAGTCTACCCCACTCCATGCTCTTCCCACTCAGCCGCTGTTTACTCCTGCTCAAAATAATATTAGGTTACTGTGACTTTTGGTCTAACCCAACCAGTCTGTCAGTCCTAACCCTCCTGTATTTTCAGCATGAAGGTGTTATTTTAGGTGGTTTATCACACAAAGATGTTAGAATTAAAAAAAAAAAGAAAAAGAATCAAGAATAAAACACAATACACAATATAGACTGTTATGTTGTGGAAAAGCTGAAGATGTGCTCTCATCTACAGCTCTGGAGTCCTTTTTGATCCTGTTTAACAAGACATAGAAGACATTTAAAAGGTTCCAAATGCTGCAATGAAAATGATTCAAAGAATTAATAGCGTGGGAGGGAATTTCTACAGGAGATATAAGTAAAAAAAGAATAAACAGGACCATTTATTTTACAATGGACAAAGGAAAACATATGTTAGAGATAAAATACAGTGTGTGTAGAAGTCCAAGAGTATGTTTCTATTCATACTCTTCTAGAATAAAATGCACTCAAAATGAAACAAAATGCAACAAGTGAAAGAAGACAGATTTGTTTGCAATTCCCAAATATCTTTTGAAGATTACTGCTACCACATATCTTTGAAATAAATATATCCATAACAGACAGACTTAACTGTTTTCTTAGGGAAGAGTTTTTTCTCTTCCGTTTGCTACTCAAGAGTTTCAGCCCTGTTTTCACTTGAAAAAAATCAGTGCTGTTAAAATTTTTCATTATTTAAACTAAATTTTGAAATGCATTTTTAAGCCATAATTTTTTAACAGTCAGAATGAGAGTTAAGGAAGAATCTTATTACCTCTCAACTGGCATTGGTTTTGGTATGCTTTTTTGTTCGGTATTGGGCTGTTTTATTTTCTATGGGAAAAAGATTTTTCCCAAAACGGGCTGAACACAAAACCATCAACAATGTTGCAATTTAACTTTCAAAAAAATATTTTGAATTTTATTTTCACAAAAATGAAAATGAAAAAAAACCAAAACAGGGTGATACATGAGGGAATTCTTCATAAGAGACAATTCCTCTTTTGGAAACTTCCATCTAAGTAAATGCTTTGAATTTGCTTTAGTTCGTACGTTTCAAAAAAAGATTAAAGACAGAAGGAACAGTAGAACCATCCACATTGAGAAGTGGTTATGCATAAGGGAAGAGCCATAATTAGGCATGGTTCTGTTTATCAGCCATCCATTAATTATTGGTTTAATATAATCCTAGAGAATACACAGGTAAGCACAGAAAACTGAGTTATGAGTAACCTCCAAAGACGTGTTGTAGCTGCTGTCAGTGATGCTGGGATATTAGTGTACATAAGCTATTAATAAAATTCAGCTTAGGAGTTCCTACATTTCTAGCAGGTATTTATGCCTAGTTTTGGGTTCGATCTTGTAATCCTTATTCAGTGAATAAATAGTGTCCAACAAACAAGGAAATGCTGGTGGACCATCTCCTGGTGCTCACACTTGAACTTTGTTGGGTCAAAACTTTAGCTGAAGGTAGCGAAAGTTTTGCCTGAGTAAAATCCGAGCGACGACTTCCAGGTCTGTCCCAGTGGGACTGCTCTCAGGAGTAAGGGTTGAATTGCTATACCACAAAATACCAGCTGTAGTTACGTTAACCAGGATAAAGTTTCAAGGGGTATCCAATCCCAATGCCTCAATGTAAAGCTAATCACCAGCTGGACTACAGAACAAATTTCCCCTCTGGTATAATATCGCACAATTATATGCATTATGAGGGTTTAAAATCTGGCATTCGCTGTGCTATTGTTGGAACTAGGATAGCCACTCCAGTTCCAACGAGAGGCCATTCATCTGCACTAATTTGTAGGTTAGGGAAGGTTTTAAAATAGGAAGTCTTTTCTTATGCAAATAGGGACAGCGTAAGAAAGCAGGGGCCTGCAGGCAGTGATTTGAGGCATCACCAGATCATAGAGAATGAGTGTCACCAGGCCCATGCACCAGGGCAACCTTCAAAACCAGACTTTCATGGCACCCTAGTGTAATAAAAACCTCAAGGCCAGGTCTCTATACAAGGATGAGTTTAACTGAAATTTTGTATCTGGCTTCTAAAATATTGCTAACAACCCTCCTGACCAGAGAACTGCGAAGAAGGAATAAAACCAGAGAAATTAATCCTAATAAATTATTCTTCTGAACAACTGCTTTCCCTTTCATTGCTTTCCCTGGATTCACACATGACTGTATTTGAAGTGTTCCGCAAACTCTTTGTGCAAACAATGAGCACTTTCACTGTTGATCCAGGACTCTTGGTTGTTTCAGGGCTGCACATTGGACATGTAAGCCACATGGCATCGATTTGTTTCTACCACAGCTGACTTTAGCCTAAGGCTACCCTGAAGAGAAAGAGGTTCCTCTCTGCCGTAGTGCTTAGTTACATCTCCTGAACTCAGAGTCTCTCGCTTCACTTACCAGGGAGGTAGCTCCTTCCACTCCTTCCATTTCTGAATGATTTTCCTACTGGAGGAATCATTCCCCTGTAGAAATCTTGTGTGTATTGTCTGCTGCATGTGAACTTTCTGCTCTCAGTCATGTTGTGCACACTCCCTTGAACCCTCTACATACCCAGGGATGATCACATCCCAGCATCATCGACAGCCTTTGGGAGAACATCCTTCAAGACTGATATGAAGGGGGAGGATGATGAATCGAACCTCCTGTACTTCCAGCCTGAGTCTTTACCCTCGCATGCTTTCTGTATGCACAACCAAGATCAAGAGGCTTTTCCACAGTAAATACTAATGTACGGGTTTTCCATAGCGATGTGAAGGCCAAATTCAGCCTATTCTTCTCAAAAGGACCTGAATGCAGGTCCCAGAGAAAACGCTACAAGTGGAAGGCGCTCAACACTTCATAGTCCCCTAGACAATGTCCCCAAAACATGCTCCCAGCAGACACCTCCCACCCAGACTCCACATTGGGTGCCACCAGGCAAAGCCTTTGCTGGCCAATACCAACATGGGGTACTTTGAACTCTGTTTTCTCTGTACCTGCAGCCTCAAAGTGGGCTTCAAACTGAAATCACCACGTGGTATTCCAGTTGTGCCACTCAGCCCATGGTCTAATGTGCTATAAACTGGCATTGCAAGCCTGGGCGTGATCACAGCTATCATGCCTTGCTGAGGAGGCATGAAAGAAGCAGGGCCCACAGGACCCCAGGCAGAGATACTGCAATCTGCAGCTCCTGGTTTGGCAAGTGTTTCCTGGTGGACCCACCTTGTCTGTTGGAGAGGTGAAAGCAAAACCTCAGCATCTGAGTGTACACCACTGAGTGTTTTATCATCTGAGTGTAAACCACCAACACAGACTTTATTTGTTAATTTTAAAATCAGCAGCAGCCTCTACTTGTCGTGGGAAATTCAGATATTTCATGTAGGTAAATAGGAAGATGGTGTCAAACTTCCTTGCAAGAAGAGGCTGGACTGCAGACGCAATTTCATATCCTCCTCATGGCTGTGATTTGCAGGAGAGTATCACTCTGTGGGACTGCAGCACACTAGTCACACTTCCAGCTCCAGCTATTTCTGCTCTTAAACACCAGAAACTCTTTCTTCTAACTTCTTTTGTACCTTCTTCTTCTACCTACTTACGAAAAGCAATCAACCTTCCAGAGTAAGATTTAAATGTAATGAAAAATGCTTTGATAAGTGCAAAGAGTAATGCAATATCTTTAGTAGCCAAGTATCAAAGCACCAAGTATGTATTCCCAGCTTATACCACTAAAGTTATAAACACATCCCATGTTATAAACACAATTCCCATGAGTGTAAGACAATAACCAGGGTAGACAAAAAAGATAAGGTCTTTGGCAATGATGCAGAATATGGCTGTTTTGCAGTTGGGCGGGTGGATACCTTGGATAACATTACAGTTGTAATTCAGTACTTTATATCCCCAAAGGCAGCAGGGTGTTTTTAGACAGCAGCTACAATGTTTAACCGTCTTACACATTCTTCCAATGTACTACCCTTCTGCTAATGTCCGAGTTCAGCACAGCACAACATACCAGAAAATGGATCTTCTAGAATGACAGTGTAGCACATACTAAACATACTAAAAACTGAGGAGTCCCCAGAGTAACTCAATGGAGAGTGCCCTTACAGCAGGGATATTTTACAGGAGGCCCATTTGGATTTACTTTCATTATTTAATATGTTTATCTGTGATCCAGTATAAAAAATCTACACCCATTCCTTGCCAAGTCTGCAGATGACACAAAAATCATGGAGTGGTAAATAATGAGAAAAGCAGATCTGTTCTACAAGCAATCTGCTTTGTATGGTAACCTGAGCTCGCTAGGAAAAAAAAAAAAACAACCAACAACCCAACATATTTTATTGTACAGTTAAGCATAATTCTGAGTATCCCAGACAGTTTGTACACTGAGGATGTGGGCTATATTTTAGAAACAGAGATTTAGAAAAGGATTTAGAGGTCACGGCTGATAACCAGCTGAGCTGCACAACAGTTCGCCATGCAATGCACTGACGAAGAGAAAAATGTGATCTTGGTATGTTCAAGCAGGGGACTATAAAACACAAGGATGGAAAGGCAGATGCTCACTGTTCCTTGGACTATTAATAGTAGAAGGAGAGCAGGTCCAGCTCCAATGTCCATACTTTAAAAAATACTATTGACAAACTGGAAAGAGTTCAAGAATTACAAATATACTTGCGATTAGCTAAAGCTCTTAGTGAGATACTGAAAAAAAAAAAAAAATCATTTCAATTCATTTAATTTATCCAATAGAAGAATAAATGGTGATTTGTCTGTGGTTTGTAACAGAGCTGGCTGGGTATTCTGTCTCAACAATAGAAAATGAAATTTCCACACAAATTTCTATAAAGAAAAAATAATGTTAATTTTCCTTCAGGACAAGCAAAATGAAATATTTCACTGTAAGCCACTCCACCTCAATGTGTTCTGTTCAAGGAAACTTTAAACTTCACCTTCTTGTGAACACATTTATCTGCAGTGTAGGTACCTGTTTTCTCCTACAGGCCAGCCACAGGGTAATTTGTCACTTAATTCAGAGTTGTATATAACATTACAGGAGCTGTAGTCCAGCCAAGAAGCCTCTGCCTAAGTTGAATAAGGATAGCATTTGTTCAGGCTATAATTCCCAGGAGCAATGCAGCATTATGGGAAAATATTTGTTTTTAATATTGAACTGACACAAAAGAAAGCCCTGGTCAATCAATTCAGCAAATTCAAACAACAAGGGTCCTACATTAAAGAAAATGATAGTTTTGTTTAGATTCATTTGATTGTTTGTATGTTTCCATTCTGGGGTTTCTTTATGTTAATAAGGCAGCTTTTTGGTACGATTTGGAGTGAAAACAAATGTTGACAAGTTGTATTTGCTCACTGTGTGAAAATTCCAAATTTTGTTCGGTCTTAGCTTGCAAGTAGCTGTATTATATTTCTGATACCAGGGGGAACTCTGAATTAGCAGACAGAGACACGACATCCAGTAGGTGGAATCCGACACTAGATTAATCCAAACTAGATAAATGCCAAGATTTTAACAAGGGAGGGAATTAAACACTGCAACAATTTATCTAGGAATGGGATAGACTCTCTACCATGTGTGGTATTTAAAGACAGGCTATCTCCCTATCTGTTCTAGCTGGTGATTCAATCCCACAGGCTGTGTTGCAACAGATAATAGCAAAAGTCCCTCCAGCCATAACATCTAAAAATCCAGGAAGCAGCATTGCACGGAGAGAAACTGCTAGAAACCCTCTGTCTCCAGGGCCTGAGAACAGGGATAGTTACATTATACCACTGAATACCTTCCCCTGTCCATCCGTAATACAGCTTCGGTGTAATTAAACATTTCATAGAAATTCCCTATAACTGCTCTGTGGTTTGATGCCTGACTTAAATCTAGTCATCATAACTGGTGCTCACCACCTTGTGCTCGAAGAGCCTTTTCCGTGCTTTCTTACTTCTCTGATGCTCAGTTCCCAAACGAATAACCTTGCAACCAGCCTATTCTGGCTCCTGGATCAAAGGAGGACATTTCAAGCTCGATGAGAGTATTTTTAAATGATAGGCTTAATTAGCGCAGAAGTATTAAATGAGAATGCAGTACGGCCACTTAGTAATGGAAGTGAAAATAATGCTGGCAACGCTCACCTCCAACAATGTCACACTACGAGCTGAGTCCTGTTTTCTAGGGGATGTTGACACAACAGGCAGAGATGCAAGCCTGCAACAAAACAAGTGGGATATTCTATCCCCAGAGAACAGGAAAACCTTTTTCAATAATAAAATAGACCATCTTAAGGTCAGTAATAGCAGACTTCATCGACTGACAGCAGCCTGCTGAACACAAAGGAAGTGTGACTTTTCCTTTTTCTTTGCTATGGCTCAATAGTTTTGTTTTAGCCTGCTGGTCAGTTTGTTTACAAGAAAAACCTCTTGTGCAAAGAGTACCTTTCCTTGTGCAACACATTCCGATATGCCAACTGAAATGACTCTGCACTCGCTGCGCTACCAGATAGCCTTTCACATGACAAAGTGTTGGAGCTACGTGTCCAGAGATACAGCAGGGGCTAGTTAAGGTTTCCAAATACACGGCATTCAAGCAGGGACCAGCCTCGCTGTAGATTTTCCCTCCACTATTGCCAAATGACAAAACATTAAAAGCTCAGCAGCACACAGCACCATTGAACTGACTGATGGCAAGAAGACGTCAGAAAACACGGTTCTGTAAATCTTTCCCTGCACATATAAAAACAGGTCTCAGATTTCCCTGCCCCCTCCATACACACACATACATGTGCATCTCATAATTTCCCAGGAAGCCCAAACAAATTGCATTACATCTGAAGCATTACCTCACAAAACAAAGCGCTGAACCTCTTATTATTCAAATACTTGAGCAACGTTATTACGAATTCTCACAACTAATTTCCCCCTTTTTGAAGCGTGGTAGGAAAATAACAGTCTCCCACTTTAAAGACATGGAAACAAAGAGAAAAAAAAGAGGCTGATGTCACCAGGGTTTTGGAGACAGAGCTTGTGTGAGATGCAGCTAGAGGCGAGGGCTCACGTATCTGGGAAAAACTCTCCCAAATGTCCATGGGAGCTCTTCACCCACAGCTGAGGAAACAATGAAAACTCAAAATTTCCCGGGTCTGGTCTCACTCTGTGCTCAGCCCGGGCTGCTCTAAAATTAGACCTGTTTTACAGAGTCGGCTTCAGCTGCCACAGGAAGCACAGGCAGTACATGCCAGTCTTGCAAGATGATTATTATTAATAATAACAGGGAGGTGCTGCCAGGCCGGGGGCAGCCCCACGCCCCAGCACGCGTGGTGGTCAGTCCCCATGCGGACATGCTCGCCATCTGCGATGACTGAAAAGAGTAAGGGTGGAGCAGTGCAAAAGTTGTTATTATTAGCCCTCACAGGGGATTTTTTTCATACAAGCCATCCGTTTGTTTGGTAGATCCGAAATGGCCAGCAGAAGTGTACTGCCGTCAATGATGCTCTTGTTGGGAAGACCTCCTCGAGCCCACCGTGGTGTTTCTGGGAAGAAAAACCCCTCCTGGAGAAATCACCAACTGCCCTGGGTCCTGCAGGAAGGTGGAAGATGAGGCCCTTTTTCCTGCATGACCTGACCCCCAGTTTAGCTTCAGGCAGAGCTTTGGTTAGTGCAAGAAGTCCTCAACGGAGCCTGCAGTACAAACAAGCCAAAAGAAAGACATTTGGATATGATGCTTTGAGCCACCCCCTGCTCATGCTCCTGCCCCAGGGTGGATGCTGGGGCATGACCTACACAAGGGCTGGCTGGACCCCACTCCCAGCACTACCTGTGCTGCCATGGGGTAACGCAGGACATCCCATATATTGCCCAGAGCCTAAACATACCCCACAGGAGTGCAATGACAGAGGGGGCAGGCGTGTATCCGTGCAGTAGGCGCCCTGTCTGTCTCCTATGTCTGCTGAAATTTGGCCTCTTCATCCATATTTGCATTCCTTCGGGGCTGGAGTGACACCTGATTCATAAGGGGTAGCTCTGTTAGGAAGGAGGGATCCAAAAGATCCCCTCACCCCATGCTGCTGGAGGAAAACAGTAGCACGTTTTGCACCACGCGATGTGTGGGAGCTCCATGAAGTACTACATTTCTCCAAAGTACAGCCATTCTTACAGACTTTCTCCCTGGATAATGTGGCTCCACATTGCTTTCAATGAGGGACTGTAGTAACAAAAACATATAGTGCTTCCCCATGAAACAGGCTGTCATCACGCTAAGAAATTAAGAAATTAGCTTTTACTGCAGTGCTGTTAGGAATATATAATGTTGATGATCCTGAGCATGAAAACAGGAACTTTCTGAAGCTCAGAAAAGAAGGACCAGTTTAACCTCTGGTCCTCAGGAGCAGCATACAGAATTGCCCAGTTCCCAGCCCCTTGCTTTAGAAACATTGGTTTAACGGCTAACCCAGAGCCCAGGCACAGAACATCGAAACAAGCCCTCCAAGCATTCAATAAACAATGACAGTCCCCAAAATAGCTTTCTAGTTTTCTTATAATGTACTTCCATGCATCAACTCATGTGACCTTGAACTGATATCATTTCTCACTTGGGAATTTTCCCTTAGCATTTGTTGCTGCAGCTCTTGAAGTATGAAGAATGAACTGCTGGACTCTTACACTCCTTCGTTTCCTCCCTTCATTTATTTTGGGTTTGATGGGGAAAACATATGACTGGATATGCCATTACAGGCAGACAATCTGGTAATCACTAGTTGATAGGACAGTGACTCCAAAAACTCAGTCTGTAGCCTGCTCATTCTCTTCTTGTGACATCATGAGACTGGAAGGTTGGGGGTGAAGGCACTGCTTTTATTTTTTTCCTTTCCAGAAAATGGTACAGTCTATGTCCATGATGTTCAAGACTTTTGAGACACAGGTTTCTGGAGCACGTCAGGTTCCTTTTTTTTCTTATTTACATTCACTAGCCAAAAAATTCTTTTCAGAGACCTATGCGGTAAGTCGTTTCTGTGGGATTTAGAGCGTTTTTTCTGATGGTCCTTATGGGGCTTAAACAGATGCTAGTTTTCACAAAGCAGTTGTACATCTTCCCAGTATGCAAAGAGGGCGTCCCAAAAGTCCTGCTATCATTTCTCCCATAGGAAAGGCAAGGTCAGCTATCATCAGCCACGTCCTCCTTGCGCAAGGGGGCCCTGCCGTTTGGCAGAGGAGATGCTTTGTGGACACCAAGTCATGGCATTGAATGGCCATGGAGGAGGTACAGGAGATGATCTTCCCAAGCATTTACTTTCTGTCACCTCTTTTAAGCCCTTCTGTGCTAAAGTCTTTTGGTCTCCTTGTTCCTTTCTTGCTTTTCACTGGTGGGATCACCTTAGCTCTCAGCTAGTTCAGCTGGCCCTTAGAGGGGACAAAGGGCCTGAGACAGCCCCTCTCCCATGCTGGCAGAGGACAGAAACCCACCAAGAGATGCAGCACCTGAGCACTGGAGGGGCAAAGAGGCAAGGCTCTGCCAGACAAGTCTCACTCGCCTCCTAACTGAGCTTTCAGCAGCGGTGCTCCGGAGAGGACAGACACGGGTTGCACGGCAGCTCCCTGATGAAAGCACCTGCAACTTCTGTGAAAGCCGACACTCGCTGCCCGCGGTGTCCCTGCGACTCCGGATCCCAGGGCCCTGGTTTACTGCAGGAGCTGTGAAGGATGGCCTCAGGCTTCACAGCAGGAAAAAAATACAAGAGATCAAGTGTACAGAGACACCTCATAAAGTATCCCTTCAAACCACATGCGGATTTACAGGAGGGAAGTGAGTGGCCCTCGGGGGGCTTTCACTTGCCTATTAGCGCTGGCGAGCAGGGGGTGCTCTCCTGGACCCCGGGATGTGAGTGGCAACGCAACCCCGTGACTTCTTTCAGGCACAGAGAGGCAGCGGGGCTGCAGCGGGGCTGGGTGGGACACAGCTGCTGCCCCCGGGACGGGCAATAGCATCCTCTGATGTTCTTTCCACTGTTCCTTACTGCTCTGTTCCACAGAGTTCCTTACTGCTTCTGTCCTGCACCAGGGACATGTGGGATCAGCCTGTGGGGGGAGAACTTGGGAGAGCAGGCTGACAGCCAGGGCTGCCCTCAGCCCTCATCTCCCCCAGGGAAATGTGGGGCTGGGGAGCATGAACATCCATATCAAGCAAAACAGGCAAAGGCAGAAGCCATGGAAAGAAGAAAAAAAATGAGGCAAGAGCAGGAGGAAGAGCTGAGTGGAAGAAAAGGAGCATGGAAAAGTGCCGGGCAGGTGGGGGAAGCTCCTTTGCAGAGACAGGGTGAGGTGAGCAAAGTGGTCCCTCTGCATCATACAGGGACATATGGGAAGAAGCAGCTTAAAGGAAGGAGGAGAAACAGGAGATGGGGAGAGGTAGAGGAGAAGAAGGGATCTAAGGGAGGAAAAAAATAACACCACAGCAAAGAAATTCAGGGCAGGGGAGGAAAACGATGTACTGGAGGAGCTGAGTAGGGGAGCAGAGAGGGAGGAAATAAGCATCCAAATGAAGAGAGATAAAAGCAGAATGGTCCCAGAGGAAATGAACTGGGCACTCTGAAATAGTGTCAGGCATAAATAAATCAGACAGGAACATTTGGACACTTGGAAAAATGGGAGGAAAAATACAGTGTGATATACAATAGCAGGAAAAAAGTGGGGTGATGGCAAGGGAAAAGAGGGAAAAGAAACAAAGAGAGAGAAAGAGAGGGAGTGAGCCAGATAGTCCAAGCAGTCCCGACATATTTACATGCACACTTTGAGGTGTTTGCTCTAATGAGCAGTTAGGGCAGCAAAGAAAGTACAGAGTAATGCAATCACATCATTTATATGGGCAAGTGGGGATTTTGCAAGCCGGAAGATATATGCACACAATAATTGTGGGTGAAAGTTGGGAGGCCAATAATTACAGCAGTAAATCATAATCCTTTTAATATATTATCAGTTTGATACCCAGGCAATAAATGCATACGCATATGGTTTTTGTGCTTAAGAAGCGGCAGGAAACTTGACTGCTAAAACAAAGGGAAGGGAGAAGCTCAGTTCTCTCTCTCTTTTGAGTGAGAGAGTGTAAAGAAAACCACTCCTCTCTTCCCCCCTCTCTGTGATGGCCATCATTACTAGAGCTGGCTGGGAGTTTCACAGCACAGTTATTTTCTAATGGGAATGCACTTAACTACAAAACCGAAATTTTCCACAGGAAGATTTTGATTTTGCTATAGAGAAAAATCTTATGAGAAAAATTTGAACCAAGTGTTTCATTTTTGGTGATTTCCACTCAAGCCAGAATTTTAAAAAATCAATATGAATCTTTTTACTACGTTACTGTTAGTGGAACCTGGACATTTTCAGTTCAGGACAAAACAACTTTGAAATTTAGCAAACCAGTTTACTCTAAATTTTGTTGCAGTCATTGTATCTGTAGCTTTGTAGTGGGAAACACACCTGTGTGTGTGTGAGTGTGTGCATGCGTGCATATGCATTTCCCCATATGCAAACAAACAAGTGAATAAAATTGGGGGAAATAAAGAGAATAAACATTCTGAGTTTATCCTAATTTTGAGCTGATTGCAAATGAAAGCCATTGTGTAAGCATTCTACCAGGCCATCTGTGTATTTCTTTTTTTCTGAAGGGATTTGGTGATCTTTTGGCAGGGAGGGAGAAGGGAGGGTTGTTAAGCAGTAATTTAGAGCATGCCTTTAATAAGAAACACCAATCTATGTTCTGAAATGGTGAAGGGTAGGGAATCTACCACAACCTTTAGTCAGCAGTTCCAGTGATTAATTGTGTTCTTGTTTAAAAATACACCGCTTTCTTCTCATCTGGGGTTGCCCAGTTTCATCTTCCGGCAGTTGGACCTTATCACATCCTTTGTCTGCCAGAGCAAAGAGTGAACTGTGATCAAATTTCTGTTCCCCATGTACATATTTATAGATTGTGATCAAGTCACCTCCTAATCTTCTCTTTGTTAGATAAACAGAGCGAGCTCCTCGAGTCTATCACAGTAAGACATGTTTTCCAGACCTTTCATCATTCCCATGGCTTTTCTCTCTGAACCCTCTCCAATTCATGCAGCATCCTTCTTTAATTGTGGAAATCAGCACTAAGAACAACATCCCACAGTGGTGCCAAAGGCAGATGTGGCTTCCCGCTTCCTATTTAGCAGTCTCGGGACCAGCTCTTTGGAGGATAGCCTCCCTCAGCAGCTCCTGCTCGACTCACACACAAACACCCCAGTCCCACCTTCTTTGTGGATGCAATGGCCGTGTCCACCAAACACTCCCGTTTGATGCAGTAGGGAGGTTTAGAAGTGAGTTGTGGTGTCTTCCCTCTAACCCTACTTACCGCCTGTGGGTGCAGGTCACCCACTCAGGTTTGATTTGTGGGAACTACCGGGAAAGTAGTTGGGAAGCTGCTCCCCTATGTGCACCACACACATCCTAGTCACTGCCGCAGGCTCTGAACAAATAACTGATGATCAGTCTGGGGGTCCCACCTAGACCTGATTTGACATCAAACACTGCACCGCATGTAGGAACTCCAGTGTGAGCTGCTTTAATCCCCTACTCCACTCCTGTTTGGCCAAATTCTTTGCTAATGTAGATATGGCTAGTGATTCCCAGAATCTTACTGAAATCCTACTAAAAAAACCCCCACTTTTGCTTGAATTCAGCTTCTCAGATAATCTGGGAGATTCTCTGTTCATGTCTGTATTTTCCACTCTGCTGACTTTTTTTTTCTCTTGCATGACTTTTTACAAAAAATTATATGTAATCTCCAAGACAAAGCTCTTGAGTAGCAGAAAGCCAGCTATCACTTGTTTGAGGACTCCATTCAAAACACCAAGTACACAGTAAGTTTCCACCAGCATTTGCATTTTCAGACCAATCAGTGTGTCACCATTTAATCCACTTTCAGTGTGACATGATGATTTCATATCTGTATAATTAAGATTTATAATTAAGGAAACTTTTTGTTTCTTAATCAGATTTTCATCATGTGCCAAGCTAAACGCCATACAGAATTCAAAGTACCTTACATAAAATACTGTTAGCTGTGATGATGTCCTGGTTTCAGCTGGGAAGAACTTAATTTTCTTTCTAGTGATTTCCGTGAAAGGAATGTCAATAACGTGTATTGTTTTAGCTGTTGCTAGCAATGTTTATACTTTTCAAGGACTGTTTTCCCCTTCCAATAGAAGCTGAGGAGCATACACAGAACAACATAACAGGCAATGGAATATTCCATACCCTAGACATCATGCTCAGTATATAAACGGGGGTGGGCCAGGTGGGGAATCTGCAATCACTGCTCAGGAGGGTACCAGTTCACCAGGAGGTGAGAGTGACTTGTGTCACTATTGTTATTGTTGTTTTCTTTTTCTGTTATTGTTCTATTATACTGTCTTTATCTCAACACATGAGGGGTGGTTTTTTTCCCTTTCCCTTTCGCCTTCCCCTCCTTTTCTCCCTCTTCTCCCTGCCCTTCTTGGGGAAGGAGCAGAACTGCTCGAGCATCTGCGTGGTCCTAGCTGCTGGCTGGGGTTAAACCACGACAGTTGACCATAATGATAATCTTGTTTTAAAAAGATATCGAGTTAGTTGCATAAATACTTATTAAAAGGTTTTTACTATGATAATCTCTTCCACAGAGTTACTCGCGGAGTCCAGCATCAATTTTAATTTCTTTAAGACCAGAGAAAGTCAAATGGAAATGCACATGATTGGTGTTCTCATCCCTTATGTGTCTTATAAATAAGACAGTATCTTTCCAGTCCTCTCAAACTTTTCAAGTGTTCAATGCCTTCTGGAAAACCATTGTTTATAGTCAAAGGGGTTTCTTGACTTGTTCTTTTCAAACTTGTGGACAGAAGTTGTTCAAGCCTCTCATTTAACATACCTACTTTAGTAGCTGCTGTTTAAACATTTTCTTGAATTATTGTTGTAATGGAAAATACATCATCACTATCGCGGGATTATATATTTCCAGCTATTTTTTTCCAACCAGCACAGAAAGCTATTCTTGTCTTTTCTGCTAGTATAAACAATTCCACCACTTCTATCCATTGAGAGAAACATCACTGATAGGGGTTTTTTTCCCTACCCTATATCAAAAACAACTTCTTGTCCTTAACTTGTATGATCTTTAACTCTGTTGGGCAAGTACCTCTACTTCCATTTCTCTTGCTTCCCTTATAAATTTATCACCATTCCTATCTTCTGATTTAGATTAATTTTTGTTGCCTCAGTCTTTCTTCCAATTGTTACATGTGGGGGTTTGTATAATAGAACAGCTTTCACTTAAGCTATGTTGTTTTGTTTTATAACAAGTATGGCTTTTTAGTAAAATGTTTTTAAACAGTTTGCAATTATCATTCACATTTTTCTGCTTAAATTCTCCCGATGGATTTGGCTTATAATTGTTTTCAGCTTTACAAAATTGGTCTTTTTAAAGAACCAAGAATGTATATTACTGGTTCGTATTTTACTCTTTTTGCACACAAATATAATCAAGACACGATCTTTTGCACATAAGCAGACATTTGCTTCAGTTCTGTAATCAATTTCTCTCTATCTGTCATAATTAGATCAGGTTTTTGCTGAACTTCAGTGGATTTGAAATGCTAACAGAAGGAACAAAAGCACTACTCAGTGGTTAGGGGAGGATGGACTCAAGGCTCTGCTCCACATTTGGCAGAGAGGAAGTTTGGACCCTTGTGGTCCTGGGTGAGCATCCTAACCTCTGAATAACGACCTTTTGAACCTGTCCTCCTAATAAATCTAGCCTTTGTTCTCCATTTTTTTTCTGCCTTAAGTTTTAAATGCTCCGAGATTGTTAACTTTTGTGGTCAAAGTTGCATATTCATTTTTTTATTATTCATACCTAGAATGAGAAAAATATTCAGACTACCTCAAAAAAGATGTTTTAGTTAAGTCACAAAACAAACAAACAAAAAAATCCACTGTTCATATGTGTCTAATTATTACCAACCACTTAATATTCTACTTGTGCAAATTATCTCACCCAGCTTTGGTACCATTGCATGAATTATACGCCCAGTTGCCCAACACTGATGGGTCAGGAATGACTGAACTTGTTGGCCTCATGTCCTTGGACAGCTCTATTCTTTTCTTGCTCGGGAGTCTGATTTTCTAATAAGCAAAAGCGTATTGTTCCCTTTTTTAAACTTTTTCTTTAATACTTTAATATCCTTCTGACTATTCAAGCCAACCCCTCCATTAAGAATTTTTTTCCCTTTACAGTGAATAAAACATATCCAAAATGTACGTTTGTCTTCTTAAAGAAGGTAGAAAAACATGCTCAAAACCATCCTTCTGTCTTCAAAGATGGCCAGCTTGTAAGACCCACCTATGTGTTGCTTCCCTGCTACTCTCTTCAGGTTGTCTTCCTCTATGTTATGGATCAAAATTTATGTCCTAGGAGGCCACACAACAAATTCAGGGCTGTCATCACAGTGCCTTTTCCTTTGAATCCAGGGTAATGAAGCTCAGTAAGACCAGTGGTTCAAGATCTCCTCAGTTTCTCCAAGTCCTTGAAGATCTGTACTTGCCTCTGCTTTATGGTGCCCATGTCTGCTGAACCTCCACCACACCATTCGTACAGAGGCCCTCTTTCATACATGGTTCTCTCCCTTTGACTGGGCTACATTCACTCTTGACAGTGGGTCTCAGAGATTATATTACATATGCCTGCCTAAATGGCCACAGTTCTTACTTTCAGATGGATAACTCGCACTCGTCATCTGTGGTTTTGTCATTTCTGGCTTAGTCCTGCAGCACATCCTTCACATGGGGCTACATTGCAATTTAATTGGAAGCAGGTTGTGGTGCAGAAGGCAGTCACACACCTGGTATGCGCATCTCTGCTCTGGGACCCAGGTCGGCTACTTTTGAGTGGCCTGACTGATTTGAATATGATGGTTTGAGGCTAGAAAGCCCAGAGCCTCCAGGGAAGATCCTTTCTAAGACAAATACTCAGTGATGCATCTCTCAGAGATGCAGGCATTAGAAACACTGATGACTGGATTATGTTCCCTTCAATATAGCGGAGAAGGTATAGCCAGCAAGATACTCCCAAAAAGCATCCTAGGCTTCATAAATCCCTTCCTGCAGTCTGACACCATCTGTATTTATTGACTTTTAGGACATGCTACAAGACCCATGTGTTGGAGCAGCTCTTTGAGGAGCCTTAAGAGGACTGGTTGATGAATGGGGCTCCAGTGTTTATTTACTTCAGTTTAGTAGAAGCTGTGAGTCAATTATATTGCATTTTGGTTTTGCAGTTGTAAGTTGGCAGAGTGCTTAGAGCCTATGTAGGAACATATTTTATTTGTTTTAAATATCTGAAAAAAAATCTGAATAAATAAAATGATGCAGTTGGTGTAAGATTTATGATGTCCTGAATTTTCCATGATTTTAAGTGGTTGGGTTTGTACATGACGTGTTAGTCAAGTATGCAGTCCATTACCAGTCTTGTCTGGCTTTTGAAACAAAAGGTCTTTTGTTGTGGTGAATCACAGAGAAAGCTTTGCAGGTCCTATTTTTATGATGACACTTACAAGCAAGAATCCCCACAAAGTCCCATCACCCCTCCTGGAGAGGAAGAGTTAGGATTCATATAGCAGATACACTGCTATCTGTCGGCCCCAGAAAGTCCAACACTGAAAAAAAATAATTGCTGAATAACTTCGCAGTTTTTGCCACCATTTTCCGCATAAGGTATCCAATGTATCTGCATCATTCAGTAACGAACAGACAGAAGCATAAAGTCTCTCAACACCATTCACCCAGTTACATGCCCCATTAATTTTTCAATCAGATTAATTAACAACAAACCGATTGCCTCCCAGGCCAAGCTCCAAACTGGCAAGTCTTTTTGCCAAGGTAATGTTGAGAGCAGATTTATGAAAAATATTTTTATTTAATAAATTAAACTGAATGGGCACTAGAACACATAATTTATGGATAGAGTACAGTCCTGTGAATGTTAACATCTTCAAAGTAGATATTCACTTCAGCCAACTCCTTGCTTAAGTGTCCCAATAAAATATATCCTGAAGTCACTGGGAGCCTTCAGCGGACATTGGAGTAGTCTCTAAAAAGCTTTCAAGCCTCAAGATGAGCTCTTAGAGGCTTTCCTGACTGTTAGGGCAAGCTTTCCTTAAAATAAATTTTGATGTCAGGAAGGCTCCCTAACACATTACCAACAGGGCCATGAAATGTTTGGCTGATCACAAATCCTTCCACACCAAAGAAAAACCTTCTAATACACTGGAAAGCCACAGCTAGGTCTAGGAAATTCTTATGTAAAGCAATTTAAGGTAAATATGGAAATTAATAGATTAGAAAAGAAATGTGTTGGGTGAGTTATTAACCGAGGTAATGCAGGCCTCCTTACCCATGTGCCACCATATGCTCTACGTTCTTCCTTAAGCTTATCCTAATGTGTTTTCCTTAAGGCTCTTTTCCACTTCCTTAGTTCATGAAATAAAGTAACATTAGCTCGTCTCAGTGTTAACAGATGTTGTGAGGAATTATTTTAAAGTCACTCGTATCCTGTATCTCTCCATATCTTTTAGCTTGATTGCAGCAAATTTTAGGAGTTTTGTCCAGAAAAAAAACCCAACCAAAACTACAGAGAATTATACCACACCCTCACTATCATTAAATAAACCCAGCATCAAGTTAAATCACTGCAGTCAGAGTATTTTTGTACATTTTAGAAGTCTTCTCGCATCCCCAGTTCTTCTTTGAACTGGCAGAGATCCAGTTTGAGACACAGTTGTACATTAAAGGGACTTTGGAAAATCAGAGAGGGGTGAAACCTCAGGGCAGAGAAGCCATTGCATTTGCCCATCCCTGCCTTACAGACATAATAACATATCTGAAGTTTCAGGAGCAGAGCAAGAGGCCCTAGTGGATGCTGATTAAGTAGTAGTATTATTAGTCACTGCTTTTCAGTGGTATCCCTGCCCAAATACAGATGCCTTAGAACAGAAACTGCAATCATAGTCCAGCGGAGAAGAATGAATATGTAACGGCAAAGTTTTAGAAGTGCGCTTCCAGTAAATTCAGGTCAGCACGCAAAATTTTGGCTATCCACCTGAAGCCACCATGACAACAGCAACACTCAGGAGCTACACTGATTATGAAGTGGCCTGAGCAACCGGTGTGTGACACACATGCTTCAGCGCGGGGACTTATCTGGGACACAGCACCATTGCCACCCGACAACCATTAGGGTTCTCGGGTGTGGAAACCAGGGCAGGAAGGAGGAGGTGCTAGCATGAACACTGCTACACTCCGTGGCTCAGGCTGCAGTTCCAGGCATTGGGGATCATGTACAGGTCCCTGTGTTTTGATGTGGCCTTTCTGTCTTAATGGCCTCAAGATAAGAGAGCTAGGATTTTGTCTCAAAGACAAAGGTCTTAAATTCATGTTCATCGGGGAGGGAAAAAACCACTCCATTCCTTGCTTATAAAGTTGTCTCTGCTGTGTTAAATTTACAAAGGCACATGTAACCCCACAACTGCAGAAATGCTTAATGGAAATGAGTTTACTTAACTGTTTTTATTGTTTGCTCTTGATTTGGGAGTAACTCCATACAGTGGCTGGTGCTCTCACATCTCATTATTTTCAGAGAAAGTCTGCACTGAAATAGGATTGGGTACAGATCAAACTTCCCTCAAACTTAGACTTCCTGCAATTCCTCCTACATGAACGGGATTGAAGCGGATTCATGTCAGGGCAGAATTTGGCCCACTGATGTCAGCCATTTGAATACACACACAATATGCTGTAAAACCAAGTATTTATGAAGACTGGGCTGTGAATGTGAAGAGACAGGGCTGAATCATATTCTCATCGTGAATGAGTGATGACACCCTTTTATCCAAACAAAAGAACTAATGTCTACTGGAAGGACGGCCTGGGGCAGTATTGCTTTAGGAGAACAAAGGCACTTGGTTTGTTGTAGCATATGTGGTAAGAGTGCCGACAGATCAAGCAAAAAACACAGCTTAGCTAAAGGACATTTAGATCTGTCCAGTGGATGGGACCAGGGGTCTGGCATTTACAGATTACACATTGGTTACCGAAATAGAAACCAGTGACAAAAGTTTGATAACAATAGCAAGAGCGGGGAAGGGGGGGAAAGGAACATGAAATGCGCAGTTCTCACATGTGGTCACTGATACAGAAACATGGTTCACACTTGACTTTAAGGCCCGCAAGATAAGCAGGGGAGCAGTATCTGGTCTGATGGCTGAGCAGGGAAGAGGGAGGCTTTACCACTGCAAGACTGCACATTTCATTTTATATGATGATGTCTTCAGCGGCACTTAAGCTGAAGAAACATACAGCAGGAAGGAGTAGCCATCAGGGCAGTCTTTCATTCAGCAGGAAATTACTCAAAAAAAGAAAAAAAAGTTATGATTTACATGTCTGTGTGCACCAAGCAGTCAGGGTATTTCCTGAGAAACTCCTTCCCTCAGACGAAACTCAGTGCCCTACACACCCCAGGCTGTTCCCCCTGACTTCTCCTGCCACTCCGCTTTGGGTCCAGCAGCCCCTGTGAGAGGACCAGCAGGAACAGGGCAGGCAGCTCTCCTGGCCAAGAGTTTCATCCTTCAGGCCATGAAGGACATCATGTTTCTCTGCGTGCTGTGGAACATCACAATACCACATCACTTGGGACACTTTGGTGCCCACCTTCATGCCCACATGGGAAGTCCACCAGCTCCAGGGCATAACCCCAGGGCCTCCCTCCACCTTTTTAAGGAGTGTTTTCTGAAGATGCAGGCAAGAGCTGTGCACCTTTGGGCCAACACAGGCCATTTCTTTTGATGGAAAATTGTGCAGGGTCCTGCAGCACTGGCCAGTCTGGCAGGCTGTTGGGCTGGCAAGCTGTCCCAAGCCATTTCATGCCTGGCCGTGCAACTGCGCACGTGTTCCTCATGAGCACTTGTTCGTGGGCTGAGGCCCCCGAACGCACGCCCCAGGCGTGCAGCATTCATAAGATTTATATGTGCGTTTTACACCACGTATGGGATACATATATGTAATGCAGCCATGGCCCTGCCCTCCCCGGATGACAACATCGCAGTACAAACATCACGGCATCACTGATGCCAAAACACAAACATCATAAAACAATCATCACGCTATTGGGGCCATAAACATCACAACATCAACCCAGGCCCTAACAGGCTTAATTCATTCCTTTAGGCAGCGCTCCAGGAAAAATGACAAAAAAAAAAAAAAAGAGAGAGAGAGAGAGGGGGATAAAAGGCAGGATGGATGGGTGGCACATGCAGGTGGGGAATGTGGGCACCTAAACATCCCCTTTCCCCCACTGTCCCCAGGAGGTATCTGCACTTTATTAAAACTGGCTCTTCTCATCCCGGATTCATGGATCTCAAATCAGGATAAACTCCTGTAACCACATTAGTCAATCCAGACAGATTCGTCCATTACTTAATGCATTACTCAGATTTCAGCAACAGAAGGTATGTGATCTAGAGACAAGTTCTGTTATGCTTGGAAGAAAATAAAAACACTAAAAAAAGCTCTTGGTAACTGCACCTGTGAGACAAGATTCACTGATTTTGGGACTGATGGCTAAATGTTTTCTAGCAAGTAATTAAAAAAACATGTGTCTCCATTTACATTAACAGCTTTGTTCTGATGACCATGTCGAAGGCCAATTGACTAGCAATGAGCTATCTCTGTCAACAGAAAGCAAAGTGACTTTTTCCTCATCACTGTTTCAGCAATTAGGTTTTGTCCAGTGCAGTTATTCCTACAGTAGCAGAACAGCACAGAGAATCTGTGGCTGTTCATTAGGAAAACAAAACAGTCAGGGGGAAAATAAACAAGTTGCCAAAGTTAAAACAAAGAAATCATGCCCACTATGTCATGGTCAGATTTGTTACTCTAGAGTTAAAAAAAAAAAAAAAAAAAAAAAAAAAAAAAAAAAAAAAAAAAAAAAAAAAAAAAAAAAAAAAAAAAAAAAAAAAAAAAAAAAAAAAAAAAAAAAAAAAAAAAAAAAAAAAAAAAAAAAAAAAAAAAAAAAAAAAAAAAAAAAAAAAAAAAAAAAAAAAAAAAAAAAAAAAAAAAAAAAAAAAAAAAAAAAAAAAAAAAAAAAAAAAAAAAAAAAAAAAAAAAAAAAAAAAAAAAAAAAAAAAAAAAAAAAAAAAAAAAAAAAAAAAAAAAAAAAAAAAAAAAAAAAAAAAAAAAAAAAAAAAAAAAAAAAAAAAAAAAAAAAAAAAAAAAAAAAAAAAAAAAAAAAAAAAAAAAAAAAAAAAAAAAAAAAAAAAAAAAAAAAAAAAAAAAAAAAAAAAAAAAAAAAAAAAAAAAAAAAAAAAAAAAAAAAAAAAAAAAAAAAAAAAAAAAAAAAAAAAAAAAAAAAAAAAAAAAAAAAAAAAAAAAAAAAAAAAAAAAAAAAAGAAAAGCAGGAGAAAGAAAGAAAGAAAGAAAGAAAGAAAAAGAAAATCTATTACTGACTGTTTTGACTTAATCTCAAGAATACCGATAAAAGTTTCTGTGGGCAGGAGCTTAATTTGGTTTTTTTGCCAAGAAACATCTCCCAAAGGTTGCAAGTGATTTGGAAACAAAGAAAATGCATTTTAAAAGCTAACAAACCTCCACCGCTCTTCACCCACTCTTGGTTTGACACCCAGCTGGGGCATTAGTGAATCCTTGAGTTGTCGTCCGTGGTTCTTAGCAGTGTGCTTGCTGGCTGCTCCCTGTTGCCGCTTTGGCTGGAACTATCCCTGCTAGAGGATAAGGAATTGTTTGCTACTTTGCTGCTGCAGCTGAGGAAGGCTCCCTGACCTCTCATGCCACGTCACCAAGGACGGAGCCAGATTCATGTTGACAAATGTTGCTTTTCCAGCGCTGCCATCCCAATTCCTGCCCCTGGCTTCCCACTCCCTCCTGCTCCTCTCCAACCCAACAGGGTGGCAGCCCGTAGTGCTCTGTGCAGATGGAGGGTAGGAGATGCCTTTGGGGACTGGGGTAAGGACATCGGGGAGCTAATGCATGGCAGGGGAGCTTCTCAGGTCCTCAGCACCTTGGCCCACCAGTACAGTGCTGTGCTCCTCCACAAGGCTGCTTGGAGAGAATCTGATAAAAGTGAAATCAGAGCTAGAGGTCCTCTGTGTCCCACCAATATTAACATGCTTGGAGATCCCTTGGTGATCCTACTCCTCTGCCTTAGCTTGCTACCTCCACTGCTAACCCTGCCTGATCTATCCTGCTCTGGCCCACTTGTGGGGACTGAATACTTTGCTTGCCCCAAGCTCAAGAGAGCCCTTGGGGTTGGTCCACCTTATTCATGTTCAGTATGTAGCAGATCAAAGAGCACATAGATTAACTCAATTCAGATGACCAACACTGATAGGGAGAAGTGACCTTAAGGTCATCTTTAAGCTTATACCAAATGAACACCCACACTGTGACCCCCAAGCACAGCAAAAGCTAGGAGATCTGCTGGACCTCAGCTCCATTGTTGATCATGGCTGTCACCCTCTCTGCAGCATGTTTGCAGGCATGAGGCAGAGGAACTCAGCAAGACCATACCCTGTGTTCCTGGCTGCTAACGCCCGCCCAGTACTGCCCATGAGCAGGGGACTTCACCAAACCCTGCATGCAGCCCACTGAAATTTGCTGTTGAGGTGACACATGCCACTCAGACCAGTAAAGGGGACCCTTCGAGGTTGACTGTATATATCAGTGTAGACGTACCGGGAGAGTGTTTGGGAGGAAAGCCAGAAGGTGAGTTTGTGGGACTTTGTATCTGCAGTCTTGTCGATGTGTGTGTTGAAATCTCCCAGGATGACAAGTCAGGGTATTTCATCACCATTGTCAACAAGGTATCAGTGAACTCCTTTATGAACCCTTTAGTCTGCAGAGGTCTGTAAATGAGCATAAAACTCTGTGTTAGCTTTGGCTCAGGTTTCTATTGTCAGATGAATGAATTCAAACCTTACTTTCAGCCTCCATTAGAGCTGCCAAATCCCACCCAGAGGAACTATCTGGGGCAGCAAACTGCTTTATCAAACCTCTGTGCCCCTGCACTTAGCTGGACTATTTGCCAAGTGCTGTGGATGATCTCCTTGCTATGCAAAAAAGACCATGGACATCCAGGGAGGTTCACAAATAGCACAGATGTTTTCTGACCCTGTTCACCAAGTGACAGGCAGACTCCCACCCTGGGGGACAGTATATTCACTGATCAAGGGCTATCAAACACCCCCATGACCATAATTAAATTTCATGGGTTAGGGTTTCAGCAGCTCACCTGCAGGAACCTGGAAGTACTGGATTTTTCCACCAGTGTGCATCTGGCTGTACATTTTCTGTCTGGTTGGTTTCTTCCTTACCTTGCTCTGAAGTTTGGCCACAGCTGAAGGCTCAGTGCTCAAGTAGGTAGGCAAGGGTGCTGAGGTGGCACAGAAATTGGTCTCTCTCTTTTTTTTTTTCTTTCTTTTTGGTGAGGTGTGCCTTTTTCACATCTCCTGAGATAACAAAAGTCACTTCAAACCTAACTTCTCTGTCAGCTAGAAGAAACCACTGTTCCCTGTAGCTGTGATAGAATTCCTCTCAGAAGGACTCAGACCATTTGGGGACACTTTTCTGAGACCCATTCGGCCTGTATTCCCATCTTCCCTAGGCCTGCCACGGATAGCTTGGGTCCTACCCAGGTGAGCGCGTGGGCACCTAGATAAGGAAGCCAACAGTAAGAACATGAGTGCCAGCAGTATCCACAGCTTCACAGGCAGTCAGACAACCAGGAGCACCCCTGACTAAATGAGCAAGACAGCGACCATGCTGCTAAGCAAAGTGCCCTTTTTGCATGCTTATAACATGGGCTATATGTAAAAATAGCCGCTAGTCAGCAGCAGTGTGTTGCTCACATGTGTGGGCAATATGAGGACAAGTTTATTTCCAAGTCCCCTTGCTCCTATTAGTCCCTCGCCTTTGATTTTATGTGGGTTATCCAAGGATGAAGGTTATCTAAGGATTTATTTTCAGCAACAGATATTTTTAAAGGACTGGAGGTTATCTGAGGTTTAGCTTGAAAATAACAGTACTTTGGAGAGTTTGCAGCCCCGCCTAGTATCGTTTAGTTGAAGATATGCCCACATGCACAACTAGTCAATTCACTCTGGTAATTTAACAGCGTTGTTGAATTCCTCACTGATGCAATGGTTTCACTTGCTAACTTTTATAAATAACACTTTCTAAAAATCTCTGTTTACCCAGGACATCCTGGCTAACAGTGTTTTGGCACAGGTTACTTGTTCCTTCACCATTCTGTAGCAAGACCTCAGCAAAGCAATCCACACAGACATGAAGCTGTCAGCCCTTACAAAACTCCAGCTCAAAACACCGAGTAAAATGTTCCTCAATAGCACTCATTTTCAAACCCTATTAAACCCCCTCTTCACCTTCAACTCTGACCTCCCAAAACACTCAAGTGCACAGTCCCAGGTTTTGTCTTCGAGGCACACAGTTGTCACAGATTGCGACATCTAAAGGTTCACCTAAAGCTGTAGGAAGAAGGGTGGTTGACAAGTGCACGCCTGGCATACTAAAACTACCCGCAACAGGGCAAAATCCCATCTGGGCTCAGAGGCTTCCTACAAGCTGGTCTCAAGTGTACAACAGACTGCCCAAAAAAACAAGGGACTTGATGAATTGCATTCCCAGCAGCTCTGTAAGTGAGTAGACCCTTGTTTGGCTTCTTTTTGCTAATAAAAACCCGAAGCAATCTTGATGAAAGAAAAGAGAAACTGAAAAAACTCTGACCCCATCTGAGAGACTGTGACCATGCCCGTGGTTCTCCATATCTCTAAAGAGAGGAGGAGGGAGTCGCATGGGACAGGGGTACTCACCTTGTCCAACACTTACTGGACGGGTCTGGGACACCTTGGTGCTGAGAGCAAGCTGTGCCCCAGGCAGGTTTGACACCAGTGCCTGGTGGTACGTCCCAGGCCATGGGGTGAGCTGGAAGGAGCTTCCACTGCAAGGCTTCAGGCAGCCTCCAAAACCGTAAAAACAGCCACAAACCAGGACCCTGTGTCCCACTACCTTCACATAAGCAAACATCGGCAACTTGCCCTTCCTACCAAAACCCATGTTTGCTTTTGTTTTAATTGACCTGCTGAAGAGAGGACACCGATGTGGCTACAAATAGCATTTTCAGGGGTCAAGAATTCAATCTGTTCTAGAGAGGCCTACCACTGGTGCTCTTGGCAGGGCTCACGCAGGGCTGCCGTCAGCCAGTCCCCAGGAAGCTCTCTAGCTCACGGAGCAAGAGCGGTGCAAGTGGCCAACATTCAGGCTTGGCTGCCGAACCAGAAAAAGGTTTTCAAAACTTCAACTCGGATCAACCTAAATCATTTTCCCGAGGCACAAAGGGATGGGAGAGAACTGAAAAGTGTCTTTCACTTCTCTTTCATATCTCACTGTTTCATTTTCAGTCACGGGAACGAAAAGTAGAAGGAACAAAAGGCCAGGCAGATCCTATCCCTTCCCTATCCCATAGTCCAGCGGTCAAGGAGTCCAGGATGTGTAATCCAAATTCACTTCTTTTTCCCCTTTTTCTGAAGGGGTTTTGATCCCCACTTCCCCCATCCATTTCACAACAACTCCTCCAAAACCTTCTTCAGGGCTTTCTGGGCATGGCCCATCAGTCGAAGCCAGCTGGTCCCCAGGATAAACCAAGAGAATCTCTTTCCAGGGTACATAATAATGAATAGACTCATTGGGGCTGGAGATGTGGGTTCAGAGACACTCAGGCAGAACGGCAAACCACACCTGGCTGCCTCACACTTTCAGCATATGCCCTATTAACTTTGTGATTGTGTGAGGGTGTTAGGACACTACCACAAGTTTCAGGAGTACCCCCCTGCACACACATTTTCAAGCCCATGGATTAGTGATTCACTCAAGGATGACTGCAATCACATGAATTGAGTGTCTTGTTTCATCTTGCTTTTTTTAAAACTTCAACTACAACTGGAGGAACATAGTCCATCCTGAAGACCCAGGCTCTGGCACAGTGTTCCCACATGCCTGAATTCTCATGACCATGTTTTGTGTAAGGCTGGCTGAAGCCTGGGAAGACTGTGAGAAGTTAAGCCTTGCTGTAGCCCAGCTCCACAGCGTACTGAGCGGCATCATCTAATCAGGAATAGCATTTGGGGGTCATTGTGTATGATGTTGGGGTTGAGCAAACCCTTGCATTACTCTCCAAAGGAGACATATAAAAGCAGTTGTAAGAAAAAAGCCTAAGAAGCAGTCTTTCTAAAAGCAAGAGGGAAAAAAGCAATGAAGATAGTAAAGAATCCTGCTGAAGGCACCAGTATAGGAAAGGACAACATCTGCATTTTTCTTTAGCCCACAAAAAGATTGGTGCAAAAGGAAACTTCAACATGTGCTGTGAGGGAATTAATTGTTCGGTGTCAAGAGAAGCCAGCCAGCCAGCCAGATTTCCCTTCAGAAAGGATGCCATGGAGCCGAGTTCAGCATTCAACATGCCCACACCCTGGGCAGCAACCAGAAACCCTTAACCTTAACATTGGTGGAGGCACAGAAATGGCTTGCCTAAGTTGCAGAAATGCATCGCGCTCCAGGAGATTCCCTGTCCCTCTGAGCAGTTTGTGTCCATCTGTGTTGTTACTGATAGCAATCATTATCTCATCCAACAGAAAATAAGCAGTGTTTGCAAAGAAAAGGCAGAACAAGAGCAGGCTTTGCCAAATCAAAGGGGGGCCACCAACAAGTTGATGGTTATTTTTCAATAAGGGCTTATTTTTACTGAAAGGTGGTAAAATGTGTGTCATTGTGAAGTGCCATACATATACGTCAATTATAAACATTGGCATCCATGTGGCATATGACCTTTGCTCCTGCGGCAATTTTGTTCAAGAGAAAAATATGTATCACTAACTCAGTATGTTTTCTTAGAGTGTAATGCTTATATTAGCATAACAGTGTCTTACAGCATCACTACAGCTAAGCTTGTGTCAGCATTTCCATTACAACTAAGCCTCTTCAGGACTGTTTGGATGAAGCAGGATGTGTAAAGAACTGTTTAGGGGCTGAGTTTCAGTCTTAATTTTAAAAGCATTTGTTTTTGTTAAATCAGAAGATGGCCAGGCTTCTTGGCCTCATATTTGATCAATCATGACTTAAATCCTATTCTGGGCAGTGGTGGTTTTTGTGGACAGGATTATAGCTATCTTTTCATAACCAGGAAAAAAAAATCTTGCCAAATAACATGATTTTAGCATGAGTTTTGCAGTATGCATTGCTATTCCTAAAGACCTAACTCCTGGCTTTTGTGCACTTCTGAGAAACTCTTATTGAACTTTTGTCTATTTGTTTGTTGCTGTGTTAAAAATAAAACAATTTCTGAGAGAAGCCAGAACACATGACTTCAAAGATTCTCATACCCCAAGTCAAACATAAGAACTGCCAAAAGTATTCATTTGAACTAGTATTTTCAGCCTATAACTTTTCATGGTTATAGGCTGAATATCTATATTCAGCTTATATATCTATTACAAGATAGAGATATACAAATATTATATTTATATATATTCAGCCTTACATATAAATAAATATTTTTAACTAATATTTTCAGCTTCATAACCTTCAAAGGTTATAGGACCGTGGCAAGATTCATGACATTCAACAAAATAAACTGACAGTGTTAACAGTGTACTTAAGCAGAAAACTCAGAAAACCCTCCAGTCCAACCCACATAACAACTGTAATTTAATCAGGGATTCTGGCTTGCAGTATGATTAGAAGTTACAGAAAGGACAGAAGCTACGTCCATCGCAGGCCAGGGGTTTTGCTGGGTTTGAATACTATCCACATATTTAGCAAAAAGGCAGTCCAGTACTAGGAGAGTTTATGGAGAGACAGCTCGGACAACTAGAAGTCACTGGAGGATAAGAGGGTGGTTGAGATTATGTAGAGGACTTGCAGATACATATCAGAAAAGAAATTTCCACGTAAATTAAACAGTTCTGGCTCAACCTATCACAACTACAGAGCTTTTGGAACATGAGGTTTTACGTAAACTGTGGAGTGTTTTTCAATGTAAACCTCTAAAGGCAAAAAGAATGGGGACAGTAGTAAATTTCACATATAATCACTACTGATGGTGGCTGACAAGCTTAAATATTTCTCTAATACAGGGTATTGCCCTAGTGAGGGCTAGATGTAGCGTGTAGGAAGAGCGGCTTTACTCTAAGAAAGCCTTCATCTGACATGAGAGAGGAATTCATGCATCTTTAATGGTATAAAAAATGACAGCCTCAAATATCCCTTAAAACAGAGGAGACACATATTGGGAGACACCCATAGATGTCATTTCTCCCTTCCTTGTGTATGTTCCTTTGGGGTAGCGGAATAAATGAGCTGTTCTTCCTTTAGAAAGAGTGGGGGAGAGAGAGACATTATTTGTGAGTGAATAGGGGAAAAAAAACACCCTTGACTGCAATTAGCAGATCTAGAGTTACAAAACCTACACTATGTTCATAACACTTGTCACTGCAAAAACACACAACTCTCCCGATAGACCCCAAGAGCTTTGTTGTGCGCCTTGTTGTGCTGCAAATTAAAATAACATCAGGGACCGAGGAGGACGTGGGCACAACCAGCCCTGAGCAAAAACACCTGTGCCCTACCAGGGACCTGCAAAGAGGGGAGAAAGCAGGTTCTCCTTTCCCCAGGGGACCTCCTGCTTCTCAGGCCAGGGCGCTAACACAAAAGGATGGGCAAGCTCTGATCCCTCAGCCCTGGAGAAAAAGGTACTTGCTATCTCCATACCAGAAGAGGGTTCCGACTTGTGGAGCTAGACGTGTCAAACATGCCACTCAGAGCCAGGTGCCGGAGCTGGGAGGTGGCTGGAAATGCTCACAAACACCCATTTTCCCCCTGTTTCCTCTTCCCTCTTTTCAGCCTCGGCACATCAATCTTTCCGGGCGGGTTTTCAGAGGTGGCTGTGGATTGAAGGGGCAGCCTAAGCACCTGACTTCAGCAGTCTGGATTGCCCAGCTGGGGCAGTGCAGCGCCCCAGCTATATGCCAAAAAACGAGTCTGTCTCTCACCCTGCTGCCTTGCAGGGAAAGGGAACACATGGCTTCCAAGTAACGGGCTTGGGAAGCACAGGCTGATTCTCAGCACCCAGTCATGTCTGCGGCACCTTTGCAAATGGCTCTTTCCCCTTCAACAACACCGTTTCTTCAAAACCCCCATTCCTTTTCCTTCCTCAGTCACTTTATGGCCGTGAATCTCCCTCTAAACTGAAAATAATGCACATTGCAGTCTTCTTGGTTGCAGCGGCTTTGACATGCCAAGCATTTTCATGCACATCAATAAAGCAAAAGCTGAGAACTGGCACAGCTCGCTCTTAGTTCAGTTTGGGCTTTTAATACTTGTTCTGTGGATGCAAGCCTTACTGTCAGGGCTATTCTTTATTAGATGGAAAGAAGCTCTTCTATTCTTATAATGGGTTTCATTGAAAAGCAAAGCCACTTCTCTGCATTTATTTAAGTGCAGAGCTAGAATAGAGACCAGCATGATGAATTTTAAACAGAGTTCACATCTGGTCCAGAAACCACAATCAATTTATTGCTGTATCTGAAACATTTTCAGCATCTGTCATATAATATATTTTCACACGTTTCTAACAAGACATTTTCTTGGACGTAACATAGACAGGTATATCTGTCAGTTCAATTTCATGCAAACGAAACAGAAGAATTTTTGGCATGGTTTATTATACTGTCTTTGGAGCAGTGTAACTATCATGTGAAAAGGGTATTATTTAAGGATGCCAGAAGCTCAGCAATTTCTTCCAAAACGTGGAACTACTGACTACACAGCAGATTTTATTTTTTTTAGATCTCTACCTTCCTTTTTTCCATTTTGATAGAATCCATTATCCAATGTATTTGAGAGGTGCGTACCTCGATACTATAAAACCTATCTTAGCTCTTTCTGGGAACTCTCACATTTTATGTTAAAGTGGAATCTTCCACTCATGATGGCCATTTAATCACAACTTTATTCAAAGTTTTATTAAAAATTAAATGGCAGTACAAATCATATTAAAATCCTTAAGAGCTTCACGTTTTCACCCAAACCTCTCATGGGCTTTCCCACACAGAACCACAGATGTATCAAATAGCTTGACAGCACTGCAGCCCTATAAATAGGCACGCCAACTTGCCCCCATATTGGCCCCAGTACAACCATTTACCACCTCATTTTTGGCTACATAAACTGCCTCTAAGCACTTTCTCATTTGAAAACGCTGGGGTTCCTGTAAGAGCACTGCATCAGCACACAAAATCCTGCACTCCTCACCCTTCCCCCTGTGCTCATATAAGATCATGCACAGCCATTACTTCTCTGATGAGACAAATAAAAGGCAGTCAGGGGTCTGGGGTGAGTATCATGTCCTGGTGATGGTTTACTTGCTTTGCTTGCTCTTTTTTTGTCTCACTCAAATTGAGAGAAGATGAAGTTTGTCGGGGCATAGTGGGGTGCATCCGCAAGCGAGCGAACCTGTGCTTTTGCTGTAAGCACGCTCCAGAAGTGGGGAATCAGATGGGCCTGCGGCATAACAGTCCCCCACTGCGTGAGGAAGACCCTGAGATGATTAAACATCTGTTCCTGCTAAATTAATATCTGCCATAATTAAGGGTGACATTTAGCTCCTCGAGCCAAGAAAGAGGACCATACTTGACTACCAGGAGCAGCTAAGACAAACGTGGTCCCTGCCTGGCAGAGAGGTTTTGGTCTTTTGAAATTTGCTTAGATATTGGCTATAAAACTGAGCAAACTAACCTGTGGCTGCAGAAAACCTGCAGGTAAAATTGCAGGAGGAGGGGGAGGTTTGTAAGCAGTGACTGTCCAAGGCTGTTTGTGCAACAGTCTCCACAGAGGCCACGGTGCCACAGGGCTTGGTGGCACTGTGCAACAGACACCAGGGTCTGGAGGGTCACAGCTGAGTGACTGGCATGGCGTTTGGTGATCCCATCCCAGTATTTACTTGTTTTCTCAGCTTTGCAGTGTTTTGGTTTGGTTTTTTTTTTTTCCCCCATCACTGGACAAAGAGGAGAGTCCTGTGAGGAAGAGAGTAGAAGGCAGCACCCTCCCCTGCATCCCCATGGAAGCAGCCTCAGCGATGTTCAGAAGCTTGTTTTCCCATGCCAAAATCAAGGTGGGAAATGACAGTCCAGGGTGAGACAGGTGCCTGTTCGCTGGGCTGAGGTGCTCTCAGGCTGGTTGCCACCTCTGAATTTCTCCCCCAGGAGGTCTAGAGAAGGCTTGAGTCAAATATGGGGCTTGAAAAAAAACGCCAATTTGATTTCTATTGTATTTTCATTTGTAATAAACATTTTACTGACATTCTGGGTAAGCTTGTGACAGTTTGAAAGTTTGCTCTTATGAAGCTGAAGTATTTATCTACTTTAAAAATATTGTGCTCTAACAAAACTTAGGAGCCTGATTCATACTATCACTTTTGTTTTATTTTTCTCATTTATTAATCCAGGTTTTCACAAGCAGATTCTCTCAAGACATTTTATGTGGGCTTGGTTCCACAGTAAAAATAAATACATTTCCAGTGAATTTGCCACATGAAGCTTGCCAGCTCCTTTGAATTAGTTTAACCATTTGACTACTAAACAGCAGAGCAGGTATACGGTGCTGAGCAACTCCATGTGCCGTATATGTCTAATTAAATGTATGTATCAAATTAAAGTGCTGGTACCTTAGTGAGACATAGTTCTTTAAATGAGCCCATAAAAGTTACAATGACACAAGACCACAAAGGGTTAAAAAGGTATATACCTCACACTGTGGCATGCACTGAATTAACAAGAAAGAAAAGGAATTTTTTCATGGGAGAAATTAGGTGATATCTGACATTTACTTAAAATTGAGCTTTTCCAATATATATTTCTAATTATTTTAGCCTAAAGAAGAGGGTACTCCACCTGTGGCTTTGAAGGGCTTTAAGGTCCCCATTTAATAGCAATGTTTTAAAATAACTGCATGTTGGCTTCTAATACCAAGTTATTCAATAAAGTGCAGAACTGACGGGTTGCAGAAAATCACCTGTGGAAAGAACAGATTTTTATCTTTCTCAAAACACTGTGATATGTGTTGCCAAGATTTATAACTTCCCTAGAAGCTGGAAATCCAACTTTCTCCAAAGGCACGGAGAAGTCAATGACTGCTCTGCAACAAGAAAGCCAAATCTGTGGAAGAAAACAGACTCTTGAGGAAGTGGAACGCTTACATCTATTTACACATCTGCAGCCGTTTGGGACAACTGACATTCAAAAAAGAAAATTCTCACAGCTTTCTCCCGCTTAAGCCATAAATAGCTAAGACAAGGTCCTCACCTGTCTTAAATTTTTGCTAGTGCGTTGTAAAGAGGCCACAGGCGGACAGGGACTGACTTCAGAGGCAGATGGAGACAGGGGCTGCAGATGGATGGTGAGGGGTGGCAGGAGACAGCTGAAGGGGTTAGCACATCACCCGGTGCGTCCCGTGGGCAGGCACCAGGTGAGCGGGGCACCGAGCGTGAAATCTTGGCACACCGGTGGCGAGCATTTCTAACGATAGGGCTGTGATTTAAAAGACAAGCCTGAGCCTGCAGCATAAAGCAGATAGACGGTGCCAGGCCATATCAGATTAGAGGCTGCACAGTCCTGTTTCAGGTTACAAGTATTTCAAATCAAAATGCAATGATCAATTTTCCCCTCTCTCCGTCTGTGCAGTTCTGCAAAATGTTTTTACTGTCTCAGCTTTAAATATTGATGCTGAACATATGTATAGTATGACAATCCGCAGGCATTTTGTGCTTTAATTCTGCAGGGATAACTCAGCTGTCTCCAATACCACGCATGTTGCACTAGTTGTAGTTTAGTGTTAACAAACCTGGGACCCCTGTATTTCTTCAATTTTTCTTCAAATCACCGTTCACACACATTACGCTTGTTTCCTGTCACTGCACGACATCTTGAAGTCATAGGAAACGCATGTGTGTACCCAATTTGTCTGTGATGAGCCCATGGCAGGGGGGTTGGAACTAGATGATCTTTAAGGTCCCTTCCAACCTAAATCATTCTATGCTTCTATGAAGTCTGTGAATTAAAGCAAGATCATTTAGACACCTTTCCGAAGCAGAATATGGCCCCCACACCCCCAATCTCAAAACGTGGCATCGTCTGCCATAGCCAGAATTATGAACGAACATGAGAGGCAAAACCTCATTGTATGGCCTGCGGCTGAAAGCTCCCTAAAATTGCTCCCACCAATTGCTTCTAACCAAAAGGCAAATCAACCCCTGCAGCTGAATCACCCACTCATCAACCTCGAGTAGGTCTGCTCACTTTCTCTACGGACAGCCTGGGGTTTGTTTGTTTGTTTGTTTGTCAGGCTGGGATCAGTCCCAGTGGGTACTGCCCCTACATCTAACACCCAACAGAGCGTCTCTGGAGGCTGCCTCAGGCTGGAGACCTCAAAAGGCTCAAAGGGAAGAATGGACTTCTTTTGACCGCGTACAGCTCTGTCTGATTTCCCACAACTGTTCAACAAATGCTCTTCCTTTGTAGCAGAGGTTTGGCTAAGTTGCCGCTGAAGAAATTCATGTCCGGCCGAAACACAAGGCAGAACAATTTTTTGCATGCTTGCAGCACCAAGACTCAGACTCATGACAAGAACTGAGCAAATAATTGCTTTTTTTCATCTTACTGTCCAAAAATTGTTTGGGGTTGACAAAAACCAAATAATTTTCAGTGTCCCCACCCAAAACAAAGTACTTCAAAACTTCGATCTAACAAAAGGTTTATTTCAAACAAAAGTAAATACAAAGCCTTTTGTTTTCCTGGGGAGTGGAGAGAGGAAAGGGAAGTACTTTATTATTTTTTAATTAAGGTTAGGTCAGGATCTAAAAATAGAAATCTCAAAACAAACAAAAAAAAATTTTTTTTTTCAAATATTGAGTCAAAATGCTTTGGTTGTTTTTCTCCTCTCCCTCTCAGAAAATTTTAATGACTTAAAAGTGCACTTTCAGCAGGAAAAAGCAACACAAAATTTCATCCAGATCAACTCTTGAACCGTTGCTTTCAAAAAAAACAAAAAAAGAGTCCTGTGTTGTGCTGTCACTCAATCTGCAGCCCACAGATGACCAGGATCAGCACCACAGTTGGGAGTAGTCTGCAAAACCATTGCAAAAGAGCGTGCTTGCAAAGCAAAATAGTCATGGTTTTGCATGCAACCAGTGGGTGCACAAGTGTTTGCCAGGACACAAAGGTCAGAGCTGTCTCCCTACTGCTCTCAGTTCCCACGAGGATCATCCTCAGGGTCCCAAATTCTTCTCATGAACCTGTTTATTAAAATTACAGGTTTTGGTAAAACAGTATCATATTGTGTATCTAAATATTAAATACTTTATCTGTCTCCCTCTTCCCCTTCCAACTGGTAAACACCAGTGGGACACAAGATGGCAGTAGGTTTTTTGGGTTTTCTTTTTTTACTGAAGGGTGAGGTGGTTGCTAGACTGAAGGAGGCTGCTCTACTGCATTAACTCGGAATTAATTGCGTGAACATACCTGGCAATTATCCAGTAACGAGCAGAGAACAGAAATGCAGAGAAGGCCTGCTTCTCCTCACTTACTCTGATCTGTGCATGGGCATAATGGTGCATGTCACCCAACGCATCTGGCAAATCTCATCACAGTGTCAGGCAATATCTATATCCACCTCTGCTCTGCTCGAACACAGACATCTGCAGTTAGAGGAGATGAATCCCACCCATAGACACCTTCAATGGCGAATGCTAAAAACAAATACAGAAGTGTTCAGAGTGTGCTCCCCATTCCCAAACAGTTAATATATTTTATCCAATAATCATGTAATGCCAGAGGAGTAAGTCATCTCAGAGCCCTGAACGTCCAGCTGAGAGATCTAATTTCCAGGCTGCAGGGAGAAGCACCCTCCTTCTGTGGCACTCTCGCTTGCCACTCTTGCATTTCTTCCTACAGCCTGATCACGGGAGACTTCTTGGCGGCCTCCTGCACCAACAGAGATGGAGCTGCTGTGCTGGGGGATGGAAGCTGTATGCACAGATTCCTTCAGGGCCAGTGGAAACGAACCCTGCATCCTCCCAGCACACCTATAAGACCATGGTCTTCTTAACATCTAGAAGGACATCTCCTGTATTGAGTGGTGAAACGAGCCAACCTTGACAAGATGGGAGCAGCTGTCAGCAAACACAGCACCACCACTCTGGAATGCACTGGTGAAAATCCAGTGAAGTAACAGTAATAACAATAGTACTTCTAACAGTAAAGAACAGGGTACAAGTTTTGAGGATCCCTGTCTTGGATTTGGGCACCTAAATTCTACTGTATTTTCTCCTTAAGCAACTAAACCCTCAGCTGCTTCGGGCCTTAGTCTCCAACTCTCATTGGCAGAGAGTGGTCCATTAGCTTATCCTGGAGGAGTGGGAACACACACAAAAAATTCCAGGCTTCGATAATCCTCACCTCTGGGTGGGTCCATACATTATTAAGTGCATTACCTGTCACAGATTGGAGCTGTACTTTAACTACTGTGAGCTGCACAGATACTTTGAGGAGAGGCAGCTATATAGATTAATGTGATACACTGACTTGCAGCTGTTGTGATGAAATTGTCTGGCCTGATTGTTTTCTGTAAAAGCTGTGTAATAGGGAGTGAAAAAAGAGTTCCAAAGGACCTCTGTTAGCAGTCATGTGCATCCCTCTGCCGCTGCATCTCTGCTGACCTCTCCAAAGTGCTCTCAGACATTTCATTCTCTGTACAGCTCTAATGCACTGCATTTCCTTCATGCAACGTGAAGGAAAGAGATGTAGCAGATGCATAAATCTGACATTGGAAGCACCTCCTGAAAGCTATTTGTGGAACAACTACTTGAGTTGATTTTGTTCTGGGCAAATCATACCTCCCAAAGGATGATTTTTTACAGTGGGACAACAGCTATCAGTAAAGAGCTGCTGGAATTAAAGCACAAGTCAGCAGTCTCAGTGAAGAGGCAGAAAATTGATTACTAATTTCTCTTTTTTCTCCACAAACTGTCCTCTCCACATCAAACCTCAGACACGGCACCAATGTAAAGAAAACTTGCAGATCCGTAGCAATGTGTTACAACAGAGCAACAGAGTTCTGGTCTTCAGGGCCAGAAATCTGGCTTTTTTAGCAAGCACTACCACTAAAAACCTTTTTAAAGGCCATAGAAAAGCACACGCTAGCCAACTTACCCCAAAATGTGAAGTCAAATAGACTGTGTAAGTTCAGTATCGCTAAGGCTGGTGAATAATCAGTGGAATGAAATCTCTGCCCAGAAAAATACCCTGTCTATGGAGTAATGCTGCAGACACCCCTGAACAGATGGGACCCAGAAAGGTCCATGACATCAAGAGATGAAAATAGCTTTTACAAAAAAACCAAGATCGTAGGCCTGATTCTCATCTCACCTTGCTGTAAATCATAAGTCACTCCATTTAGGCTGGAAGTTAAGTGAAATCAATTTAGGACCCTTAATTTTTAGGGAAGGATAATTATTTTACTCCTTCCTTTCCAATTTGAAGCAGCCCATCAAGCATCCAGCTGGCTGCATGCTGTAAAAGAGCATTTCTCTGGACGAAATCAACCCTTCTCCCTCCTTTAAATCCCCTGCCCTCTAGTAAAACACTTTAAAAACGTGTAAGAGCTATTTTTGTTGGGGTATGCCCAGTTGTCCCAGACATAATATAGACTGTCTCCCAGTCCAAGATCAACTCAAGTGGCCACTGTGAAGCTGTGAAGTCAGAGACGTGCAGCATGGGAGCACCAGAAGTACCTTTTAAAACAAAAGGTAGGTCTTTCCCCTTTGCTTGTCAAATCATCTGCAGCGGGTGGATATCCAGCTAGCAAGTAGCTGCCTGGCCTGTTGCTGGCTTCTGAAGACATCCGTCTCTGAAGGTCTCTGTATTTAGGTCACATCCATTTTCAAAACAACTCAATTTCTTTGTGGAAAATTTAAAAAATTACTCCAAGATATATTTCTTCCTAAATCTGTCAGGGTAATGCTACACATCCCCATCTGCATGAGAGAGGAGTAGGCTCACAGACGTGTCTTGGTATGGAGCCAGATGCTACCAATATTAAAACATGCAGCTTCTGTGTCCAACCCAGCATCCAAACTGAAATTTTAAAAAAAGTTCACAAACGTCTTCAGAGAACCCATGTGATTCTTACCCTGCTCACAGTTCAGTGGTTGCAATAGCATTAAACCCTCTCCAAGTAGGATTAATTCTATCTCTTTTATTTAAATGAAAATGTTCTCCTTTTCCCATGTGAGCTTGTAAAGTCATGGGAATGTATTCTGCTGCCTTCCTGAAATAAATCAATGAATATATTGGAGGGACAGGCCAAAAAATGTATACGTTTCTTGCCCTGCAGCTCTATTTCACCCGTAAGTGTTTGCCCACATCCTGGAACAGAAGAAACGTTTTCCTTCCATCGAATTTCCGACTTTCATATTTCTACAGAAGTTGGCCATCACCACACAGTTGATATTAACCACTTGACCCAGAATCTGTTAGGAAGAGAAACTCTTTATGAGAATGACAATTATAATCCATCCCAAAATATCTACAAACAGAATAAAATGAAATACAAGTGAGCTTTTTTCTTGAGGATACTGTCTAATAGAGACTCCTTTTCAGTCTGGCTCTCCTTCAAACGTATCTTTATTCGATAGGTAATTGCTAAATTGTTCGTCCTATTCCTGTTCAGAATATGCACAAATTCATAACTTTGAGTATAACAAAAGACTACAAAACTATGAAGAACCAGATATTTCTTAGCCAACAATGTACAAACTGTGACAGTTTATAAATTCAGGCTGCTGGAAAGTGCAAGTTTATGGTCTTTTCTAAACTACCACATAGAATAGTTACAGACAATGTTAAAAAAAATAGGAGAGAAGGAGAGAAAATCAAAACATAAATTAATTGCATGTAACATGCTGTAAGATATAGCTGTCATTCCTGCAAACCACTGTTCAGCTGGGGGACTGTGTATGCACAGTGAACCGCAGGGCATGCTTGTTCTCCATACCTTTCATAATCACATCCCTCTGCAAAAAGTAGCCTTCTCCATTGTCTTTTTTATCTTCAAATCTATCTTGAGCAAAAACACACAGTTTCTCAAGTGCACCCCAAAGTGTTCTGTAACTTTGGCGCAGCATCTTTCTGCTGCCAAAGGAACATGTATAACTCCACACCCGTTAGTATGAGAGTACAATCTTTACTGAATTCACCCTTCAAGCAACCCACACAATAGGGGAGACCACCACCACCACCCCAATGGTGTCTCAGGGAAATCCTCAGCAGGATCCACCACAGTGCTTAGAATTTTTCAACCCCTGGATAACTACTGCTGGATAATTCTTCCATACTGTCTCACCCAATGGTCTGAAGGACCCTGCATACAAAAATGCCCTTACTATCCTACCTGGTGGTCTAAAGAACCCACTCTGTACCAAAAAAGCCCTGCCAGTTCACCCTTATGGTCTGAAAGACCCCCTGTTCTAAAGAGCTCCTAGGCTTCATAGACCTGTGTGGGTCCTGCTCAGTTAGAGACTCACTACTTGTCCTCGTTTGAGGTAAAAGAGAACAAATTTTCATTGTTTGGTCCAGATTGGCCATGAAAAATGAGTGACGGATGCTTTCTCTCCTGTCCTTGGAGAGAGAGGTGGGGGAGAGCATCTGTCATTCATTTTCAGCAGCCAGACCAGCCCAAACCACGACACTACTCTTGGTGTGTCCATCAGAAGCGCTTCACTGAAGATAACATTCAGGCAGTCTGGGGTGGTGCAGAAGCGTTAGTCCAGAGCCACTGCAGCACTGTGTCCCATACATGAGATGGCAGTGCTATCCTCAGCCATAACCAGCTACCATCTTCTGCGCTTTCCCCTGCCCAGCTGGCTTCGCTGCTGACCTCGCATCTCCTGCAGTCTGCACACAACTGGCACCTGCTACTGCCTATTTTTGGTCAATTCAGCCACATTCCCCGCCCTCTTGGAGTCCCTCCACAGCTTCTTCAAGTTACAAGCATCTATACAACACTTGCTAGTCCACTGCCGGTTTTTTATTTTCTTGACAAGTAAAACAAGCATTGACTTTTCCTCAGTCATTTGGTCTCAGTCTTTATCCACAGTCAATGGTTCCCCATGCAAATGGAGGCTCCCCATACATATTCACCGTGTATCCCATATCCCAAAACACCTCTGTCTGAAAACAATCTTCTTATAGGATGTCCATTCCATATGTTCCACTTTCCACGGCATTTCCTTGTCAGAGCCAGACAATATTTCTTTTTGACAAGACATAAATTTGTTTCAGAAGAGCAAAAATAAATTTGAGTTGCATATGGGCAATCAAATTTCTGCTGGGGGAAAAAAAAAGTTTTTTTAAATGTGATGCCTTTTTTTCAAAACAGCATTCATTGTTTCAAATTTGACCAAAATTTAAAAACAAATAAAAAAACTCAAACCTGTTCAATACAGCAGTGAATAACCTCCAATCCAAAGATTACATTTTGCCACCAGCCAAATTATTTGGGTTAAGCGCAAATAGTTTCCCATTTTTTCTTTTTGCAGAAAATGCAACATTTCTTGTCCCAGGGGAACCTAAGTTTTTAACCACTTTTTTTATTTCTGACACTTCACAAAGACCATAACTTATCTATCCTGATGGTCTTAGGCAGCACATTGTAGCAAGCAGGGCTGTGCCCATTTCCCTTCTCCCTGCACAGATCCGTAAGGTAGTCACCAGGGCCAGATTCATCCCAGCTGACTTCAGAAGTGTAAACAGACACTTATCCTTGGGTTCCCTGGAGATATGGTCAGTTCTGGGGGCAACTCATGGAGCCTGTTTTCTATTCAAGGAGCTCAGAGTGATTTAAAAGTCTGAATGCGTTATAAGATGGCCAAAAATCTGCAGCCTGAGATCAGTTTTTAAAACAAGTATATTCATATTTTTGCATCAATTTGTCAAAATGCTGAATGTACCCCTGGATTGAAGGCAGCTGTCACTCTTGGGAGTAAAATTAATTATCTCCTGTGATAGACTGTAATCTCCTATATTATTTCTTAATTGATCACACACTTCACAGTTTTGACATCTTCTTTAGCAAGGTGAATGTAAATACTGCTGCACTGTTCCTAGATTGTGCGCTACTGCAGCGACAACAGCCACTCAGGGACATTTCTCTTTAAATTGAAAGTTTTCGGGTAGAAAACAGAATGTCTGAATTACGTGATTTTACATTTATTATTAGGTATCACTACCTTGATTTTTTAATTATTAGTTAACTTGACAATTTCTGTCTTCTCAGAGGTGCACAGCGAAAGGATGACAGAAGCAGCAACACGTTGCAAAATCTATCTGGATACTAGGGAAGAAGATCTCACCATGAAGGTGATATGACACTGTCACAGATTGCCCAGAGAGGTTGGGGAGCTTCTATCTTTGGAGATATTCAGAATTAACAGAACACAGCCCTGAGCAACCTGCTCTGACAGAGCTGGACTTCGAAGCCGGCCCTGCTTTGAACAGGGGTTGGACCACATGACCTTCAGAGGTCCTGTCCACCTGAAATTATTCTATGATCCTGTTCACTTGTGTATTAACGTCTCTCTAACAGTTGTGGTCCCCCAATTCAATTTTGCAGGTTTTGACACGTTTTCTGAGAGGGTCTTTAGCATCTCAGGGATTTTGACACCTTGAGGAAACACAAGGAATCATTTGGGTTTGCGAGTGAGCAGATGATGGCAGACACCTGTGTTTCATTGCTGCAGTATGTCCACCACTGGATGGACACCAGACCCAGACCTCACTTGTGTGCAGCCAGCCAGCAGCTGTGGCCAGCGAGACTGCACCAGGCACCCTGGTCCCCCATCATCCTCCTAGGGCTCAAGGAAAGATGAGTCTCCAACATCTGCCCACATCCCAGACATCCAGCACACATGAACAGGCTAAAGCCATCGGGTTTGGGCTGCCCTTCTCAAGCAACTGAAGCAGTTGCTCAGCAGAAGTTCAAAGGCTGGTTTATTGAGGTAAAAAATGTCCCCGCTGGACACATATCAGTGTCCAGATCTGGCGTGAGTTGAGGAAGAGCTCAGATGGAAAGTAAGCTGAGAGCACAGCCATACCCCAGCACACCTGAATACCTGGGTAGTACTTCAGAGCTCTATTACTAGAGAAATTGCTTTCTTTTCCTTAATAAAGCCAAATAATTTATTTCCTGGCCTTTGCACTTTTATTACAAGCTGTTGCATGTAAATGGCTTTGTTTGTTTGCCCTGTAGTTTTATAGCTGGATGCTTCTGTAATTAAGGGTGTTTTTAACCGATATGTGTATAAAATTGAAGTGGGCAAGTGGAAAAAATAAACAGAAGGAAAGTTTTTAACAGAAGTTATTTGAATTGGCTGTGATGTTCTTCCCCACTAGCTAGTGAGGTTTTAATTAGCATTGAAAATCATAAGTAACTGGAGATGAAAGAGCCCTATTAGGTCACCCAGTCCAGTTCCCTGCCAGTTCAGAATTGTGCCCAACAGTGTATTTCCCAGTGTTTTGTCAAGTCCGGCACTAAGCCTGTTCATTACATGAATAATATGCTCTTTTGAAGTAGCAGGAGGGGAACTGCTCACAATCCAGATCCAGGCACTTTTTACAGTTTATAACAAAAAGAAGTGATAAGCGAAGATGCAAGCCAGTATAGAAATTTATATGCAGGACTCCGCACGGGTTATTTATTCTCATTATTCTTATAGGGGAGCTCACACGTGGCCGAGTAAATATGAACGATGAACTAAATGTCATAGCAGGGATTGCGGGAAAAGTGTTTAACTGCTTCACTGAAATGATTTTGAAGGGGCCCAAAAGAGGGAGAGAGGAGAAGCTGCAAAGCCGTCTTCACTCAGCTCCTCCTGGCCTGGGTCTGCCCTTGTCCCACAGGAATATCGTGCATAGCTCACTCACATTTTCCAAAAAATCAGAGCAAGAATTAAAAAAAAAAACCAAAACAAACCCAACCAAACAAAAAAAAAAAACCCTCAAGAGCATATGTCTTGGGTGAGAAAGCTCATAAAACAAGCAGCCAGCAGTGGGTTGTCAAAAAAAGGTGAAGGTTTCTGATAGACCAATGAGTCAAACTAGATGAGGACGGCTAGTATGAAAACTACAGTTCGGCAGATGGAAACAAGAGATTCCTCCACATCCAATAGCAAGGCATCAGTAGGATTTCTTTAAAGTATCCATGACATTTTTCTAATAAAAAATGCCTTGCACAGAGTACAACTCTGTTTTACACATCATTATAAGTAAAAATTACAGACAGTACACTGCAATGGCAATCTTGGTCAAAAGAACATCAACATGGATCAAAAAAAGCCAGTTTTAATCACTAGCCTACTTAAATACAGTTTTATAGAGACATAGTTCTGCATACAAAACTTGTTCAGTACTACAGAAGATGCTTCCAAGCAAAAACTAAAATGAGAAGCAAAATTGACTGGGGATTCCAAACTAAGAAACAAGAATGTAAATGGTAAATGGAGTTCCTTTTACCACATAACAAAAGTGTAATGTTATAATCAAGAAAGATAATGACATTGACTAAAAGGCCATCCTGTTGAAGGGAAAGATGAAGTTAGAAATAAAGTAGCAATATATGACAAAAGGATGAGGAAGGGAGTAATTAATATAAACTAAAAACTGATGTATGGAAAAGCAATATGGAAGTCTAAAGACACCAGGATAAACTAACCCTAATAATAACAATAAAGGATATTTAGAAAACACATAAATCCTTGCAATATTTAAAAAATCATTCTAGATGATGTCTGAATTGCAGAAAAATATTCAAGGGGGCAGAAGTGTTGGACATCTGGTCCTGGTCTGTGTGCAGAAAGCATGGTAAAATGCAAATACCATATTCATATCGCCTGAACATGATAAGAAATATTTGACTCCATCACAATAAGAAAGATGTTAAAGATGTACTAGATATAATAATTTTTATAACGAGGCTGCCCATAGAATGTACACCTAAAACTTCTTAGACTTCTGCTTAAGGCAATAATTGGCAAACTTTTATTCAATTCTGATGCCTCTCTGAATGCTGGAGCAATTCCCCAGGCTCAAAGTGCACCAAAACACAGTGCCAAAACACAGAAGGGGCACACGATGTGGCACAGGTAGCCAAAATCTGGGTAGCTGGACATTAATCCTGGGCAACATTTACAAGGCAATAATGAGTAATTCTGCCATCAAAGAACAGGAAGACAAGGATATAATTATTGGTAATCAGTACAGTTTCACAGGGAAAAGGCCTTGTCATCCTAAGAATGAAGTCGGACTGGTGTTTATTAGGTTGTTAAGTGTCTGACTGAAGTACACATCAACTTCTAGGGTGTGTTCAGCTCCCTAAAATTAGCATTATACGCAGTCAGTAAGGGCTGCAGTAACTGAACCAAGCACTGGCTAAATGACATATCCAAAAGTAGTTATCAGCAGGCGAATTTTCCATATGGGTGCACCTGACGGAGAGCTCTGCAGTGATCAGAGCGAGGCTGTACACTATTCGGCTCACTTTTCATCAGAGGCTTGGGAGTAATAAAGAATGCTTTAAAGCAGTCAAATGCAGAGCAGCACACCTAACAAGGAATATGGAGCAATGTGACAGTATGAGAGCCCTAAGGCCCTTCAGATTTTTCACCAAATTTTTTCCTCATCAAATGGCTTTAGCCCATAACTATGTGATGATTAAGTCAAGCAGAAGAGTCCCCAACGGAAAGGAGAGCTCCAGCTCCGTAGTATGATGACAGGATTCAGCTGCCATATGGGCGCTTACGGTCAGATCGCATGGCTGATGACAGCACCACAGCTCCAACGGAAGAGGTGTAATAGCAGCAAAATCCACTAAGGGTATCTTACTCAGGTAACAAGGACGGAGATTCAAGTCCTTGGTTGAGCTGAAGATGCTGAGGGACTCCACCTTCTCACGCTCCAGGAGAGGTCCACAATCAGCTTTCTGTCTGTGAGCTCCTAGCAGAACCAGAAACTTGTTTAAACCTCTCACAGGTGAGAATGTACCAAGCAGGAAAAAAGCTTTGTCATGAGTTCAATCACTCCGTCCCCTTACAGATGGTAAAATAGCAAGGAAAGGCCATGGAAAGGCGTGCGCCTGGGCATCGCCCACAAAGAGGTGGTGAGAGGATGCTTGCAGCAGGCCTACGCTCAGGTCTAGGATTTAGAAAAATTTCCCTGTGTTCTGGCAAGACAGCAGGAAGATTTTCTGAAGTTCTGTCATCCATCTCCTTAAAATGATAGTCAAATACCTGAGAGGACACCGAAAAATTTAAAAAAATGTTTTAAAAGGAAATATAAATTGCCTTATTGGGAGAGAATCCTAAAGCACAATCTATCTATATTAATTTTTTAACAGCTAGAAAAAGGACTGGGATGTGAGTTGATTACAGCATATATAAGTACCTTCGCAGAGAAAACACCATATACCAAAGGGCTGTGTCACCTGGCAGAGAAAGGCGTAACAAAAACCAAAGTCTGGATTCAGCTTCCAGCCAAATTCAAATAGGAAATAAGGCACAATTTTTAACCACTGGAACAAACTACCAAGGGAGTGTTAGAGTCTGCGTCCCTGGATGTCTTCAAATCCAGGCTGGATACATTTCTGGGTTCTGTGATTTTGCCAAGCTCAGACGTTATTGGGCTTAGTAGGAGGCTGACTGGGTGAAATTTAATGGCTTGTGATGTGCAAGGGGTCAGACTGGCTGATCTAATGGTCCCCTCTGGCTTTAAATTTTGTGTAAGATTTCAGCTAACTAGCAAAGCAAGTGCAAACGACCCAGTGGTTGCAATATATTGCTCCAAGTGTGGTTGACCAACTTTAAATAATTAGTTATAACCAAATCCTTTCTTAATCGCAAACAGAAAAAAAAAGTGGAAAAAAGGGAGAGGGAGTTAGTCCCTGAGAATAGTTCACTCAGCTTTAATCCAGAGAAAAATTGCACCAAACTCCCCAGGAAAAAAAGGTGTGCAAGTCTTTTTACAGAATCAAACCTAGATTTTACAAGAACAAAAATGGCTTACGTACTTAAAAGTCCATTTAGCGCTTGGCATAGAGCTATTGCTTTCTACACTGAGTGCAAGCACACTTTAAGGGCACTGGGGATCCGATTACTATCCTGCAAAGTGTAGGGGTTGGCTGAACAACCCCAGAGTAACTCAAATACCAGGGAACCTGGCCTATTCCCTGTCCATAAAATACACAGAAAATGATCCCACTCCCTGACATTTTTTCAGCTGGGACAGCTGCTATAACAACTCAGAGCTTTTCAATCTCTGTACAGAGCTCATGTATAACCTCTTCAAGTTTTCAGCCTGGAACCACTTTTCTTCCAAGCCCATTTCACTGGAGCAACCAAAAGTGCTCGCGGAAAGGCTGTTTGATAGCTGGGGGGGAGAAGGGGGGGGAGGGGGACACATTAAATCAGTGAAGAATTTAAAAGGTGGGGAGGGGTACAGGGGGCAGGGGAGTAGGGTAGAAAGATTTACAGCCAAAAACAACACACAGCTTGAATCCGGTCCAAGAGGAGCCACAGGGGGCTGGTGCCAGTCACCACTGATGAAAGGGTTTGGATTTGTCAAGGAGAAAGATGCCGTGTAAAAGTTGCGTTCAAAGCCCCGGTGAAATTGCATTAAAGGGCTGGTCCCTACAAGTTTTGCCTGAGCAGTGACTCCAGGTTTGTGCACTCTGAGGCGAATACTGATCCCCTTCTTCATGCCCCACTCTTCCGCAGCAGCCCTGCGGCTCCTGCTAAGGGCAATGCTCCCCGCAAAGCCGACCCTGGCTGGAGGGAAATGCCATGTTTAGAGAATCGGCTGCTCCAGTACTCACTGCTGGATTTAACTGTTTAGCAATGTTTTCCAGCCACTTGACTCCCTCCATTACTCAGCCCAGCCGGAGGGCTTAGCCTCTTTGGAGTGGTTCTTTAGGGTTTTGTTTTCTTCTCAGTGGAAATTTGCTATAGCTGTGATATGCCTCAAAATCCTCCCCATGAGCCTGCTGATGGGGCAGAGAGACCCCACAGCCCACCCCTGCCCGGGGGAGGGCTCAGCAAGCGGTCGCAAGAGCTGCTTTGCATCCTTCTCCTAAACCTTGCCGGCCCCTCAGTGGCCCCAGCATCCACTTCCCTAGCGTCAGGGGATGGGGGCACTAGTAATTTGTACATTACTAGTAACTGTAATTTGCTTGATTTAAGGGGCTGATGGGGTCCCCTCCAGTATTTGGCATGGGGATGTTACCCTTGGCTATGCTCATACTCAAGGGCAGAAGTTTCCATCAGCAACTTAAAAGCGTTATAATGGAAACAAAAAAGGCAGAGTCGATATAAAATCTCCACCGGTGAAACCTGAAGCATTCAGCAACTGAATGCAAAACACAAACCGGCAACACTCTTCCCAGCAAGCCACACACTGTTCCCCTTTGACCGAAGCAGTCAGTCAATACTCAGGGTCTTACTCTTCCCAGTGGGCTGGAGAAATTCATGATAGTGCCAGGTATTTCTTTGATGCAATGCTACTTAGTTTGAAAGACGGTAAACAGAGCCTTATTTCATTGAACAAACTGGGATTCAAGCAGCAGATTTGCCTCTTTTCGGTCATGTTACACTCAAAAATGCTTCAGAGTTTCTTCTCAGACCAACGATGCGAGGTCTTCCTCATTGTCTTCTCCTAGGTGCTGTTGCTCCCAGAGTGCCGTGACACTCTGCATCTGCCTGAAGCACCCCAGAGAAGGGCTGGCAGCCCCCCAGGTCAGCTGCTCGGCAGCTCCACACCCTACTTTGCCTGTTGGGCGGTGGCTCCTGCTGCTTCAGCCCTCTCAGACCAAAATACATCGCCCTAAATTCATCCCAAATTAGGGAAGGCCAAACCCGGCACCAGTCCTGGCAATGAGGACCGGGGCAGTGACCTCAGCCCCACATGTCCCCACTCTGCCCCTGCAGCCCCCAGGCAGCGGGCTGCCCTCTGGTGAGCGCACCAGCCTCCGGCTGTCCGGCTTTCCACAGGGATAAATAAATACCCCGCTGTGAGCTCTGCTTAACCCCAAGAGCATAGCAGGGACTTTTTCAGAGGCATTCATGAGATGCAATGAGTTTTTCATCGGCTGCTGTAGCCCTGCCGTATCACCTAGGCTGCAAAGACACGTGTACTACACCTGTATCTTTGGGGAATTTCCCTTTATTTCACTTTCTAAAATGTCACCCTCATAATCTCTTAGGTCACAGGCCCTCCTCTCCTCACAAAACCATCAGCCCAAGGCTTGAGGGTTGAAAGATTAAAGTCCCACTGTGCTCACCTGGACCTGAGGTTCTCAGGGACCTTCCCATCAGGCCCAGTTCTGCATGCCCAGTTCAGGTTTTGCACCACATGCAAATGTAACTCCCGGTTTCAGGAGGGCTTTCTTGGCTTACTGGCTTGTAGCCATGATGAGAATCAAGCTCCCTCTGGAAAAGAAGCAGCATTATTTGTGCCCCAAGACCCATAGCCGTCCTGTACTGTGGCCTAGGGAATCTGCAACACAGCTCCAGCAGCGTAAGAGATAAATCCGGGCTTGAAGCATGAGTTCATTTTTGCTGCTTTTTTTTTTTCTAGCTGACTTGCAGCGTCACCATTGGCATAAACAGCCCTGACTTCTCCATCAGCTATTTCCTTCTTCACTTCCTCCTGCACCAAGTGCATGTTTTTCACATTTGTATAGTACTTGCAAGCTCAGAAAAGCTCATCTGACTGTGACTGAAACTCTGGCACATAGCTCGATTTTTTTTTTCCCCTTTTACTGAACTATTTTTTGCGTGATATGCTGCCAACTTCACTTTCCCCCCTTCCTTCTATATAAACAATATTCCTCTTCCAGATATTTCTTACACATTTGATAAAATGTGTTGCATACATAAGATGACTTTGGCTCAATTTTATAAAGATTTGGCATAACGCAATATACTAACTCAACTTTGATTCACTAAAAAAATGTATGTCATTAAGAGCTGTATATACTTCTGATTTTAGTGTACAGCCGTGATTGACTGTTTCAGTTGTAAGTGATGAAGGCATGGCCAAATATAAATAAAAGCTGTACACCACCTTTCAAAGACATGCCTTTTATTTATTTTATAAGAACGGATTAGGTTCTAAAGTTTTCGGGAGGTGTTGCTTTACCAGTGGCACTTCTGCAAGTACAGCGGTGTTAACCTTGGTTCCTTGGCCAGATTCCAATGTGGTTAATTATATTCCGCACACTGTGAAATTCCCACATAATTTTCAATTAAGGAAGTTATTTGCCACTTCTCCCACTCCTTGAAAATTGTTGGTAAGATCTGCTGCATACAAAATGGCTGCTGTGCTCCGTCCCAGTGGTGACTGCATGTTAGCCAACACTCATACGCAAAGATGGCTTGGATATAAAATAAGTTTAGTCCTTTATTCTGATCAAGGTCAGCAGAAATTCAGTGGTCTTGTGCTTCAGAGGCAAAAAAGGAAGGACAGAGCCTGGGAATGTATGAAAGTGTCAAAACGCCTGCATGAACCTCACCTTCTTAGGACTATTTGGAGCTGACCTGCACCCATACTTTAACTTGACTAGTGAATTATTTGCATTAAAAACCACTTATTTGTTGTTGAACCCTAGAGAGGGTGACAGAAGAAGTACATCTGGCTGTTAAGGTCTCCCCCAGAAGAGGAAACATTCAAGCTAACATTCACTCCACCCTTTCAAGGACCTCCCCAGGGTGGGTGGCCTCTGGCAGTGAGCTTTCCTGGAGAGCACACTGCTTGCTGGCCAAGATATCCTCAGACACAGCCAGGGTTGCTTTGCCCTTGTCTCACTGCGTGCACACAGCGTCCCAGCAGACTCTGGTCTTGTTTTCCAGCCCATCTGCCACCCCAGGACATTGTTGTTGTTCATGAGGGTTGGGGAAGGGCAATGGGAAGGAGACTATTGATAAGACTGTGACCCCATGTCAATAGCTCGAATTTCATGCCAGATACTCAACACCACGCCTTGTTTACAGAATCACAGAATTACACAATGGTAGGGGTTGGAAGAGACCTTCAGAGATCATCTAGTCCAACCCCCCTGCCAAAGCAGGTTTACCTAGAGCAAGTTGGACAGGAACGCATCCAGGTGGATTTTGAATATGTCCATAGAAGGAGACTTCACAACCTCTCCGGGCAGCCTCTTCCAGTGCTCTGTCACCCTCAGTTTAGCTGGTGAATAGCCTTTTCCGACATGATCAGGTCTACTATTCCATGCTCCTTGTGGCCTTGCACCTTCAGCATTCACTGACAAGGCTGGATCATGCTCCAGCCATCTGTCAGAGAGGACACCGCCAAGGTGATTGAATGCTTCAGCCTTCACAGACCACACCAAAAAGGGAAAAGCCCTTCCAATTCAGGATGCATGCTGGAGCGCTCTTGGCCAAACCAAGGCTGACCTTGGCCACAGGCTCAGCAAACATGTCTCCTGCAAGGACAAGGTTGTGTCTGAAGTAATATTCCTGCATCATGACATTCTCCCCAGTCCCTGTCTACAGCAGCTTGTTCCTTTCCAACTCTGCAGGGCTTTAAAACACTTGAGTTCTTCCCTTCCAGCCCTTCCAAGTTTGTCTCATTCCCTTACTATTAAATTAGCAAATGTTGTAGAACACTTTTCATCAGCTCTTTTTTCCCTCTTTTTCTTCATATTTTTTGTACCCTTGTCACAGCTACAGACAGCCATGTTCAGCATACTCACTAATTTTTGGATTTCCCTGTCCCTTCTCATCAGAAACACATCCTTTTGTGAAGATAAAAAAAGAGAAAAACTTTACTCTTTCCTGTATTTTTTTCCAACCCTGGTTGAAGATTCCTGTCTACTGGAGAGGGTGGCTGTTCCCTCTCTTTGCAACAACCTTATGTGACACAGACATGGTACTCTGCATACTGCATAGGGCTACCCTCTCTAAGGGTCTGTACTAAATGGTGGCCCTCCTTTCTGCCCCCATTGTACACACAAATACAGATGTAGATGCCAAGTCTTCTGTATTGCAACACCATCTCAAAATTGCTGTGCTGCCAAAGTCTCTTCTTGCAAAATAGCTTGTGAGCAGATCCCCCACCCACTCGCTTTTGCCCAAAGGTCACACCTGAGCAGTATCCCCCCACCAGGTACACCACAGGCAAAGCCTTCTTGTCTCCTTACTCTTGCCTTGCACTCTCACCCCTCAATTCTATTTCAACATGACTCATTATTTCTAAGATTTTAAGCGAGTAAATTGAATTATCTTCAGGAGGAGCTGACAGAAGCCGTCATGTTAGTGAGAGAAGAGTGGTGGAAGAGTCCAACCTGGCATTTTTTTCTACTGACAATGCCCTCACCGTCTCATTTATTAAAATGTTCTCAGGAGTGGCCTATTCCATATCTTTGTCAACATAAGGAAGGTCTCCCAACGCATTACGTTATATTATGGATTGCTAAAATTGAGGTTGGCTATGCCAAAAGTACTTTTCCAAATACAGTCACTGTTTTGAAGGCCAAATTGTTCAATAATGGCCTACATCTGTCAAACAGGGGCGCTTCCACTGACCAAGTGATAAATTTAATCCATGAGAAAGCTCAGAGCACATAAATTATATTGTTCCCTATCCAACTAAGCTAGAGAGTAGTTAACTCACTGTGAAGCCGTTACTTTATAACATCTGAAAAAATGTTCATAATAACGGTTCTGTGGAGGCCGTTTTAGAAGTGGGTATAATATTGGAGTGCCTGTGGTAGTGACCCCCTAGGAACAGCCCCTTGTAAACCATTCATAAACAACATGGAGAGGGGGAGCTCTGTGTGTGGTCTTGACTTGATCCTGCAACTTTGGGAGCTGAACAGCTCAAGGTGGATCCATTTCATAATCGCTTTATTTGTTTTGAAATCTCTCAGCATCCTTCAGATGACCTTCATAGGAGCATGAGGCAAGAACTTTAATTATTATTGTACATAAATCTAATGCTTATCACAGCGAGGCCCTCAATCTCTGCTGGAACCTCTATGTATTACTGCAATAAAAACAAAGTAATACTCCCACTAATTACAAAACAAGTACTTAATCTCTCCGTCAGGAAATCTGATGTTGCTAGCGTGGCTCACAGACCTAGGTCTGGTAACTGGCAGACAATAAATTCTACGAATGCTACGTGACAGACATCTATTTTGAAGATCCCTCTCAGCTCCTTGACTTCCCATGAGTTTCTCAAAATAACTTGGTAAACAACCTGCTAATGCTGAAGGTGGGGGCACCGCTAAAATTGGTCCCTACTTGTCCACACAAGCCCTGGGATTCCAGGACTTCAGCAGTCCGAGCATTTTGTGGCCTTGCTGGGCATACGAAGTGACACATATTGCAGTTTCTTGGCTAACCTGGATTAATGGTGGCATTCAGACCACCCCAGCTTGTAATTTTGAAAAGGTCACCTCACAGGCCACCAGTACAGACACAGGAAGAGACAGCGTTCTTATTTTATACCGCTGCACTGCAGAAAGTCCCAGTGACAGAAGGAAGTAACGGATAGCTGTGGATCCAATATTTTTGAAGAGTTTGGTGGTAGAAGCAACCACAGGAACCCAATTTTGCAAACTATTCCCTTCCCCCAAATCCCAATTAATGTAATAATATAAGGAATAGCAATGCTTTACATCAGAAAGGGGAATATTTTGAATAAGATTTTTATAGCTCTGAAAAAGTCTGCCTGCCACGTCACAGAACAAACACGAAGGTGTTGTTCTTGCCAGAAGGAGGTAAAATCTTATTTCAAAACTTGTTTAACAAAATGTTATTAAGAGAGTATGAAGAGGGAGAGAAAGAAGAACAGAGATTACCCGAAGGAATAGTATACGGGCCTCGTCACAGCAGGATGGGATATCATCATTTCTGCTAAAAATACAAATAAAATATCTTCACAGAGATGTAGGACTTCTTAAAGATCTGAATTAAAACAGGAATAAGATTTCCTCAATAGACAGTAAATGCGATCTAATCCTGCCATGCTTATCTTTTTACTCCATAATCAATAAAGTCAACTAGGAAAAAAACCTGTGACAATTATGGCAATTGTTTCTTGTGCAGCAAGGTTTGACATCATCTGATGGGAGGTTAATTAATAGTTAACTTGGACAGCACAATTACCTAGTGAAATCACGTTGTTAAACCTCTGGCTGTAACTAACTTGTAATTTGAGAAGCATTTGCTCACATCTGGCTCTGGCCCATGTCAGAGACTGGGGACTTTAATGGCTATTGACTCCTGCAGGTATTTAGATAAGTGTTCTGGGTTGCTGCCTCATGAAAACAGACCCTTGTTTGCTCCTTGCATGCAATCCTTGGGAGTATCACCTGTTCTGCTCTGGAGATAACAGTGATGAACAACTAGTGGGGACGTATCTAAACAGCAGCATCCTGCTGTGCTCCAGTCCAACACACACGGGTGCCAATGCAGCCACATGATGTACAACCAGCAAGGAGAGCATGGATTTTGCCTGACTGATATCTAAACATCAGTTATGTAAACACAGAATTAACTCAAAGGAAGAGCACATCAGTCTGTCCTGAGCTCTACAGCAGGTGATGGTCAGAACATGAACTGCATTTTCGCACTTGGAGCTCTCCTAAGTTAATGGTATGGTGCTTCCCAGCTATATGATTTGAAACACATGTCCATGTTGCTTGGACTTCTCAGTTACTTTGCATCTGTGACTATTGCCCAGAAGGGCAAGGACCAGCACATGGATTGCTTGCTGGGTGAGCTGCTGCGGTTGTGTATGTTCATCACACGGGGTTTGTGACCCACTTCTCTCACTCTTCCAAGTCTCAGTTGATGTTTGCACAACCTCTAGCAGAAAAGAGGCTGCTTTGCTTTTGAAAACTAACTAATATGTTACTTCTCATAACTTCAACAGTTAAAGCCCACTTCTAAGACCGAGACAGTTAGTGGACCTACCAAAAAAAAAAAAAAAATAAAANGCAGTCACTTTAAAAAAAAATATATATATATATATATACTCTCCATTTGTGTCTATACTACTAAGTTGAGCAGTGCCTGGAAAGAGTTCTGAGTCCTGGAGAGATCATCCCTACTGTTAAGCTGCTGGAGTGGCCCAATTAAGGCAGAGTTTGGTCCAGTGCCAGCTAGAGTGTCCCCCAGCAGTTCCCAGGCACAGTTTGGGAGCCAGAGGATGTCCAGGAGCGGGTGGTCTACACATAGCCGCCCTCCTCCAAGCACCAGGGTCTTCTGCCTGCCCAGGCACCGGCTGCTCAGCCTCACGAGGGTCAGACCCAAGCATGTTTCCTGTACTAACATACACGCAGCCTCAACTCCCAGAAGAAAAAGCTGGCTTAAAGCTGTCAGAAGATATAAAAAAGAGCAGATCTGCTTAGTACTCGATGATGAAAAAAGAAAAAAGTTAAACCAAACACTTTCCAAAGCTAAAATTAGGACTTCACTGAGGACAGAAATGTGTCTTCATTGAAATGCTACTGGATGAGTTTTATACAGGAAAATATAGAACTATTTTTATTTCAAAATGAATTTTCTTTTTCTTTCTTTTTTTTCAGATTAAAGTGCATTTTTGCTTTCATTTTCTCCATTTATCTCTGCTCTGCTTTTCTCCACTGGAAAAAAGAAATAGGGAACTGGAGAGAGAAGAAGGGGAGCTCTTTGGGGTTCTGCTCTCACTTGCTTCTCTTCTGTTCAGAAGACGGTAAGGAAGAATAAAACATTTCTCCTGCCAAAGAAGAAACAGCTACAAAATCTGCCTAGGTGCTTGAAAGAACACGGGAAATGAGAAAGAGAATTGCTGGGAAAAAAATATAATAGACAGAGCGCCTGGGCAGAGAGAGGTAAGGCATTGGAAGCAAGGTTGCATGTAACGGTTGACTGGAGATGAAATCCATCTGGAGCTGACCAGCTGCTTTGAGTGTTTGCTCAAGCTGTACCAACATGACTCGAACAATGATTCTTCTGCTGGTCCAGGTCCAACCTCAATTCTTTAGCTCAGTCTGCACACTCTGGACGTCTGCATCTTTAACAAAAAATAATCATCAAGGTGAAAAGAAGGCTTTAATTGGGCATATGGCACCCTCAAATGGGAAGGATGGAGACAGAGCCCTCTTTCTCTAGCAAGGAATTTTGTTTAATTTCCTACTTGGGGAAAAGAGACAAGCGCCGTGTAGTATAAAAAAAGGGGAAGTAGTGTGATATTGGTCAATAAAACAGTGAGAGAAGAAAATCCAGAAAGCCAAAAAACAATGGACACCAGTGATTAATATTAATCAAATAAATTACGGTTCATTGAATCAGCAAAGTCACATGTTTGAGATTTATTTCATTTGCAAACTATATCCTGGCACGATCAGAGTGATTCAGTCTACATACAGAGACTTTTCTAGGGAAGTCAGAAGTACTAAACACAATCTAGGACTAGATCCTGGATATTTGCATTTCTTATGGGAGAAGATGCAACGTAATATGTCAGTGGCAGAATTTGGTCCACTGAAAGAACTCCAGGACACATTTATCCTGATCATACATTCATTTCATTTGATATCACACTAATTTGACAAATTCAAAGGTAATTCACTTTGAAAAAAAATAATTGTTTTTAATGTAAATAAAGGTAGCTGTAAGGTTCCCCAGTGCTTCACAGGACCTAAAATAGAGTCAATTTCTCCCATTTCTAATTTGCAAGTTCATCTCTGTATTTAGTACACCAGTATTGCTTTGCAAACACTTGCACTGTGGCATTAAGAGCTGTTGGCTTGAAAAAAGCCATGGAGACAGTGCAAATCTGAGACATTGCTAAACATTTTGCCATTTGTGGCTGGTTGTGCTTACACGATGATTACCCATGCTCTGTTCCAGTTATTCAACTGGAATTGCCAACTGAGACTGAAACCCTGGTCACTCCATGGTCTGGGTCCTGAGAGAATAGAGGATTTCATACTACATTGCATTTTGTAAACAACAATTTGTTGCATACAAAACCCCCATAAATATTATTTATCTTGATGTAAATTTCAAAATGTCAAAGAGCAGGGCTAATTAAGATTCAATAACAGATTCAATAATTTGAAGCCTTGTTTTTCTGTTTTATTACAGAGAGGAAAAGCAATGGCCATTATGTCCTAATTTGTAAACACTTTATTTGATGGTTGAAACTGGAAGGTATGTTAGTGTTGTTTGTCCTGTCAAAGGCTTTGGAATGGTCTGAAGTCCACAGAGCTACATCTGTTGCTAGTTATTGAAGGGTTTTTTTCCCCTATTTCTAACACAGTTTATAAAATGAAAAAAAAAAAAATCTTAAGCACTGCAATTAGAATTTAATAATGGGAGTTTTTCCTCCTAACAAAAATGGATTAAACTTTTCTTTGAACTTCCAAAAACAACACATATCTTGTAACACACAATCCCAAAATGTTCTTCAGTTTTCCATCTTGTTTGTGGATGCAAATTTTTGTGGATACCGAAGTTTAGAAGCAGACTAACAGCAAGGAGCTAAGCTCCCCGACCACATTTCTGTCCTTCGCACATTCTTACACCGTGGAGGCACCTGGACATCTTTACAAGAGCCCCAGACCACATGGTCCATCACTGCAGTGAGGCACTTCCCCCATCCACTCCGCACAGGACAGAAGCCCAACACCCAGCTTCATTCTGCTGCGGTTTTCAGCAGAGAGCTGGAAAACCACTGTCTGCCCCTCACCCCACAGTCACCAGCAATCCACAATTAATTAGCGTGGTTTTACTCTCACAACACCTTAGCAAGGAAGGAAGATTTCATACCTGTTGTACTGGAAACTGAGCCAAGGATTGAAAACAGGTTTGCTGAATACCATCTTAATACCCTGCCCTGTCTGCTATTTGTCAGCTTTGGTGGCATACCCACTGCTGTGCCAAAGCCCAGCCTGAAGAAAAGCCCTCTCTTTCCATCTTCCTCCCCTGCAGGACAGACACAAAAAAGGGCAACCCACCATCTGTGCTTTTGAGTATGCCACGGCTCTGGCAGAAGGAGTGGGGTTTTAGCATGCAGTTAAATAAGATGTAGTCATCTTGCAAAAAAAAAGAAAAAAAAAACCCAAAGTGTTGGAAATTACTCCATTCCTATGGGACAACCTAGAAAGAGGCAGAGCACAAAGCAGGTAATGAAGAGACCGTCAAGGCTGGCACCAGCAGCAGAGCTGAAGTATTACAGGAGATGGATGGAGAAGAATTCTACACCCAGTATTTAAAGAAAGCATATCCTTGGAATAAAAGTGATGATTTAGCAGTCAGCGCCATAGGCAGGGGATATATATTAAGCAATTATATGGAAACATCACATGAAGGGACTCAGGGATAAAGAAAACAGACATAGAGGGGCATCCCAAACCTTAGCCTCCTTCCAAGTGGAAAAACTAGGCTATATAAGAAGAAGAATGTCAGTTTGGGAAAGTGAGATACAAATTATGAAAACATGTATCTTCAGTGTTGATGCCTCAGCTTTCTAAGATTTTGGGGAAAAATTCCTTTGTGATGTTCCGGCTCCATCGAGAACCATGGAGGTGTGCTTTCATCCCATCTTTGTAATACTCCTCTTCTAAATTGTAGACCAGTGCAGACAAATTTTAAAATATTCTGTGGTAAAATTCATACAGCTCACATATTTGTTGGCTTTGAAACCAGCAGGGTTCCAGCCTCCTGGTCAAATCTAAAAGCCAGTATTTATACAATAACCGTACAAGACTGATTCATTTTTCCCCCTTGTGAAAATGCAAATGCCAAAAAAAAGGTTAACTAAAACCTGGAAAAAATATGCTGTTGCAGTGTTTTATGGGAGCCATCATGCAGGTCTCCTGTGACTCCTTCCTCTTCTGCAATCTGAATTCCCTTACTGTGCTGCATTTCCCATGCATGGCAGATGTTGCACTTGCAGATAGGAAAAGGAAACCCGCAGCTACGGTCCATCGTATAGTTCTTCGTACTGTTTTCACCTTTGATAGAACTAACTCAGAACATAATGACAAATTATTTAAGGAAACTTGAGTGCGGCTAACCCAAAGTATAGCAGTACCGCATCACTGCTCTGCAGACTGAAAGGGAAAGACCAGTCGCATCAGGAGTGACGCTGGAGCTGAGCAAGGCAGACGGATCTGCTCCCCGTAGAACAACCAGCGCAACTAAGAAAAGGCGACGGTGATAGTACTAACTTCGCTATCGCCTACCGCCTACTACTGTAGGCAACTGCTTTCTGAGAGGTACAGAGGCACCCATTTGCCCACCTGATGCACTCTCTAGAGAGGTGTGCTGCTTACTGCAGGCTTGTGGAGACTACCAAGCCTCATACAGTCCTCTGTTATCTGCTGCTGTTGTTTCATGTGGGCACCAGTGATACAGCCAGGAGCAGCCTGAGGAATACCAAGAAGGATTACAGAGCGGCAGTAGGATTACTGGGAGCAGCAGGAAGAGACTCTGGAGTGCAGATAGTTTTATCATCAATCCTCCCAGTCAAAGGGAAGGGGGTTGATAGGGCCAATCAAATCTGGCAAATCAACAAATGGCTACAGGACTGGTGCCACAACCAGGGGTTTAACTTCTCGGACCATGGGACTTGCTTTGAGATGTCTGGTCTACTGGGGGTTGCCCTCTATGTCAGTGACCAGCTGGAGAGCGTGGAGCTCCACCTGGGGATGGATGAGGAGCCAACTGAGAGCTTACGGATCAGGATTAAAGGGAGGGTACGGACAGGTGATTTTATAGTGGGGGTCTGCCACAGGCCACCTGACCAGGAAGACCAAGCGGATGAGACCCTCTATAGACAGATAGGAACAGCCTTATGTTCACAAGCCTTGGTCCTCATGGGGGACTTCAGCCACCCTGATATCTGTTGGAGGGACAACACAACAGGGCATAAGCCATCCAGAAAGTTCCTGGAATGTGTTAACGAGAACTTACTTCTCCAAGTAATAGAGGAGCCAACGAGGAGAGGTGTTATGCTGGATGTTGTTCTCACCAAGGAAGGGCTGATGGGGAATGTGAAGCTCAAGGGCAGCCTTGGCTGCAGCGACCATGAAATGGTGGAATTCAAGATCCTTAGGGCAGCAAGGAGGGCACATAGCAGGCTCAGGACTTCAGGAGAGCAGACTTTAGCCTCTTGAGGGATCTGTTTGGTAGAGTAGTGTGGGATAAAACCGTGGAGGGAAGAGGGCGCCAAGAAAGCTGGTTAATATTCAAGGACCACCTCCTCCAAGCTCAGGAGCAATGCATCTCAATAAAGAGGAAGTCAGGCAAAAATGGCAGGAGGGCTGCATGGATAAGCAAGGAGCTCCTGGACAAATTTAAACACAAAAGGGAAGCTTACAGAGGGTGGAAACAAGGACAGGTAGCCTGAGAGTAATACAGAGATATTGTTTGAGCTGACAGGGATCAGGTCAGAAAAGCTAAATCCCTGACAGAATTAAATCTGGCCACAGATATCTAGGGCAACAAGAAAGCTTCTACAGGTACGTTAGTGATAAAAGGAAGGCTAAGGAAAATGTGGGACCTCTCCAGAAGGAAACAGAAGTCCTGGTTACCTGCAATATGGAGAAGGCTGAGATACTCAACAACTTTTTTGTCTCAGTCTTCACCGGCAAGTGTTCTAGCCTCACCACCGAACTCACAGAAGGCAAAGGCAGGGACCAGGAGAATGAAGAACCACCCACTGTAGGAGAAGATCAGGTTCAAGACCATCTAAGGAACCTGAAGGTGTAAAAATACATAGGACCTGATGAGACGCATTCATAGGTTCTGAGGGAACTGATGGATGAAGTTGCTAAGCCACTATTCATCGTATTTGAGAAGTCATAGCATTCTCATGAAGGTCTCACTAAATGGAAAAGGGGAAACATAACCCCCATTTTTAAAAACGGAAAAAAGGAAGACCTGGGGAACTACAGGCCAGTCAGTCTCACCTCTCTTCCTGGCAAGATTATGGAGCAGATCCTCCTGGAAACTTTGCCAACATAGTTTCACTAAAGGCAAATTATGTCTGACAGATTTGGTGGCCTTCTAAAATGGGGTTACAGCATCGGTGGGTAAGAGAAGAGCAACTGACGTTACTCAGCTGGACTTGTGCAAAGCATTTGACACTGTCCCACATGACATCCTTGTCTCTAAATTGAAGAGACATGGATTTGACAGATGGATCGCTTTATAGATAAGGAATTGGCTGGATAGTTGCACTCAAAGCATTGCAGGTCAATAGGTTGATGTCCAGGTGGCAACCAGTGGCGTTCCTCAGGGATCAGTATTGGGACTGGTGCTGTTTAACATCTTTGTCAATGATGTGGACAGTGGGATTGAGTGCACCCTCAGCAAGTTTGCCAGTGAAACCAAGCTGTGTGGCACAGTTGACACACTGGAGAGAAGGAATGCCATCCAGAGGGACCTTGACATGCTTGAGAGGCAGGCCTGTGCAAACCTCATGAAGTTTAACAAGGCCAAGTGAAAAGTCTCGCGTGTGGGTCAGGGCAATCCCAAGCACAAATACAGGCTGGGTGAAGAATGGATTGAAAGTAGCCCTGAGGAGAGGGGCTTGGGGGTGTTGGTTGATGAGAAGCTCAACAGCAGCCAACAATGTACGTTCACAGCCCAGAAAGCCAGCTATACCCTGGGCTGCATCAAAAGCAGTGTAGCCAGCAGGTCAAGGGAGGCAATTCTGCCCCTCTACTCCACTCTCATGAGACCCCACCTTGAGTACTCCATCCAGCTCTGGGGCCCCCAACAGAAGAAGGACATGGACCTGTTGGTGTGAGTCCAGGAGAAGGCCATGAAAATGAGGCTGGAGCACCTCTGCTGTGAGGAAAGGCTGAGAGAGTTGGTATTTTTCAGCCTGGAGAAGACAAGGCTCTGGGGAGGTTATATAGCAACATTCCAGTACCTGAAGAAGGCGTACAGGAAAAATGTGAAGGGACTCATTATCAGGGAGTGTAGTGCTGGGACAAGAGGTAATGGTTTGAAACTGAAAGAGGGTAAATTTAGATTAGATATTAGGAAGAAATTCTTTACTCTGAGGGTGGTGAAACACTGGAACAGGTTGCCCAGCGAAGCTGTGGATGCCTCATCCTGGAGGTGTTCAAGTCCAGGTTGGACGGGGCTTTGAGCAACCAGGTCTAGTGGGAGGTGTGCCTGCCCATGGCAGGGGGGTTGGAACTAAATGATCTTTAAGGTCCCTTCCAGTTCAAACCATGCTCTGATTCTATTATTCTATTTTTACTTGAAATCATTTCAGTCCTGGTCAATGCACTTTGGCCTTCTAACAAAGTAATAAATAGGAAGCACACAGAAAACTGATGTTTTCAAAGGAATTATTTCACTGAAATACTGACATTCTGGGAGTGGTTGCCATTGTGAAATGTCAACCAGCACGGGTATTTTGATTTTAGCTTTAGTAGCAGCTGAAGATATGTGAGTGAAATCCAGCCCAATGCTCTAACAAACCACTTGAGCTGTCTGCAACAACATTTTATATGAGTTATTATACTAATGGGCAATTTAGTCATTACAATATGAGAAGTGAGTGCCATTCAATTTCCTTTTAATTTTGCTTTTGCTCATTTTAATTAATTTTTATAATTGTTACGGTAGTAACATTACTCAGCACTCATACTGATCACAGTTTAAAAAAACATTTCCCTATTTTCAAGATTGTCAGCTTTTCCTTGGCCCTTTCACTATACTGGTGGCATAAAAAACCTCTATAAATCTAGTGCAAGAGACACTACAAGCCATCCATCTTCTGTTCCACACTCCATATTCTATTAAAATCGTAGAATAGAATTATAGAATCATTTAGGTTGGAAGAGACCTTTAAGATCATCAAGTCCAACCATCACCCTAACACTGCCAAATCTACCAATAAGCCGTGTCCCTCAGCACCACATCTCCCCATCTTCTGAATCCCTCCAGGGATGGCAATTCCAGCCTTCCCTGGGCAGTCTGTTCCAATGTTTGATGACCCTTTCAGTGAAGAAGTTTTTCCTAATATCCAATCTAAACCTCCCCTGGCACAACTTGAGGCCATTTCCTCTTGTCCTATTGCTTGTTACTTGGGAAAAGAGACTGACTCCCACTACCTGACTCCCTCAGGTAGTTGTAGAGAGAGACAAAGTCTCCCCTCAGCCTCCTTTTCTCCAGGCTGAACAACCCCAGTTTCCTCAGTCGCTCCTCGTAAGACTTGTTCTCTAGACCCCTCACCAGCTCCATTGCCCTTCTCTGGACACGCTCCAGCACCTCAATATCTTTCTTCTAGTGAGGGGCGCAAAACCGAACACAGTATTCGAGGTGGGGCCTCACCAGTGCTGAGTACAGGGGGACAATCACTTCCCCAGTCCTGCTTACCACACTATTCCTGATACAAGCCAGGATGTTTGTAGGATACAGGAGACAGGTGGGATGTGTCACAACAGCTAAGTACAATTTAAAACAACCTAATCTGCCTCTAGGAAATTACAGAGTCCAGGAAAAGCAATGGGTGGCATGAAGCCATCTTCACCTCTTCTCCTCACCTATCCCCTGTGTTACTTGGGGTGCAACCGCAGCATATGCTAGCCACGCTGAAAACTCCTATATTACATTCTTAACAGTCTCAGAAATTGCACTATAAAGAGTTTCCTCTTGAAGAGCCGCTGGGCATGGTTCAAATAGCCCAGGAAACACTGTCTGAGATACATTTGTTTCTTGCTGAAATCAGCATCCGTGGTACACTTTTAGGAACCATCAGAAAATACCACTTTCTGAACAGCATTCCTTGAAAACAGTTCTTTGTCTTTAGGTAGTTTCCTGGTCTTAGATTTGCCTAAATATACCCAAACCCTAACAACTTCCTAGAAATCAAGGCAGAATATCACCACAGTTTATTAGAGAGGGTGATGAGTGTTAGATAACAACAGATACATTAAATATTTTGGTCTTCAATGTAATGAATACTTCAAAACAGCCACATGAAAGTTAACAAAGTCACCATAGAAAGAAGCATATGCTTACACAGTAGGAACAACAGGATATACATTTAACACGCTTTATTAGTAAAATCAAAAAAGCATTGAAATTCCAGCATGTTAGCATACTCACAAACTCAGTGAGTTTGCAAGAATCAAATGACATATTAAAAACTCAGCTCTTCCAGAAGCAGCTCCTTCTTTAACTATTTCTGTTCTTCTTAGTTTTTAAAACCTTCTCAACCACTGTTCATTGTCACAGCCTTGAAATCCCTTTTTCTGATGAGTAATTCCACATTTGCTTCTTTTCTACATCACAGTGTCATCTTAGCCACAGACCTGCCAAGCCTTCCTTTTTTAAGGATCTCATTAAAAATGCGCTAAGCAGGAGCCTTCAACTCAAACATCTCATCCACTTTGCAACAGTTCAAAATAATAAATTTGTGTGATACAGAATTCATGCACCTAATTGTCCCTTTATGAGGAATCATGGACCTCTCTCTCAAAATTTATCAGTAAACCTTTGCCTCCAGAATGGGATGCTCACTTGTGTTATTCCAAATGGGCTTATGGCTGTTACAGAAATGAACCGATATTTTTGACAGGCATCTCAAAATCATGTTCCTAGTTTAACAATTCAATGCTAAATTTTGGAATGTAACAGATACTGTCACGTAATCCTCAGAAGTCATGACCTCACTGTGATTTAGAGCCTTTAAGTGAGACTGGATATCATTTTTAGGAAACATGCAAATATGCTTTGTTTCAATTTTATGGAAAAATGAGCCAACCTCTATGTGCAGGTACCGTGGTGGCTCTGACAGACTGTTCTGGACCCATGGATCTAAGCCTTTCTCCCACCCATCCCTTCTGGAGCCTGAGCACGTTCATGATACTTGCAGCTTCACATTAGGATAATAATCACAATTAATTCTCATGTTTCAAGCTTCACCTGTGCTTATCAGATGCTTTTGTATGCTTGGGAACAGCAAGCTTGAGGTCTGGAAAGGATTTTCCCCTGGGTCGGCTTGGAGAAGTCTGCCATCTCTACTGCTCATGGGGCAATGCACCAACACAGATCACCCCCATCCGTACAATCACTGGCGCACAAGAGGCTTCCTGTTCTCCACCAACAGCACTTGCTTTTTAACAAGAGGAATATTCCTCCCCACCCTGGGAACTGAGTAAAACATGACGGTGATGAGCAGGCGATCGGGTGTAATCTCTGTGAAATCTACAAAATGTGACTTGGCTCCAGAATCTGAGCGCATCTACTCACTCTTTAGAGAATTTGGTTGCTGCCTTTTCAGTCACCGATAGCTAATACAATTAACAGAGAAAATGAATGTGACAACTGCCTCCTCCTGCACTTGCTGGTAGATGACGGCACTTGGAAAGGATCAGTTACACGAATTACCAAAGAGACAATTGGATCAGGAAATCTGGTTTGCTTTGTAAAAGGTACAAGACTGTAGGCTGAGGAAGCTAGAGGCTGTTACGTGTCTTCCTTGGCTTAAACAAAAGGTTGAGTTGCTTTTCGCCATGTTTCCCCAGTCTCACATCACAGCATCATTAGTTTGAATCCTTCACAGAAAATAAGTAAATGGTAAATTCTGCTTCATACCGTATCTGTGGTGTGGGTGATAACACGGGGTGAAAGGTGTGGTGGCAATGGCACCTCTGCAAATAAGCACTTCAGTTGTGGGATTTTGTAACCTTAATTTAGGTCCTCCTCGGCTTTCTTTTTTCTCTTTTTTTTCTATTGTGTCCTAATTGAACCCCATAATTAGTAGTAGTTCTAGTTCTCCCCCTGGATTAATAAAGCTGCTTTTTTAGTTTACTTGTGATCCATTAATTTTTCCAGCATCTAACAGTCAAACGTGACCAACCCAGTTCTTCCCAAGATAGCTACAGACAATGGCGTGATTTTAATCAGTCTTGAGGACTCCAGTTCTCCAGCGAAGTCAGTGCGCTCTGCAGGTATTTCACACCTCTAGAAAAAGACTATGATGCCTGACTTGAAGCACTATGGCTCAGTATTTTAGCAAATGTTTTCACATGTGAGTACACAAAGCAGTTATTCAGCAATATACAAGGTCAAGGTCATAAAAGGCTGCTTTAGTGCTCTTCCCATCTCTGCAGTTATTTTATAAAAATAATGTATGAGGTCTAAGTATGGAAAAGATCTCACAGAGTTCAGTAAAACTGGAGAAGGCATCCAATATGTCTGAAATGTATACGCATGTATTCTGTTCTTTGTCTTTTCACTGGTATGCTCAGTGGTGTGCTGAGCACAAGTTCAATATTCATTGACATTCAACAATGAAAAACCATTAATCAATCCTTATAAAGAAATAAGGAAAATGTAGCAGCCCTAAAAAATGCCAAGCTTGACTTCTCCAAATTTATTTTCTTCCTCTATATAAATCAGAGTTCAGTTTACACTAATTGTTGCGGGTTGAATGTAAAAGGTATGGCTAAGCAGCCACTGAATGTTTGAGCTTATTTCAAATATTTGGACATATTTGGTATGATTTTCAGACCCTGCTCCATCTCTGTCTCTTCTGCTCTGTGGGAAGGCTGTTTCTTAACAGCTTGACAGTCCTCTCTAGATTTCCCCTGCCTTGGGTTGAAGTGGGTATAGGACACAGCTGGGGCTCTCAGCCAGCCTTACACTTTCAAGGCTTTAGTTAATCGCCTTCCTTCCCTTCCCTCCTACCCAGACCACTCATAAATGACAGAGAAATGCCATTTAATATCTTATCTGCAATCTTTATGAGAAGGAGATGGGGAGTTCCTAGTGTCATTCACAACAGAAGAGTGAAATCCACGTAGTAAATCCTTTCCCATCACTAGCACTGTTTTTTGTAAGTGGCGGACCGTTGTATTATCCCTATAAGCTCTAGGATGATCTTTCTGTAATATTTTTTCAGTTCTTGCCCTAACGAAGCTCAAGCTGACTTAGTGCAGAAATTAAGAAAGTTCCTGCTAGCCAGTGATATGTCTGCTAGGGGGAAACATGAAGGATTTGAATTTCCAGTGCTACTGCCAGGGCAACTTGTGAGGGGCACAAGATGGGGCTGCTAGGAAAGCAACAGCAGGAGCATCCCACCCAGAGAAAAACTGTTGCCTAATCACAGGCAGGTCTAAATCCGACCCTGACAGAGAGGCAGGAGGGAAGAGCGTCTAGTCCTCCTGTAGCAGAACGTGGCTATCTGAGTGGCATGTTGCACAGAAACCAAACGTGTGTCACTGTGGCTACGCGTATTGTGGCTATGCGTATCTCGCAATATATGAATACACTGAAACAGAGGTAGCTTGCGTAGGGAAGACTCCTGTGCCATATGAGAACATCCATTCATCCGTTCTGCTGGTGCCTCTCTTCTACCACTGCTTTTGTTCCTCTTTCATCCCAGCCAGGGAATGAGTATGGGTGGGAAGAAGGGGGCGTTCCCCATGGCTGCCCCATTGTGCAAAGGGGAGGTGGGGAAAAAGGGAAAGGGAAAACAGCTGAGCCTGTTGGGACCTCTCCTTCATCACCACATTTCGACTCATAGGTTTGCCTACCTAAATGAACAAAGCCAAAAAAATAAAATTGGGGGCCTTCTTCCTGCGTCTGCAGATTCACTATTGTGAATTTGTGCAATTTCTTCAAATCCTCTGTATCTAAGATATTCTGTTTGTAAAATGGAGCTAAGAGGTGCTGCCCTTTAGAGAGCATTTTCAAAACCTCATATGAAAAATGCTTAGTGGTATGTCTCATTTTTACCAGTGCAGCTGTCCTGCTCAATTTATTTCTTCCTGGAGAAAGTGTGCTCTACAAAATAAGATAATACATTTTCTTGGCTCTGTTCCTCTAGCACATGAATACAGTCCCCAGCTCCACTGAACATTGTAGCAGAAAAGCAGAATACATTGTTTGCAAAGTATTTTTGTCTTAGAGAAGCAAAGGAAGCTAATTGGTTTTCCATACAGTCCCTTAGTCAATAGTGAGCTCATGCACAGTATCTAAACCACACCTCTTAAAAAATATACATGTATCATATTTTATCTATATTTTATCTATTCTGCACTTCAGCAGCCTGCTCTAAAACCCTTCAAGAGTCATAGATTTTAGCTGGTTTTGGATTAGAGTGTATATATCTTAGCTAGCATATAGCTACTGAACTGCATGAATTTCCATCATTGCCTGAAAACGAGAGCCTTACTTAAAAATGGAAAAACTCCTCATGCTTTATTTTCTAGTTCTGTTCTCGAAACATGCATGTCTGCCCACAAACAGCAGCTGCCACATCTCACCCTAAATATACAGTACCCACCTGAGCTTTTAAAACTCCTGCAAAATCTTAAGAGCCAACATAAAAAGTAGGCAAGGCGGGTTCCCTGCGGCTCGTAGTGAATTCCACCCGCTTTACAAAATCCAGAGACCATCCCACTCATTCTTGAGTATCTGCATCTGGTACCTTGACAAATCAGGTCTAGATCCAGCAGCGATGGCAGACAGAGAGCAGAGTGGTGAGCTGCTCCATATTTCTGTGCAAATAACCCAAGAAGGGAAGTGCAGGGAACAGAAGGGGACAGGGGCTACAAACCCATAACCTGCTCCTTTAAATGTGCTCTGGCTACCAAGATCTTGATACGGCACTATCATATACCACAACATGCTCAGCACTGAATTCTCATCACCACGTGATGAAAGTAAAAAATTTCCCTTGAAATCCATTTTCAAATCATACATATGGCACCTTGTGGAAAACATAAATAGCTGCACGTGATTAACCAAGTTGCCACAGCTCCTTGCTTCTCAGTGAGCAATGGCTTTTTGTGTAAGCACAAAAAAATATCAGCTTGAAACCTGGTGCCCCAGTCAGACCTAAGAGGTCTTTTCCAAAAAAGCCAAATTTTTGCAGAGCTTACCAGCATTTCTGGAATCTGGTAGTGCCCAAGGTCACCAGCCTGGGATGCACACTCCCCTTGGTGGCATTGGGATGGGTAGAAAGTGTTCCTAGAAAAGTAAGAATGCAGTCCAAGAAGTAGGAACAAATTTAAAATCTGAAGTTTAAATTAAATCCTTTTCTGACACTGACAGTCCCAGGCTTGGGAATTTGTCCATCAAACCTCCCTTAAGGATGGTGCTAAGTTTCTAGACTACATTTATTCTATGGTAGCTCTGGGCCCAGATAAGAAGCAAGTATTTCCTGAGGGTAGGTCAGATCCTACATTTAATGAGGATGCTGTGGTAGAACAGCTATTGCTACTGCAGAGATATATAAGGACAAAATATCTCTTTGTTCTTTTGGGGAGGGTTTCTGTTTCTTTTGAACATATCTTTGAATCCTTGAGCTTCCTAGATCAACGCAAAACCTCAGCATGTCCAGTATAAAAAGGTTTACATAAACCTAGTACACGGTGGGGAAAGAAGGTGTTTTCAAAAAGCAAATGATTTTTGCCCAACTAGCAAAGACAGTGAGAACAAACCACAGCCTGCTGAACGGAGCTGGTGTTTTGCATGCCAGCTTTTTTTTTTTTAGTGAAAACAATGGAGTTTCTTTCTGTAAGACGAAAACAGGGAACGCGATCTGGTAGCCACATGGTCAACACAAAAGCAAATCACAGAGGATACTGTCTTCAGAATTGGTGGGCACACTGCACGGGTTGTGTCTTTTACTCTCTTGCGTCTCATTAGCCCTCTGAAGGAGCAGGCAGAGAAGGCAAACTGGGTGCAAGATGTTCTCCCAGCCAGGAGAAAAGAGAAGGATTATCAGGATACGGAGGTTGAGAGTGGGTGGCCCACCAGCACAGCTCTCCAGCAGCTCCACCAGCCCACTGCCTTCTTCCTGCAGCCACTGCATCCACATGGGAGGAGGTCATGGCCCGGAGATGCCTGGCATAGAGAGTCATGCACCAGCCCTGCTACACCACTCCAACCCCATCCCCAAGCCGCTCTTCAGCTCCTGACACTGAAAATACTGCACCACCACAGTCTGGCCCAAACAAAACATTCTGTATTTTGGCCTGCTATTGAGGGACATATTACTTTGGTGGGTTTGCAGAGGAAAACTTGAGGTACCAGGCATTCTGGAAGCACTTACCAAGAGCTTGGCAGAGTGGGGAAGCTGCCATTTCCATTGGAGTTTTACACAGGAAAGGCTTTTTCTGCTTTCACCTTTAGGTTTTCTGCTTTTTCTGCTTCATTGCATACCCACGCGAAGGCCAGCCAGAATAACTACACTTAAAGCAATGCTCGCTGATCCAATTTTTCCTGCCTATTCTTTCTCTTGCATTAAACTCTAGACACTTTATCTAACCCTGGTACAGGTTTCAATCACAGAGGGCAGCTTGGGGAGACACGTCTGTCTTTGTTTTTCTTGCTTCCTTTCCCTCTGAAAGGGGAGGAAAGGGCAGAGGAAAAGGATGAAGCCCTGGACAACTTTAACTATAGCTAAGGCAGATACAGCCCCTCTCTTATAGCTTATACACATGTAATTGGTAACAGTGCTTGGGCCTTGGACTAAAACTATACAAATTTCCTTTTATTTCGCCAGTCCTTCTCCCCCAAACCCCCCCAAAAAGGCCCTAATCTAAATCAGATCTGGATATTCAGGAAACGTGCAGGCCACTACAATGAGCAAAACATTTGCGAGATCCAGAGACTCAATTTCCTTCCTAAAGGAATAGCACAACAGGGTTTATTTTGTAAGGAGAAAAAAATCCCTTTCTGGGTGCCTACAGAAGGTTTGCTGTCTCTTTGGCTGAGCCCCTCTGGAGCATCCAGGAGCTGAGGACAACTTGTTCACTTTTTAATGCTTTTTATCACTACCTTGTCCACTTCCAAATGTGGAAAAAATTCTAGCATCACACTGCTAACACCAAATAAAAACTTTAGTCATTTCCACCCTCTCAACAATAAAGAGAGAAAAGTGATGATAGTAGAATTTTATTGGCTTTATTTAAACAGGCTTCTTCTCCCCCAACAATACTGTGCTACTACTATAAAACTTTTCTGACACATTACTTTAAACATTAGCGCATGGACATGCCAGCTCTGCACTTCAGGAGCTGCAGTTCAATGCCAAGAGCTATTAGTCACATTAAGAAGTCTATTCACAATACGGTGGACAGAAAGGAGAGCGTCTGAATCCTCCTGCCGCCAGTGCCGCCCCGCGCCCTGTCCCCCTCCCTGACTACAGCCAGACCCCTACACGGGGCAGCTGAGAGAGGTTTTCTACCGGGAGTTGGAGGCATGAGAGGTTTTGGGCAGGGGGGACTTTCTTCCCCCTGATTTTAAGGTGGATGCAGCTGCAGCGCTCCACGGGGACCGCTGCAGTCAGCTGAGGACAAGTGATGAGAGAAGGGAAGAACAATGAAGTTAAGCAAACAGAGGAATGTCTCGTCTAGGTCTGGGGAACCTCTAGTCTAAATACATCGCTATCCTCCTTTCGTATACATGTGTGTGCTGCTTTTCAGGACAAATGGGGCCTTTCTTTTCAGCCCCTTTGACTTCGGCAAGGATTGCACAGCTGGGACGATGACTTGTCTCCTCTTATTAAAACCAATTCTTACAAGTGCCGACTGTGTCTACGTGTTCCTCTGAGTCACTTCTTCAGAGGAAAGAGAAAAAAAGAAAATATTTTAAGACCCAGTCTATCATCTTCGTGCACTTATGCCTATATTTAATCTAGTTTGGAGTGAGAAAAAGATATCTAATATTAATAAAAATTGTGATTTATTAAGTAATCATCCTGGGTGTTTATCTGTCTACATTTTTCCCCATGTATGGGAAAAGACGAGAGAATCTGAAATGACCAGAGCACTCTGAAGCAAAGACACAGCCTAGCCAAGGCAGAAGGAATATTCCAGCGGAGACAGAGAGGGAGGGAGCATCCAGAGGGAATCAAACCACATATGTGACTGTAGAGAAACCTTAACCATACATATAAAAATAGTAATATCGATGGGTTGGGTTTTGTTTGTTTCTTTTACTTCTGCATTTAAAACAAGCACATTCTCCTACTGGTCTCAGGCTGTGCCAGTTTGTGACATAGCGCACATACTGAAAGACAATACGGAAAATGTGTACACACACTGCATAAGAGAGGCTACAATCTGCAAAAGTGAATGTTGCATCCATATATCAATTGAAATGGCCTACAATTCAGGGAGTAATTGTTTTGAAACAATCTCACATGAATTCACCTTCATGAGATTAGAGGCTGATGTCACCACAAGGGTGAAGTCATCAGCAATGACTTAAGCTAATGGGATAATGCCAGAAGAACTCCATCGGGCTGTTGTGCAGAGCTTAACTCCTTCCGAGCAACAAGGAATGCTGAGAACTATTTACCTCTTTTGTTTGCAGCATTTCCTGAGCGGGTTTTAGCACAGGAAAGCTGGTGGTTGACTAATGGGGACAGGGAGTGAAATCTCCTTCCTACAGCACTGCTGGTGATCTCTGTCTGGAGATTTTAAAGCCATATGTCTGAATTCAAGTTGAACTTCAAGGCAGAGAAAACTGGCAATAAGCTGTGGGGAAAATTCTGTGATGTGATCGAGTTCCTGCAACGCTAACTCATGGGAGTAGTCCCTGCTCGCTTTAGGTCACAGCGGGATTCGGCAGGGGGACTTGGACCCAGCCTTACATTTACATTAGAGACAGAGATATAGAAAAGAGATGTGTCCCACGGTGACCACAACAAGCTTTTCCCCGGAATCATAAGCAAACCGAGCGTGGTGTGACTGACACAAAGCCGCACCAGGTAGCGGTGCCAGCTCAACATGAGCTGGGTGTCTTCCTGAGGTAATAGAAAAGCGCATGAGTTAGAGTCAGCGGTATTAAAAATCATCGGAGTCATCCCGGAAAGTACAGATATTTTTGTTTGACTGTGTAATGCCTGCTTGTGTGGGAGTGGTGTGAGCACGTTCTATTTCCAGACTGTGAGCACTGAGGTGTTTGCCGCTCGGATGCCAGCGGTGCCACTCCCTGGCGATGGTGAGGAGCTTGGACAAAGTGAAAAAATGACCCGAAAGAGCAGTAAACCTGAGACCTGGGCCCGATCCTGGGTACCACAGGTTTCCCTGGCGCCTTGTGCTTGGATGAGGCCGCCAGAGAGGAGGGTGTGGGAAGGATTTGTCAGCACGGTGAAGTGACCTCTGCCAAGCTTGGGAGCGCACGCCTCCCTGGCTCCTGATGTGGATATCCTCGATGTACATGGTCAATATGGGGCCTGGGGCAGCTCATCTGGCACGGACAGCATTTAAGAGAGCCCCCAGGCTGCACGTTCGCGTGCGACAGCTTCACACACAGCTGCGGAGCTCAGGTGGGCTCCAACTCCACTGCAGCCAGCTTTGCTCTGCTCTGCTGGAAATAAGATTAGAGCTTGGCCCTCTGTCTCCTTAAATGTGGGGGTTTTTTTAATGTCTTAAAGCCAAATATTTTATTTAACCCCCTCTTACCCTGCAGCGCTCTTGCAACTCATTTGCTTCATGAAGTTTGAAAAAGAAAAAGCAGTTTTTGCATTCTGTCATAAAACACATCTACGTTTTGGGTTAAAATGCTGAAGATTAAATGTTGACAGCTCCTCTACCAGTACACGCTGGTTGAATTATAAATACGGAGATGCACAAGTCCAGCCAACAGGGACATATCTATCCTAAAAGACCCTAAGTTATGACCTTTCCAACGTAGCTCAGCCCATAGGCCAGATGTTGCTAAGCAGGTTAGCCGATCATCTCTTCCACAGAGGAAATAAAGGATGGTTATTTGGACATCAGGCACTGCCAAATGTCCTCTCTCTCTGCCCAGCTCTCAGACCTGGCACCACCACAGGGACATGGGACCACTGCCGGCTCCTGACAGACAGGCAATGCTGCCCCGGCTGCCAGCCCCTCTGACCATGTCGCTGCAGCGCACAAGGGGAAGGCAATCCCAGAAATAAACCACAGCCCTTTTGGCCACCAAAATGAAGTCACCTGCACTTAAAAGGTCTATGTTTTAGCTTCAAATGGCCTCATGTTAAATAGCATGTTGTCCTATTGAGCAGTATGTCTCCTATGAGCAGGAAGAATTTGTTGAAGAAAAAATCTACAGCTGCAGACAAAAGGACTCTACACTATTTTAGGGCCAGCTTGTGCTTGTTTACAAGGACCCACACTGTGCCAGACAGAAAAATATCAAGTGGTTCAGAAGTGTGCTGTAGGCAAATATGTTATCCTTCCTCCTTCCCCCTTCCACTGCCCTCTCCATCCAGGCAGCTCCCTTTCAAAGCAATCTCTCCACCCTGAAAATGGATCAACTCAGTATGAACTGACCACAGTCATGCATGCTGGAGTAGAAGATATCTTCCACGTAGGTGACTCATGGCTGTTTTGAAGGAATGAAGAGTCCACATACTGGCGGGGTGGCTCAGCTTCTACATTTCCTCTTTAGGCCCCCTGTTCTGGCTTCTTACCCAGGCAAAGGATCTGTTGTTCCTAACACTGAAGGGAACACAAAATACCCAGCATCTTCTGAACCACATGTCCAAGAGGCAACTTTTTAGCTGCATAATGTGCTTGCAAAAAACCAACAGGTTGGGGCAGAGGTAAGAGTATTGCTGTGTTTTCTAAGGAGTGGGAACTACCATGCCTTCGCCCCAAATCCAGCCTGAGCCCAGTTTGAAGAATGACAATCCTGTAGGGCTTACTGAACTACTGCAGTTGGATGCTTCCTCTACAAATCCATACTTAGGGTCCTCATCCAAGTGCCATACAGTTAAATGAAAAAAAAAAGCCTCCAAAACCTGCAGCACCAGGGTTGGACAGAAGTGCAGGGACCTGGACTCCATTTACAGCTAGAGAAAGCAAGGGAGCTCATCCAGAGCTCAGTTTGGGTTGCAGGCAGGCTGCTTCCTCCCACAGATTGCAGAGGGACCTGGGAGACCCCAGGCACCTGACAGAGGTCTTGCAGGTAAGCACCTAAAATTTGCTGGGAGATGACCAGCTTTTCATGCCCTGGGAAAGCAACCAGCACACTCTTTCCTCTGACAGACTTGGACATGGGTTGTGGCACGCAGTTCTTCAGGAGACATTCCGAACCTTTCCTTCAAATAGAGAACTGTGGTGGGACCATCTACCTCCTCTGCTGAAGGTAAGAGAGGAGGTAATTCTACCCCTGTCATTATCCTACTGTGCCTTACATAGTGGCCTGAACTGGAAGCTTATAAAAAATATTGAGACCTTATATTCTGCAAACCAAGTCCCGAAAAGGGAAATTTCTACTATATTAATTACAATTTGCTGTAGGAGGTCCAATCCCAGCCAGTTCTCCAAGGCTTGTGGCAGCTGACTTATTATTCTAGCACGCTTGATGGAAATACAAAATTGCATATCCTTCTTTGTAAGATGACTTCTTGGGCTCTGGCGCTCGCTGGCTGTCAGTGGATTATATATTGGATTTTTCTGTCAGCATGTAATAAAGGGAAGGTTTTAAAAAAATAAAGCAATACATGAAAATAATTCCATTCATATTAGGTTTTGCCCACCAGCTAGTTTTGGGCTGCCCATGTATGGATAACTGAATGAAAAGGAAGAGGTCTCCAACCCCTCGCAGAGCTATGCAAGGGATGGCCATTAATGTCATATTTACCCTACCAGGGAGGACTGGGGATTTCCTGCTACCAGCAGCGCTCGCACACTGTAAAGGATCGACTCTAGACTTTGCCCACCTTCTATACCCAGAGCTGGGGTAAACTGCAGGAGAGGCTTGCATTGTGTTTTCTCCCAAGGCATTCATCAGAAGCTTTTCCCTATGCTATCTGGCTGAGGTTAGCCAGAAAAGCACCAGGAAATTACTGTGGGTATGCCTTCCTCTTCCTCATCCTTCTTCCTCACTCCCTCAAACTGCACATAATAGAGCACAACCATAAATGTCTGTCCTAAATGCTTTAGCAGTGTCCTTCTCAGATCTTGCTATCCACCATGTCAAGTTATTCAACCTATTGATGGGTGACACTATCCAGTTTTCCCCAAGCAAAACCCACCCACACACATTCCGCAGCACTGGTCTCTGATGGATCCAACAGGATGCAGCGCACACCATTGCACATCATGCAGCATGAGGCACATCTTTGTTGACCGCTGCAATCATCTCACCCCCTGTCCCCACATCATGCAGGTCCCCACTTTCATACAGCAAGCGAAATAGATAATATGTCTGCTTGAGAAGACAGCACCAAAATGGTTAAGCAGGTCAACAGAGCTACTTTGCTTGTAAGATTTTAGTGAACTGGAAAGGACAGGAGAGTTAGCCCCGCCACATATCTAGTCTCTGACTCAGGAGAAAAATTTCAATTGTTTTATTAAAACATGCCTGAATTAACAGAGCTACTTAAAAATGATCCACAACTCATATTGTGTCTAGATGTGTGCAAATAATCTGTTCTTCAGTTCCTTGGCAAACGAACAACAACAAAAAAAAGAACAAAATCACTTTATTTTGGCTCAATCATGATTAATTTTAAAATGCAATTTAATTCCTGTATTTAAAGTTAGGTACATTTATAAACAAAATATCATTTTGGAAGCAAAAAAGCATTTTATTTAGAAAACAACCTTTAATATTTTTAAAAGGAATCAGCTCTTTTCCAGCCAAAATAATTTGATGAACTCAACACAAATTTTGCCAGCAGCTTCAGTAACCCAAATCTGCATTTTTTCTGCACATAAATTGAAAGACCAAAACATTTCACCCAGCTCTAATTGCAGCTTTGGTCCTGAAAGATGTCCATGTTTCACTTCCCTGTGTTGGATGTGGCATATTTTTCTTGTTCTTAATCTCTTCCATGATATCAGGGAATCTGAATAGTAAACACTGAAAAGAAAAATCTTGCTTATTGTTATCTGATCTTTAATCCCAGCTTTCCCCTTTTGCACATTATGTCTAGGGAGCTATGTTTTTCAAAAACATAAGGGAAACTCATCTGCTAATCTGTCAACAAGCCATCCATCTGTAATGTCTGCTCTACATTTGTTTTGCTATGTCACTGTGCGCCCAATGTTTGATGCAGATGTTTTGACATGAGTGGTAGAGCAAAATGAAATTTGTTGTTTCCTACCACCACCACCCTCAAAAGAAGATTTATTTAAACAATCAAATCTGCCCTGATTTTTAAAAATAACACAGTACTCCATGACAATGAGTGACTTCTCAGTATCTTCAGTCATGGTGTCGCCTTGCTCCTTTAAGGAAATCACACCAACAAACAGTATTAACATTCCAAATCTTTTATACCTTCTAAAAGGATACAGAAGAGTGATTTGACTCCGATTTGCATATGTATGTTGGAATCCAATGTTCACCTTCTGTTAAAAACAGGCAAAAAAGATAGTTTGCGAAAGGCACCTCCCAGACAAGAAGTAGCCCAAACACTCAAAGCCAAAACTGAAACGCTCCTGTCTGTCTCGTGCATTGCACCAGTAATTGTGCCAGACATCTTACCACCTGAGGACAGATGGAAAGACATCTGCTTTCTTTCAGACAGTGCCTTACACCCGGCGCTGGGTCCCTGCTCACTCAGTCCACTTTCTTTAACTGCTGCTTCAGGAGAGGGGAAGAAAAAATCCAAATCCCTCTTTCTGGCAAATATTACACAGGTAGCGTGGCTTGTGTAGAGATGGTTGGTGGGGCACCCAAAACCGAGGTTTTGGGTTTGGATTATATTGTTGACAGGTCAGGACATATTTCAAAGCTGTGTTTCTTGTAAAGGAATATGAAGCTACGTTGCCTTGGTGCTACTGGGTTGCTGGATGGTAACCTGATGGCATTTTTCATTCGAAACACCACGCTGTATGTAGGAAAGGGCCATGGCTGTATCACCTGCAAGAGGACTGGGTCGTAGCGTGCGTGTGAGCCCATGCAGTGTGGAAGGCATGGATGGGTGCTTGTGCCTGATGTGATACCCCAAGTCAGCCTGGCTTTCACCCTTCCAGATAGCTCCCAGGGTGAAAACCAGGGCTAAGGGCTGTGCTGGAGATTTCCTGCTAATGGCTGGGCTGGCAGGTGAGTTTGGACTTGAGAACAAAATGAGACCCATGCTCATGTGGTTACGCAGACACATCATAAGGGTAGAAAATCACCCCATTGAACCCCATGGACACCCTAATGTCACTGGGTTGAGACAGACTCCTCCCAGAAGCAATGCCTTGCCTTAAGTTCCTAGTTTAGTTCCAATTGGATCATACTCTCGAGCACTTCTTGCTCCACAGGCTCTCAAAACCCCCTACTAACTATCTTAAACTAGGTATCTAAAGGTAGATGGTATTAGCTCAGACATAGTGTCAACATCAGTACATTTTATGCTTTTTCTAAAGTGCATTTCTACCCATCTTCACTACAAATAGGATCCTGAAAAATATTTTCTTTTAAATTTACAGTGGAGAGAACTATGTCACAGTCACATTTCCAAGCCTGGTCAAGGTGTCCCCAGCAGCCATCCAGGGAAGGGCTCTTAGATGTGAGAAAACCCTCAACCCATAGAGGTATAAAAAGAATTCACGACCATGGAGATGATGCCACCTGGACTACTTCCAGAGGCCCTAGGACCATCATAAACTCTCGTATGGCTGCCAGCCAACAGCTTGCAGCTGAGGCAGGTTTTCTGCTATCCAGCTGGGAGGAAGGAGAGGCAGACATCAGGAGAAGCAGACTGGGAGCAGGGGAAATGAGAAGGAGAGAAAACAGGAGAGAGGGGAAAGGACTGCTGTCTTCTAGCACCAAGTCTCATTGTATGACTAGGTTCAGTAGCTAGAAGACTCAGTAATATTTTTATTACTTTATACCACCTCACCCTCTATCCAGGTCAGCTCTTCAAGTCCTTGCATCTCCCCAGTGCTGTGAACATGACCGTGCTTGACTCTGTCCCATTTCCTATTATTACATCCACATTTCCTCAGAGTACTTATCATATGAAAAGTTAACATTAAGCCAAAATGACATTTTCTGGAACCACCGTGTTTGTTGGAGTGTTGCAGACAATGCAACTGCCTGTTTCCTTCATGAGCTAAGTGACTGCAGGGATAAAAAAGCAGTATGTGTTTTGAGAGGAATCAGTTAAGAGATTTTTACTGTAAAAAATTAATCTGAGACCTTGAAGGAAGAACCGCTGACTTTCTAGCTCCATTACCTGTGCTGGCTGCTCTCCTGATGTCATAGTTTCAAGGGTTGATAATATCAAAGATGTCTATCCTCTTCATCCAACTGTTACTATTGCTGCTTATCCGAGAAGTGTACATTATCTGAGGAAGGAACTGTGGTTACCTGAAACCTGATAGCAAGCACAGCTTTTCTGTTCAGGGATTCTTAGTCATTCTCCCATCCCTAAACCTGCTCTTGTAATTTGCAGGGAGAGGGGGCTCTGTGGATTTTCATTTCCCTGTCACAAGGCACAGCCAGTTCAAGCTAGCAAAATTAAAGACTTGCTCTGGCTGCTTCAGCTGTTTCAGAGTCTGAGAATGATTTGGTTTCAAATCAGAAAAATCACCACTGATCCGTTAAAGAGAACCCTCTATATGAGTGCTAAATGACTCAAAGAGGAAATTAAGAACTAGCAGGTGGCACAAGAAGTTGTATATGGCTCACATGAGCGCCAATTTAATCTGGCTGGCTTTTCTCAAAATTAGCAAAGACACCAATCATGTAAATCCAGATGAAGTTTTTCCTCACAAATCAGTCCCTTCCTGGATGTACTTTTACTTTGAACTCTTTAGAATTGCTTTGCATGTCCAGGGCTTGTCTGGGGATGAAAGGAAGCAATTCCAATGTCCAAGTGTGCTTTCACCGGGGTCTAGGGGCAGAAGAGAATGGGTGTGCAAGGCATTGTGTCTTTCTGTAGACACTTCCAAATAATGCTGACCTTTTTTTCCTATTGACGTGTTGCATTGTAGACTCCTGCCTATTGTACCATTCTCTGTCCTGTTTTTCAGCATTTCCCCTCCTCTCGGAACCTGCATTTGAGATCTTTTTTCAGTGGCTGCTTCCCAGAATTCATTCTGTTTCAATATTCTCTCTCCATGCGTCAAAGCGCCATGAGGGTAATTTTTCCATTTCCATGGGTCCAGATGGATGTAGGATTTTCATTCTTCTGACTGAATAGGTACATCTACTTTGGGGTTCAGTTTGCATCAGGAGCATGCTTTCAAGTGAATCACCAGGTTGTCCCCACTTAACGCACACTGGTTCACATCACAGAGCAGGCTCAAAGCACACAAACTGGATTCCTTTCAAACGAAGCTGTTGCAGAAGGTGAGCCTATGGAGCCAACCTGCTCCAGCAGCTAATGGACATGCTGTGCATGGCCCAGACTAGAGCCAGTGCGGAGTAACACCCCCTGAAGCATGTATGGTATGGGTGCCAGGACCTCAGCCACAACTGGTTTGCTTTACAAACCTCCTCCTGTTGATCTGCACTGCCTGCTAGTACAAATACAGTCAGCAAATGCTATAGGAAGTCCAGGCTAAATTCTGAGCCTAAAATCTTTTAAATGGGTATAAAAAGAACCTACTCAAAGCAATGGAAAAGAGGTCTAGCAGTTATATAAATCTTATTTTTGTGTGGATACAGTTAACCTGCGATACAAGCATTCCCAGAAGTACAGCTTATTTCTGGTGTAACCTGAGTTTACACTTGGTCTTTTACTAGTATAAATATTTCAGTAAAACACGCCAGATCACAACTGGCACAGTTCTCATGGTAAACTTTTAAGTCTAAACAGTTCACAGAGTGAAAAAGATTCCGTCCTTGAGCCACAGCCTAAGTGACTGGCATAACAGCACTGCAAAACTGATCTCCCGAAGCCTGAGGAAGGTTGTGTTCCCATTAAAACAGAGATCAAGGCTGGGCAGAACATCCAAAGGATGTTCACCGCTGGACGAGAGCCAAGTCTGTGACCTCTCCTAAGGACCTCTAAAACTATGGTGATTAGGGAACAGGTGATTTTGTATGCTAAATATTTAAAGGCAAATGTTGCTCTCCTAACAGCTAGTGGAAAATTTAGCATGGGGAAAAATCCCCCCTTACCTTGGAAAAATCAGTAAGTGTGAAACTTCCACAAAGGTACCATCTAATGAAATACTCACTTTTAAGATACAAGAGATGTCTTGTCATGTCCAACCTGACTTTTGGGGTTGGACCTGGTTACCTTTTCACTGGTTTTATGCTGATGTGAAGCTAGCTTACTGTAGTACAGCAATTCCTGATTTACAGCGCTGCAAGTGTTAAAGGATCTGGCTACTTGGGTTTATGGATGTTTCAAAAGGCATGAGGCCAATGGATAAATGGACTTACTGAAGGATAACACTGATCTCTGAAATACAGTGTGGAATATCCCGTTTCTATTATAAAATGAAAATTACAAAGAAAATAAAAGAAACGGCTCCATCTCCATTTATGGGAAGATATTTTACAGGATGTGACACCATTGGGAGCCGGACACTCTCTCTGTTCAGATCCATAGATCTAATGCCATTTCAAAATCAATCCCTATACTATCACCATCCTGCCTCCTATTCCAAGAAACTAGGGCTCTGATCTAAGAACAAACTCCTTTTGAAGAAGGCAGTTATTAGTGTGCAAGTTCATATGTCAACGATGTGCGTAAATGCTTTCCTAGACTGAGCCCTGGAACTGGTGGAATATGACATAAAAAGTCCTGTGCCTTTTTTTCTAGAGGAGCCGTCCTCATTACACACATTACTGTACCTATTTGCTTATCAGCACCATTCACACAAATGTATTTATTCACCTCACTGTTACTATTTATGCTAACTCTCCTACCTGCCTCTTGCCAGTAACCTTTGCTATTCACAGATTACTGGTTTTCAGCCCAGTTTCTTTGTTTAAAATTTTGATTTGCCAAATTGGAGGACAGGAGTGATGTCATGTGAAGTTGGTGATCACCTGCACCATCCAAATAAAGAACATTGAAATGCCACATAGAGTAAGATGAACACTGCATGCACCAAAAGCAATACCCAAAACCCTTGGCAGACATTTGGTGTACTGAAAATTAGAGTGAGCTTCCAACATATTTGCAAGCAGACAAATTGCAGTGAATACTGCAAAAATCTTCTGAATTTTGCAATACCTTTCATGTTAACATTGACAGCACTCAGAATGGGCCTTGTCTGACGTAACAAGTTTATACAATGGGTTTACACGTCTTCGTATGACTTCTGTTTTGCATTATTCTTATTAATTATTTGTACTTTGTTGATTTCTAAGATCCCCGGGAACGGACTAGGACCCTAGGGAGCACTGTACAGACACAGAAAGAGACCATGCACAGAAATGTTAAAAGTGATCTGCAAGTTGCACTGTGTCTGAATATGCTGTGCTTTGAGAATGACTTTGTAAGCATTTTTTCAAAGCATCTACCACTCGGATAATGGACTGAAATACCTTTGGGAAGGCTTTGCATGACAGCGGGCATTTGTATTAGACACAGTAAATTTAAAACTCTCTCCCATATCACACATTAGTATTAGGCCTTTTGAGTTCTGGTGAAATGAACGTGTCTCAAGACTGTTATACTTCTGCTAAGCATTTTTTAAAGGCTAAATGAAAGAAAATAATGTAGAGAACTACATACTCTTATAATTCAATTAGAAAGTTGTGTCATATTAAACTATGACCAGGATTCCTAAAAAAAATCCGACTCTGAAATAATTCTCCATTTATGATTCACAGAAACATGTTTTGTTGTTAACACTCTGCAGATCAAAGAAAGAACATGTAGAAAAGCTGGGCAGAGTTTCTTTGCTCACTGGAATGAGAGTTTTGTGAATATAAAGCACAAGAGAAGCCTCTTTATTTAGAAGCCTCTTTAGTAGCTGAGTCACGTACATATTGTTGGACATGAAGGAAAGTTTTAAAACAGCCTGGCAAAATCTTACCTCCCAGGATTATTATTTTTTTAATTGAAAATATCACCAGTGTTTTCATTATCATACTAAAGGGCAGGCAGTGAGTCCTGGACCTTGGTTGGCATACTTCCATGATAATTTTGCAAAAATGTTTTAAGATAACCTAACAAGCAGAAAATAAGTAATCAGGAAGCCTTTTCAATTTTTCCACAAGTGTGTGCAGTCCTCTCTGCCAGCGTGCCTGAGCCCCTCTCTGCCTTGCAAGGGTGTTTCCCTGGCACAAGAGGCAGCAGTGCCATTGCCCGCTTTGCTGGGACCAAGGAGGCAGACGTAGCGTGACAGCACGGGATGCCAACAGCCATACCTGCACCCAGAGCAAGGATGAGAATCTCCATTCCTTCCACTTTCCCTCTCCCCAGCTCCCGTCCTCCTGGAGCAGGGTGGATGTCCCCAGTGCTGGATGTCTCCATCAGCCGGGGAGAGGATGGGACTGCAGCAGCAGGCGGCTGGGGTGCTGGTAGCAGGGAGGGTGAGAGCACCCCCAGCCCAAAAAGGTGAAGCCTCCAGGAGCACATGTCTGTCAGGCATGTATCATGGGGGGCCACCATGAGACTGAGGGCATCTGCCAGGATGCTGAGCCACTCTTGATGCCTCTCCCCATAACAGGTCCCATCCTAAAAGACCCCTGGCTAAACTGTGGGGGAAGCTGCATGACTAATAAAATAGCATTGCATTTGTAATGATTCCTGTTTACCTCTGTAGCAAAAGAGGAGCCTGAAGAGCTCAGGCCAGCCAGAATGGGACCCCACTGTGACCCCAGCAGGGACAGAGTGCGATGTCCTTTGCCATGCTCCCAATTTCTGCATGCTACGGGTTGGGGACTCTGAATGTGCAGCTTTCCTGGTCCCATCTCTTTTGCTCTGGGGGAACTAGGTCTGCATCCATGACTCAAGATGTGGGAGCACTGAGGATTTATACAGGTGAATAATGAGTTTCTTTTTTATTCTGTATTCCTTTTGTAATAACGCCTAATACTCGCTTTGTCTTTTTGACCAATAATAAGCAGGGAGTAAATGTTAACTCTTTCCTGAGAGGCAGAAGTTAGGTAGAGGCATTATGAAGTATGTATGTACATAGCTGATCTTATTTTTTCTCACATGTCTCACCCTGCATATTTTGACAGTGAGTTCCTGGTCCCTGCATGTCTGGTCTTCTGCAAATGCTGCCTTTTTCATGACACAGTCACTCAATATTATAATATCCATGCAACTTCTCTCACTTGCCTTTAGTTTTACTATCCCAAATCATTTTTTATTGCCCCTAAACATTGCTACCTTGGCATCATATGTTTTACTAGGCCATTTATGAAGATGCTGACCTATACAGGTGCCCATGGATACCTTCAGGTAGCCTTTTTCCATTGTGTAAATGAATAACTTCTTCCTTTACCTCTTTTCCCATCTTTTAATCAAACATTGATCTGGATCTCCACTCTGATTCTGTAACAGCTGATTTTCTTTGAGAGTTTTGAATTAAAATTTTTGAAAAATCCAATCCACTATTTTAACCAGACTACCTTTACCTGCTGCCTGCTTGTGGATAAGAATCCCTAACTTTTAGGTTAGGCTCTCGCCAGAGTCTTGAAAGAAACTGCACATATAAAGCAAATGTTTTTAAGTTTTCTGTCTTCATATAGTCCCTGAGGATATCATAACAATAAACAAGCAAAGCAAACTTTTCACTCTGCCCTGAAGTATGACTTTCGATTTTACATGTGCCAAGTTTTGTGAATTAGTTTATTCTCCCATTTATGTCAGCATGCAGCGTAGATGTCTAGTTACCTGATTTGTGGGGGTAATCAGGTACTCAAATGACCTAAACTGTGCAATTACTGGTGCTGGCAGATTATAGATGGAAAACTAAGACCAGGCCATAAAAATTTGATCCTTTGTGTCCATAGTCATAATAAAATAGTTATGGTCGGTGATTGATTATAGGAATATTAAAATGCAGAAAAAGAAAAAAAGCTGTTTTAAATTGCATTGTATTCTCATGTTTAGGAAAAAAAAAAATGATTGCCATTATCTTGACATGTTTATCACTTTGAGGCTGAGCCAGTCATTATTGTGTGAGTTCATTCTGTCCTGTAGCTGACAAATACTATCATGTACTATAAAAATCATTATGGCTCACTTTTGCAGCTGTAATAAAATAGTAAAGCAAATACAGTAACCATTTATGTTTAAGACTTTAGTGCTAGCACACGTTCAGTAAGACTGTAGCTTAAAAGTTTAGACAGAAAACAAGCCAGATTCTCAGCTTGGCTGTGCAGGTTTTATTCCAGAATTGATCTCGAGGGCAGTAATTGTCATTTGTGCAAGAAAAAGAGAAAACAGAATCAGAGGCAATATATTGATACCATGTATTGTTGAACTCATCTGTTTGCAAAGGACTCATCTGTATTTTTTTAGCTTATCTGCCTCTTTCTTTTGGAGTAAGCCTCAGAGGTCTGAAAGTGTTCCTTGGCTGCACCTCCTATCTGAATTTTCTTTCCACAGCACATCTTGCAGCTACTCTTTCTGCAGAAGCATTGTCCTGCAGGGCTGCCGCCTTCTAGCACTGCCCCATGGGTATGTGCAGATTGCTGCCACGCTCTCAGTTTTGTGCTCAAACACTAATCCCTCAGTTGTCCCACCAACCTAACAGTGATGTACATCTCTGGGTTGTGCTCTACCGTGCATCAAACTGCTCCCATCCCCAAGGGAGGCCAGGGTGCAGTTGGATACTGCTGCCAGGGATAGCCCAAACTTAGCCTTAGAAGTGTCCATTGGTTGCACGTTTTCCCTGTAGATACATGCGTCAATTCAGCAGTATGGTCAGAGTCATACCTACCACAACTCCTACGCTCCTAGGAGTGATGTGGGGTTTGTTGTATGCCTCAGTCATGTTCCTCAACCAGGACCAGATGTACATCACGTTCGTGTCAATTCGTACCTTTCCATCAAGAGTCTGCTGCCACTGTCCCACCCCACAGATTGAGGGGCTGAAACAGTTGAGCAGTTTTACACGCCCCACATGTTTTGCCTTTTTCCTTATTCACCATGCTTCAAAATACTTGAAATATCTCTTGGTTTTGATCACAGAAACTAAATCAGCAACATTTTACACCCACATTTAGCTTTCACAGCAAAAAAACGTCAGATCGAAACTGTAACATAGCTGTGGACACCTGCAGCACCAAAAGACACAGATGGTTTTTGCTTGCATTTATAAAAAGACAGGTGCGCTCCAAGAAGTGAGAACGATGGGTTCCATCTTGTCTTCTCATGTCAGGATGCTGGAATTCCGAAATCTAAAAGCATGCCAAGCAAACAGAAGACAAACGCACAACGTTCAACTATAACAAAGGGCTCCAGAGCCCACCTCATCACCTCACACCAGCGTCTTCACGGACTCAGATCCCATCAAGGGTATGGGCGAGGGCTGGTTTGCTCAGATGACCAAATTTGGCACCTTGCAGGATCAGACATGAGACATCATCCTTGGAAGGGCTCAACCTCATTTACAATGGGCTGGAAGAATATAAGAAAAATATTATATCCTAGGCACTTCTTCCATGGTTAAGCACCCTCCAGGTGATTCACCAGAGCCTGTATCGGTCAAACTCTCTTAAAGCCAGCATTCATGGCTGATGTTAGCCTCCATGCCCGATTTCCTTATGGAAACAAAGTAATGACAAATAAGCACCTGTGACAGAATGGCAGGTCCTATAGCAGTGTATTAGAACTGTCTGATGAGCTGAGCTGTTTTCTATATGTGTACGCTGCTGTTGTTTATTATGGGGGCTGTAAACAAAAAGAAGAATGGCTCAGGATGAACTACCACCACCTTCTTGTACTCATTTTGGATATGTTAAGAGGCAACGGTCGCATTTTTTGCTCTGGATATTCTTTATATTACCTCTGAGTCACTCCTAGAAGCAACGCTGAGAACCAGGGCCAAAGACCAGCAATGGAAAGCATCCAAGGGATGGTTTTCAGGCAGCTGTGCAGGTCCAGCCAACTGAAACAGGCGCCCACAAGAGCTTGAAAAGAGTTTATGCCTGCTTCCCCAACACCAAGGAAAGAAGGTCCTTTCAGTCTGATGGATATGTTGATAGTCTGGTGTTTTAAAACCCTTTCATTTCAACAGCTTGCAAACTACTCTGTTGAAAAAGCAAAGACTTGGTGTTTGACTGTGTATAAACATCACCAGTTCAGGACTCTTAAGGAGAAGAACCACCAAGAAGTCCAGTTAGGTAGGCTAGGTAAATACATTGCCAGAAAGTACTGAAGGCTCATCTAAAAAGTAGAAAAGAGTCCCACCTCAGCAGAAATAAAGACATTTACAGCCTAATGCGTCAAGCAGTGCCAGAAAAGCTTGCAGGGATCAGCTCCTAGCAGCTGATCCAGTAACCATTTGTTCAGAATGTCATTTAACCAGAACAAAACAAAAAGTACTTTTAAGCTCCTTTCCCTTTTTTTCCTGTGAGCCTCAGGAATATAACCACATAAAATGCTTCAGCCCTGATTGGCAAGTTTCTGTATTGATTGGCTTCAGAGTCTGATTAGATAAGACAGAGCCAACTAATGAGAGCCACTAGAAAAATCTACTGGAGTATTATCTGCTGAGATAAACTCCCCAAACCCCCAAACCAGTCTATTTAGTTGATCTTTTATCTAAACATAGCCTGATATTGCTGACAGTATTGTGCACAAACAAAACAGGGATACTAACAAAAGGGCTTTGTAAAAAAGGTGACTACTGTCCTGGAGAGGAAAAGAAAGCAGACAGGCTGGACTTTAAATCCAAAAGTAAGAAGTGGAAGACTGCATTAGTACCTGCCATTCCTTACCTGTAATTCAAACTCTCCTCTCACCTCCAAAACATAAAAGGGAAGCTCTAGGATTTTTTTGTTAGATGCCTCACGTCCCATCACATTAACAATGTTAGCCGTTACCTCCTTTTTCAGAGGATTATCTGGATATTGGATGCTCTGTCTAGTGATAATGCTTTTCTTAAGCTGTGTGCTCTGCTTATCTTCCTTCTTTTTACTTTGTCGAGTTGTTTTTCAGCTATTGTACTGGATCTGCCTGAAGCCCTCCCTCAGTTTTCACACAGCTCTTTTGGAAGTGAAAAATCTTGCTGACTCGGTAGGGGTTTTGGCTGATTAAAACCGAAGTAAGGGAGGCAGGGCAAAGCCCAGCGTTTGTGCTTCAGCCTTTCCCTGTTCAATCCTGCTTTCAACCCCACCATTCCAAATCTCCGTATTTTCCACAGGGTGGAAATACCAGTTGTTGGAAGTGATTTGGACTATACAGGACATGAGGGGAACGTCCTGTGATACACAATCTGTTGGGATCTACGAGATGCACAGCACTCATTGAAGGCAGATGTCCAGGAAAGAATCCAGCCCAGCCCTGAGCTCGTGCATCAACCTGAAATAATTAATAAGTCCAAAGAGGAAAAAAGGAGTTTGTACAAACTGTGCGCTCTGAATTTCCTCAGAGGAGTTCGCCTGGGAAAGGCAAGAAGCATTCCTCACCCTGCTCTGGCTCACACTGACAGGAGGTTAAGCCGCGGGGATGTTCCAGTGTACTGAACTAGGCAAGGGGTTTCCAGAGCTGTTATCTATTTTAAAATAAACATTCCAGTGTGTATTGTTATCATATTTTGTCCTGCAGTACTCATTTAGAAAAAAAAAAAAGTAGATGCTTCTGAATGTCACTTTCAGGGGGGTATTTGCATAGCATCTGGCTCACATACAAAAACAATATATATGTATATATTGTCTATCCATTCTTCTGTTCAGGTTTTTATCTTACGAAGACTTCATTTCCCAAGAAGGCAACTGCTTGAGACTGATGAAAAAGGGTGACTATTAGGCATACATGGCAAGGCAGACGGAAGCCACCGCTAGCATTCTTCCCTTTTGGGGCTGTCATCACACCAATTAAAGGTCTCTTACCTAATATCTTAAGTTCAGAAACTCCAACTCACCCAAGAGAAATTTCAAATGGTTTCAAAGAGCCTTTCCCTTCATTTATGGTACAGTTTGCCATAAAAACACAGCTTTCTGTGTGCCCCACAATCTGCTCACAGGCCTTATGGCCCCAGATCTGGAATGCTGATGTTCCCTGCAGAGCTCACACGGTACAGTCATGGTTTGGGGTTTTTTATTGAGGTTAAGTGGTATATGGATTCCTTAGATAACAAAGCAGCAGCAAAGCACTTCTACTGCCTCAAAACAAGAGTTGCAGGCAACAACCAACTGGCTGTGTAAGAGCTTCCCACCCTTGGCCACCGCTGAGATCCAGGTAGCCGAGCAGACAGGCAGGGCTTTGTTTCCATTTGGGTCCTAACACAGCAGCAGTACACGTTCAAAGCTGCTGTTATCTTAACAATCCTGTCATAAAAGTTCAGCCTTCCATGCCGGTGCAAAGGTTATCAACTTGTTTCTGAAACACAAATTCACTATAAATCTCCAAGAGAGCTGGGACAACTGAGGTGGCCCCTTCGCAGATGACAAGGGGATAGGGCTACTCTCCAGAATGCCAAGCAGCTAGTGAGGGGGCCAAACTCCAGCCTCACATTCCCTCCAAAGGGAAAAATGTTGATTTATGTATGCCACTTCGCACGGGCTATCGTGTTAAAAGGCGGAAGCCTTTTGGGAATCCCAGGGATTTGTATCTCTGCTTGGATATCTCTCAGATTTGGAAATGGGAGATCCTTTGTGGGATCATGCATAGACAAGTCACTAATATGAAGCTTATCCTGGATTTTGTCTTCATTTTGTCTTCTTCTGCCTAGAGGATGGGCAGGTTTTCAACGGCTCATTTCCCAGGTAGGGATAAAGAAAAGGTGTATCCAAGTGCTAAGAGGAGCTCAGAAATCGGCATGTGGATTCGCCTACTCACTTTAGTGCTTTGGCAGGAGCTGGGCAATTCTGAAAACCTGCAACTGATTGTGAGCTCCGAGTCCTTTAGAAAAATCTGGCCCTTAACACTGTGTAATTGTTGAATGGTTTATAATTATCTACAGGTTTAAATTGTGAGTTACCAACAGACAAAGACTAAGGATTTCCTTGGCTGCTGAACTTTGAAAGCTGCTGTATTTTTTTCCAATGACTTATTTATGTCTAAACTGCAAGGTTCAGTTGTCTGTTTATATGATTTATTAATGAAAGCAAAAATCTCAAACAAGAATTTAAGCAAAAATCAAGAAGGGATAAATACATTTTCTAAAATTTAAAGCAATTTGTAAAGCACTCAAGGACTTTGCACCTTTGATATGGATGAGTCAATTCTAACATAATGAGTAGTTTCATATACTGAAACTGAGTCACACATTACAAAAATGAAAAACAGCCTATATTCTTTGTCCAGGAGTGCTTTGCATCCCGAATTGGACAGAACAAATGAAGACAAGAGTCTGCAATCTTTACTCAACACAAACTGAGCTGAAGTTGAAATTGGCTCAGAAGATAGCAGCTAGTAGTAGGAGAATGGGAATTACATCAGGTCATATTTAAACCATGTATCCCATGATGAATTTATTCACAGCCAACAAAAACAACAGTCTAACATTTTGTTCTTGTATATGCGGTCTGCTCTAAGGGTGTCTAAAAATCTGTCTGTTGAAAAAGCAAGGCACCATTGGACTTTGTTTTCCTTCCAGATCTGCGTTCTTGCCTTAAAGCAATTGTATTCATTGACGCTATATTCATAAGTTACTTAATTTGGGCATACTGGAAAAAAACAGAACATATTTGCTACCAAGTGTGCCCTTTCCATGTGGAAAATTATTAAAACCTCAGAGACTTTTCAGCTCTGATGGGAGGTGTCTTTCACTAAGTTGAATCAAACCATGCATATGAGGAAATGTTGACAGAATGTTGCTGAGTTGTAAATTATCTACAAATGTGAAATTGTTCTGCGTTAACTGTGGTGTTGCTTAAAATAATATTTACTGATGATTTATCTCCTGAAGTCACATAGGTAATGGTTCTGTTTCCCTCATTTCTGCTTCCTCTTTGTACAATAAAATATGTTCCCTGAGAACTTATGTTCTATTGGGTCCTGTCTTTTCTTATAATTAGCTTGGGTTTTATCTCTGCTCATGGACACACTTTGATTCTCATTGTTAATAATTAAATTAACATTTGATTATGTGTTTTCTTTATACCTCTCATATATGTAAAAGATGCGTGCAGTGGAGAGTGCATATTCACATAGGTATGTCCTGTTTGCTTTATTCGAATACAATGATTAAAATGGAGTAACACTGTGAAATGGAACTATGTGAAAATCCCTGATAGTATTCCTCCCTTTACTGTTACACTGTTATGCTGGAGCTAAACTGCTTAGCTGGGAAGTAAAAGTTGGGGTTTGTATATTGTAATGCTGTAAAGTGAAATATGAAAAATGAATGTGGACTTTAATGATGGTGTGGAGCTTTTGATTGAGAACCACTTGTTTTCATGGGCAAGAAGGAATTTATTTAGTTTGCCTGTCCAGTTCCAGAATGGGCTTGCAAGGCAGGAGTTAACCCGAATAAACCTGCTCAGCACGAGCAGCAGTTCACCTGGCGCTCCCTGGACCCTTTTTGCATTAGGAGCTGTCTGAAAGTACCCAACGATCAAAGGAAAATACAAGAATCACATCAGCCAATCTCTTATATTTAGAATGCTAAAGGCGTGGAATACTTCCAGAGCTCTGTCTGAATCTCTAAGCCCTTGCTTAATTTTCACTTGAGTTCTTACCACGGCAAATTCTGGTTGCACTAAACCAAAGTTCATGCTGTGAGTCGTGTACATCATACACACAGCTGCATATCCCACCTCTTCAGGGACAGGCTGTCAGTTAGCACCTGAAGATGCAGCCCTGTCTTTGTACATTTATTTCAGTATTTTATGAATAATGTTGTGCTGTGGCCAGCAAAATTAGAAACAGAGTACAGCTTTGATGGCTAACCCAGTCTTTCTATGAAATTTGGTTAAACCCTTTGTAACTTCTGATGGCAGGAAGAAAAAAGATGGTCTCACAGCTCAGGCTGTTGAATGCTGCTTTAAAGAACTGGATCTACCCCTGCTGCTGTGGCAGGTTTTCTGTGCAATGTCAAATTAATGAAACCAAACTTGTCACTCGAGTTCACTCATCACTTGCGCCTTTTTTTCCTGCATGCTCAGCTTGGTAATCAGAGGTCCGAAACGTCAAGCACTCACAAATGTAAATGAAGCCAGTGGAAACACACCTGAATATATCTGTGATACATAATGCTGGGCAGAGCAAGGGTAAGTTTCATCTCACCCGAAACCTTTATCTATATTCTCCTTATAATCAGTGAAGGAAAAATGACAGGTTTGTGTCTGTCTCACTATGTATCCCTCGGCATACGTGGGGCACCGACAGACAGAAGAGGCAGTGCAGAATTTCAAGAGCAGGAGCTCCGGTGGAGACAGCCCCAGCAGTGGAGATCTCTCTGCTGGTGAGCTGAACCTCCCGAGAAGGTTCGAAGGTGGCGCACCGCTGGTGGTGGATCTTAAATTGCTCCTGTGTCTGTTCCCTGTGCGTGGAATAGAGGGTATCAGGAAGACTTCGGTTTTGCCCTTCTGGAGATTAATAAGCAAAACACGGGAAAAAGACTGTCTTTAAACCGGAGTGTACACTGCAAAATACAAGGGGTCGCACCTCTGCTGGAAAGGATGGAACAACTCACACAAAAGCAGCTGTTCCTGAAGGAAGGCATCCAAAGGCAAGAGTATGTCATCTGAACCAAGGAGGGTCAGCACACACAGTCATCAGTGTTTTCTAAAGGGGCTGATTGGTTTTGCAAAAGCTGCAAAGACCTTTTAATCTGCTTTTAATCCACTGCGACCTCTGTGCATTTGAGTCCATCAGCCAAATGTTTCTCGCTCTTCAGCCAGAAGACTGCTACGGAAACTGTAGAAGTTGACAGATGTAGAAAGTTGTACCTTGCTTTGTAAGGAAAATTCAGTCTCCTCTGCGACCCTTGCATTTGTACCAAATATCAGTTATGTGAAACTGAAAATCCCCTTAGCAAAGATCGAAATTGGGTTCCTTTTATTGCATTGCCTCCATTCTTCCCCTGATTTAGCCAGCCATAGGAAAATCATCCCCGAGCTGTGAGAAGGGGCACTCTCATCCTACTCATGCTGGAGGGACTATTATTTATAAAGGGCCAGCATTTAATCAATATGGCAACAGCTGTAATAGTTTATGCTAGCACGGAAAAAAGTAGTCAGATTCCCAAGCGATTCAGGCTTTGAGAGTGGTTTACACTCAAGCTTCAGGGCCTCCACATCTCTCAGATCTTTGCCAGTGCCTAATCAGGACCTTTATCTTAATCAACAAAGCCACTGACGGATTAAAACCAAACATCACCATGACACGCTGAGGCAAGTCTGGTTTACTTGGGCATGCAACAATGCCAAAACTTTTCTGCCATAACCAGAAGCATGAAGAAGTACATAAAAGCTCAGATTTTAAAAGAATATTAACAAAGATATGAAAAATACAATTTTGCACACCCATAAAGAGCAGCTCCTTGAAGTTCCACATCACTGAGGGCAGGAGCTCCCTAGTCTGTGGGGACTGGGTCCCTCAAAGCAACCAAACTATTTTACCACCACTGAAATATTACGAGGACAGTCAGAATGGAAGAAAGGTGCAAAGCTTACATTTTTCTAGGGAGTCAAATGATCAATAAAATCAAAATACAGCAAAAGTACAATTGCCTGGGCTTCTCCAGCACAGTTTCTGCATTAGTGTCAAAGCAGGAGCTTGTCTTGGCATTTAGGAAGACACTACAACTGATAAGCCTGGTATCTACTCATGCTTCCAGGAGAACATCCAAAGGGCTTAGCTCCTCGACAGCACCTTGGTGAAGCAGCCAGTACTTGACATCCCACTGAGAACTGTCAGCTGCACCATTTGGATCTAGGACTTCAATGAACTGCATAAATTAACAGGGTGTAATTGCAAATATGATCTGAGGACAGTCAGAAAAAGATTCTTGCTGAGTCTGAAGTGGGTTAGGATGACATGTTTTCCTGACTCCTGGAAATGAGGGGGAATTTTAGCCATTAATTTCCATGGCTAACTTGTGCTTATACAGGATTTAATCCTTTTCCTGCAGTTCCCTGAGATTTGGAAACCTTTATGCATAAAAATACTCCAAACCCCTTCTTTTGATTTCCCTCAGAAGAATGGCTGTTCAGCCTCTAGCAGTCCCCTACAAGACCAGTCCCTGTGTGGAGAAGGTAATATTAGGCCTTTAATGAGTACTTCATCCCAGGGATTGATTTTTGGTAATGGAATCTCTTTTGGTTATTTTTTATTTCCTTCCCTTTGTTATTTCTGTATTTTTATCCTTTTTTTTTTTTTTTTTTNGCGTGTTTTCCAGACCCTGGATCCCATATTTAGTTTCCTGAACTTCTCCAATATTCGTTCTAGCCATCCTGGTTGCCTGCCATGAGTATCGGTTTCCTTCCTCCTAGTTTGGGGGGCAGGGAGGGAGGAAAACTGTTTCCAGGCCAAGCAGCAGTGCCACTCTGGAGATCATTTGGCAGGTTGTGCAGCCTGAGAATGAATCAGTGCTCGCAACGCTTCAGTATTCCTCCCTTTCTCACCGTCTCTCTTCTAGGGAGTGAGGAAGAGGTGGTGCCGGTGGCTGCTAGATTTAGTAACGCACGAAGTAGAAGTAAACAGTTAAAATTAAAAAGTCAGGCGAATGCTGTGGCATAAAGCTTCTCAATTACTGGAATTACTCATTTTTTAGTAGAAATTACTCATTTTTAGTAGATTTTAAGTGAATTAAACCACCTAGCCTATGCAGCAGTTGTCGACTGCTTCCCACAAGATGCCTCCAATTCTGTCCTATACCCCAAAACAACTGATGGTGGCTTTTAAATTTTCTCTGTATCCCAAGCTTGCTCTAACTTGTTCATTCTCTGTCTGCAGCCATGGCTTGGCAACTGTCTCTCCGAAGCTGCCCTTTCTGAATCCAACGTAGTAATCCCTTCTTTCAGCTTGAAATTGTGCCTGCAAGCGTGCTAGTTTTCTTTCAGGTTTTGCCCTCGGTCTTGCTGTAGACCCTTACACAAACACCTTAAATGCACAGAAATCATACGCAGTGCTTTAATATTTCACCTGCCTTTACTCCTTCATAAAAAAACCTTTTTCATGACTAAAAGTGGAAGTTTGGGCACACAGTGCTGCAGAGTCACCAGCAGAGCCTGGACTTTCAGATCAAGCACGGCAAGTGGCCGTAGCCAGCACGTCTGTGGTACCTCTGCTCTGATGGACTTTGCACTTCCCGACACGGGCTCAGTCCTGCCTCCACCAATTCTCACAGGACCAGGGTACAGTCTCAAAGGAAGCAAGTATGTTTCATGTCTCATCTTTCAAGGGTCAGCGCTTATATTCACAAATCCGTCCTCTTTGACATTATAATCTCTGGTTGTAAAATGGATTTAGTGGTTTAACATTAAAATTTCAGGCACACTTAAGGAAGGGATTGCAAAAGAGTTAATAAGCATAATAGTTTAACAAACTTTGGCAGAGAAGATTGAAAAGCTCAAGTGGTCTCCTGGTGAAAATAGTTTAGCCCTGGCTTTGCCAGTCTTTCCGTTAAAAACACTCAACTTCTTTTTTTTTACTTTGTTTTTTAATTTGATCAGTTTTACTACTCCTGAAACTTCGAGACTTTTGAGCATGGGACAAAAACAGTCCAATTTCAGGTAATTGTTTTGCAAGCTTTTACACTTCTGCCAGCATGTCTCAGACCTGATGTGTGATACCGTGCAACCTGCTGTAGGTGGACCTGCTCCGGCAGGGGGGCTGGACCAGATGATCTCCAGAGGTCCCTTCCAACCCCCAACATTCTATGATTCTATGACATTCTGTGGTACCCTTGCTGTTTAACTCTTGGACCTCTGCTGAACTGTTATTGACCATCATGACAAAAGGTGCGGGTCTCTGTGGTGGACACAGGTGCACTAGGGAACATCAGAAAACCACCAAATTCATTTTGCTGGTGACCTCACGCACCACATACTTTGTTCTCTGGAGGAGGTTGTATTCATGTCCCCATCTTCCCTTCCCCCTTGGTTTTCTGAGATTTGTGTCTGGGATGTTTGAAGCCTATCTCAGGGCACGGTCACATGATGCTCTGCAGGAGGTGTAGGGATTCCTGCGCTGGCTCCTCAGCAAAGGACTCTGCTCCTCGTGATGCTAAAATGTTGGCAGGAAAATTCGCCCTAGCATTAGATCATGGCTGTCAGCAAATCCCTTCTCCCTCCAAAAATACACGACCATAGGAGGAGAAGCAGGCAAGAGGCCTGACGTAGGCTTGGAAGCACATCCCCTCAAATGGTCCTTTGCAGAAGAATCTGTGCTTGCTGAGACAAGGGAAGTAAGCATGGAGCAATTCTGGCTAACTAAGGCAAAAACATAAGAACGACTGAGTCTTCCATGCTTGCTAAAAGCAGCAACTCCTCCACCTTTTGAAAACAGAGTCAGCACTCCCTCCTACACTGGCTCAACGCCCTCTGCTTCCAGCCCAGCACCTGGAGACATCAAGCTATTTCAAAGAAAGTGACACAAGGTTCTTATTTTTTCTCTTGTCACTCCATATCTTTGTCAAATGTACTCAGCAGGTTCATTACACAAAAAATTTAAGTCTTTCATTGCTGTCTGGGCAGTGGACATCTGGCCACAGTGTCTCCCCATTGCTCTGCTCTGCAGTGACTGCTGGAAAGGTCATGCTGCTTGTTCCACACCATTATAACGCACAATGGGACTACATTAAAGGAAACCACAATAAAAGGGATAATCTTCTCCCACCAAACCCACTTCAAAGTGACTGGGTTCTTCACATGTAGCCAAGAGTACTTAGGCACAGGAAGAATGTTAATGTATGACTTTTAGCAACAGTTATAGCAGATTAACAAAACAACCAAAAAAATATCCAAACTCTTGGAGGAGATTGAAAACGTGAAATAGTGGAACTTCTGAAAGTAAAATAAAATTTTATTTTCAAACGCAGAGATATCGCAGGTCAAACACTGTCAGCAAGGAGATTTTTGACCTGTACAAACAGAGCCAAGAAACAGATGCGCGCCTGCTCTGTTAAGCAAGACACTAGGTGCACTGCTGCATCTGTCGTTCGCCTCTTGGTTTGGAGAGGGGGAAGATCATTTTGTTCATGAAAACTTACACTCTTAAAATGCGTTCACCTTAACAGTCATTTTCAGGATTACAAGCAAGAGCATCAATTAATTCAGGTTGATTAACTCACTGGGGACACGATTCCAACTGTTGATACCCGGTGACAAGTCACACGCTTAGTGCTAGCATGAGCAATCAATGTTACCAGGTGGGTAGTCAGCTCATGCATGTTTTCTTCTGGGTGATTTCTCTCCTTCTACTTTATCCTGTCTCTAAAAATAAAATAAAATAAAATAAAATAAAATAAAATAAAATAAAATAAAATAAAATAAAATAAGGGGGGGAAAAGAAAAAGAACATAGTATGGGAAAGAAAGATGCAATGAAAGAATATAGCATTAGAGGACCTAAGCCCGGAGCACTGCAGTGCAGGATGGGTTCTGCTTGGGACACCAGAAGAAGCCTTGTAAGGTAGGGAAGCAGAGCAAACCTTGTAGCAGAAATGGGCCAGAAATGAGACTGGCCACCAACGCATTGGGTGCAGAGAAGATAACATAATGTTAACTTGGTACCTACAATGGGAAGATGGGAGTTACATCATTTTCAAAGCATGGATGAGAGGGATCAATGAGATGTGGTGGAAAATAAGGGCGGCGAAGAAGAGATTCTGAAGCAAGCTGATGCGATGGTATCAATGGACTCATTTTGGGTGATCCCACAGAACCAATCGATACAACAGGTCTAAGTTTTAAGGGCTTAAAATGGGTTTAAAATAGGTTTAAGGGAGGAAGCTGCAGGGGTCAAGTCCATAAGCACACTGAAGCTTTAGGGAAAGCAGAGACACTGCTCTGCCATATTCTCCTTTCATTAATTTACACAAACAGAGGCTTCACAGGGGGTCTGGATGTAGGATCAGGCCAGGTTGGATGGTGCTTTGAGCAATCTGGTGTAGTGTAAGTTGTCCCTGCCCATGGCAGAGAGATTGGAACTAGATGATCTTCAAGGTCCCTTTCAACCCAAACCGTTCTATGATTCTATGGTTCTATGGTTCCATGATCAGTTCAGTAACACAATGGGGTGTCAGTTCCTCTCCAGAAAATATATCAATAGATTTACTAAGGGGACAACTATAGCAATTGCTTGCCAATTAGCTAATAACAAGTGTGTGTGTGTATATATATATATGTATAGCAACAATTTTCCAAAATAGAAATCCTGCAGAACTGGAGGGCAAGAGGAGGTTAACCACCACAGTCTGTTGCAATTACTATTTTGGAATTACTCACTTTGCGTGTCCAAATGTGAAGCTTATTAAAAGGCCTGGCTTTCAGAAGGGTTGAAAATTTCCTTTTATTCAAAGAAGTGTATCATGATGGGCTCTTGGGTAAGATCTTAAATCACCAACCCATCCCATTTGAAAATCTTTTGTCTATATATTTTTCAACACCAGNACGCAGAGATATCGCAGGTCAAACACTGTCAGCAAGGAGATTTTTGACCTGTACAAACAGAGCCAAGAAACAGATGCGCGCCTGCTCTGTTAAGCAAGACACTAGGTGCACTGCTGCATCTGTCGTTCGCCTCTTGGTTTGGAGAGGGGGAAGATCATTTTGTTCATGAAAACTTACACTCTTAAAATGCGTTCACCTTAACAGTCATTTTCAGGATTACAAGCAAGAGCATCAATTAATTCAGGTTGATTAACTCACTGGGGACACGATTCCAACTGTTGATACCCGGTGACAAGTCACACGCTTAGTGCTAGCATGAGCAATCAATGTTACCAGGTGGGTAGTCAGCTCATGCATGTTTTCTTCTGGGTGATTTCTCTCCTTCTACTTTATCCTGTCTCTAAAAATAAAATAAAATAAAATAAAATAAAATAAAATAAAATAAAATAAAATAAAATAAAATAAAATAAAATAAAATAAAATAAAATAAGGGGGGGAAAAGAAAAAGAACATAGTATGGGAAAGAAAGATGCAATGAAAGAATATAGCATTAGAGGACCTAAGCCCGGAGCACTGCAGTGCAGGATGGGTTCTGCTTGGGACACCAGAAGAAGCCTTGTAAGGTAGGGAAGCAGAGCAAACCTTGTAGCAGAAATGGGCCAGAAATGAGACTGGCCACCAACGCATTGGGTGCAGAGAAGATAACATAATGTTAACTTGGTACCTACAATGGGAAGATGGGAGTTACATCATTTTCAAAGCATGGATGAGAGGGATCAATGAGATGTGGTGGAAAATAAGGGCGGCGAAGAAGAGATTCTGAAGCAAGCTGATGCGATGGTATCAATGGACTCATTTTGGGTGATCCCACAGAACCAATCGATACAACAGGTCTAAGTTTTAAGGGCTTAAAATGGGTTTAAAATAGGTTTAAGGGAGGAAGCTGCAGGGGTCAAGTCCATAAGCACACTGAAGCTTTAGGGAAAGCAGAGACACTGCTCTGCCATATTCTCCTTTCATTAATTTACACAAACAGAGGCTTCACAGGGGGTCTGGATGTAGGATCAGGCCAGGTTGGATGGTGCTTTGAGCAATCTGGTGTAGTGTAAGTTGTCCCTGCCCATGGCAGAGAGATTGGAACTAGATGATCTTCAAGGTCCCTTTCAACCCAAACCGTTCTATGATTCTATGGTTCTATGGTTCCATGATCAGTTCAGTAACACAATGGGGTGTCAGTTCCTCTCCAGAAAATATATCAATAGATTTACTAAGGGGACAACTATAGCAATTGCTTGCCAATTAGCTAATAACAAGTGTGTGTGTGTATATATATATATGTATAGCAACAATTTTCCAAAATAGAAATCCTGCAGAACTGGAGGGCAAGAGGAGGTTAACCACCACAGTCTGTTGCAATTACTATTTTGGAATTACTCACTTTGCGTGTCCAAATGTGAAGCTTATTAAAAGGCCTGGCTTTCAGAAGGGTTGAAAATTTCCTTTTATTCAAAGAAGTGTATCATGATGGGCTCTTGGGTAAGATCTTAAATCACCAACCCATCCCATTTGAAAATCTTTTGTCTATATATTTTTCAACACCAGAAAGAGGTCACCCACTCCTGCTACCTCCCCACAGTAAATCATTATTTGTTCCTTTTTAAGATCTTTTTTTCCTTAATGTTATGGAGTTTGAAGATAGACATGAAGTAATCTCCTGTTAAATAGTCTGCTCTCTGCCATGTATATCATTGTCCATGTACTAGAAAAATAAAGTCCATCATGCTGTATCTGCACCATATACTGCCTTTCCAGGCAACAGAAAAAAATCTGACTGGCACACCTCTGCAGCCAAGGATGACAAATGCCATGGCCACCCCGTCCACTGGTGAGGACCCACCGAATCCTTGGGGAGGTGGTGAGCCCGTAAATCATCGTGGCCTTTTGCAACAGTTAGAGACAATGAAAGATGGAGGTGGTTTGGAGGAGATGTGCAGAGCAAAGCAGAGAAGATACAGGGAAGAACGAGAGCCAAGATAATTGTTCGGAATAGAAGAAAGGGTGAGGTAAAAATGCATATTGTACCGTTTAAGGGTGCGGGGTTGTATGTGTGTGTGCACTTGCCTCTACCCTCTCCTGGAAAGAGGAGGAACTGCTGCCCTGCTACAGCAAGAACAAACAAATAACTCCATGTGAGCAACCCTTTGCACTGGACAAACACAGCCTCTTCCAGAGAGGCTGCTGGGCTGCCAATGTGCAAACTGCAATGCCTGTCTTCCTGCACCGGCCAGGTGCCGGCTGGTTTTGATACGAGGAGCTCCATTTCCCACTTTTTCAGTTCTTTCTTTCCCAAGGTCTCTCTGGTCCCCTTTTGGGAGGACTGAGCTCCTCCACAGCCACCGGTGCTCAGTGGTCCTGGCAGCCCTCACAGCTGCAGCAGACGTGTGGCCACCATGGTCCTACAGAGAGGTAAGAGTCCTGCTGGTGCCACATGCCATGTCCTAACGTACCAGACAGGCAGGTAGCACTAACAACACCATCTCCCACAGGTTAAAAAGGAGGAATTTGAGTGGTCTGAAAAGGATGCTGCTTACAGCAGGTTGCAGCCATGTACTTGTGTGTGTCTAGGCCTGTAAACCAGTGGAAAAGTAACAGACACCATGAGGAGCTCAACAAAACATTATCCTTGCACAGAGTATAAGGTCCTCCTCCTTATCCTAAAGCATTCCTCCATCGCTGAGGAGATGAACAGCCTTTGTCTCCTAAAGGACTCGGGCAGTCCTTGTCTAGAGCACTGTATATCCCAATACCACCACGCAGTGGAAACTAAACTCACAAGTTAGCTCCGTTTATGCACGGGATACCTGCTCCTGGAAGAAGCATGGCATCCACCTTGCCTCTTTGTCATCACTGGGGGAGCAGCCACAGCAAGACGAAGTGTGACAAAAGCTAAACAGGCAGTGAGAAGCCAAGAAACAGTAAGCACACCGAGAGCTTTAAACAGAATATTTGTGTCCAAGTTGCAGTTCCGAGGCGTACTCCCTGGTAAGTGGCTGCAACACCAACATTTATACCAGCGGTTTGTTTGGCCTCTGATCTAAACACAGTGCACTTTATTTTCTTTGTAAATTCATCTTGCATTATGGCATATCTGCTTACATTTTAAAACTACCTCAGGAGTAAATAATTTGCTCTCTTTGACAGGCAGACTGGGAGTTTCAGTCTGTTACCCATTTGCTTTAAATATCAGGCCATAAAACTGTGCTTGAGTTTTTGGCTGACATCACAGTTAATGATGCACTATGCCTATTCTCTGGTTATGGAGGAATTCTCACATTATTTCTGGGGCAAGATAATATTGAATGTTACTCAGAACAAGTCTTAAGTTTGTGGTTGACTTGCTGCCAATGTAGGAAATCATGTTACGACCGTTATCTCAATCTATCTCCTCCCTCTCAAGCACAAGTTTTAATGTTAATTCCAGTGCAATCTGTATCTAAGTAAGCAGTGTTTATTTGGTGTGGAATATACAGCACCAACTCTCTTTAATAGTGTCAGTGCGGCATTTGTACTGGGGGGAACCCTCTTGGCACCTCACCTTCCCAGGTTTTTTTTGGAGCACCACCTTATTTGTTATGTTCAGCTCCATGCTCTTCTCTGCTTTGCAAAATTTCCTGTAACAATTCTCCTCAAATGGACCTTCCTTAAATGCGATCATTTAAATGGGTTTCATTGCACTTTTTAGCCCCAGAACAAAGACAGAAACAACATACACATCGCATAAGTCATACCTGCCAAACTGCAAACCATCAGTAGAGCAAAGCAGAGCAGTTTGCTTTCAAATCTTCACTTAGATATTTGTATAAAAATAGAGCCTGCAGGAACAACAAAATATGTCTGGAATCAGAGTGTTGCAATTAGGGTCTCGTTCACACTAATGCCTGGGATAGCATTAAAAAAACACTCTAGCTGAGTGCATTCAAGCTCTGTTAGGTGGTTGCATTCATATTTGGGATCCAACCAGCCAGGGCCTTCAGAGTTCCATTTTTCTCTGATGTGGTTACCAAACATTGGAACATTTCTAGCGTGACCAAAACTTAGTCACGCCTCAGTAACTTAACTCAGATTCCACATCTTCAAGCCTGAAAGTAGTTTGAGGGACACAATTTTATCCATGCCATCCATAAAATGTAATTTAACCCCATTTTCCTGATCACCTTGGATGTTGTGGTGTGCATACATCACCTACCCTTCTAATGTGTGTGGTGCTGTCCAATAGGTCATAAATCCTGCGGCTGCTGCCATCCAGTTACGGTATATGGGAATTTTCCTTTAAAAAACCCTCTCTGGTGTTAGCACAGTGGAACTTGTATTCTCCCCACCATCAGAACCAAGGCTTTCAAACAGCCACATAATACAAGTAACAGGGGCAAAACCGCTATCTACTTTTACGATGGAATGTGATCGGTGTGTGAAAGGTCCGTATGATGTGGTGACGACAGCAAAAGGAGACGGGACTGAGTGACTCAAGCTTTCCTTCCAGGCCCCTGTTACCATGAGGGCTCCCAGGGGTTCTTCTCCTGCTATAAGATAGCACAGTTCTTTCCACTGACGTGGAGTCATGTCCAGCTCCATGAAAACTGAGCTCGTTCCTTGATTTGCTCCTCTCTGAACATCAGGTGAGTTATGGCAGGGGAAAAAAAGACATTTCCTTTCCCCCCTCATCTCACTGCCCAAAAGTCAGTGGCAAAATTCAAACCCTGAAAGCAGCTTCTTGATGACTTATGATGACCAGACCCCAAAAGAAAAAGACAAACAGTAAGAAAGTAAAATATCTGAATACGATCCAAAGATTTTTCTTTCCGCCTACGGTTTTCCCTTTCTCTAACCTAGGTCCAGGTTTCTCTTGTAACTACAAAGGCTGTGCTGCTTAATGGGATATGAAACAACCTTTTTCTCCAGTTAGAAAACAGAGCAGGTCAAGAAGTAATAGATTAAAGTGAGACTATTCTCGGCACCACAGCACCTTCTCAGCTAGCAGACCTTCTCCACAACTGTCCTTGGAGCCTCTTTATGTTACTACTGGAAGGTGACTTGAAACCCTAGTCTTATACAGCCAAAGAAAATAAGAGACTGAAGCAGATTCAGACGTGTTGATGAAACATCACACTAGCATATGCAGAATCGTGCGTTATCAGAGGTCACAGCCTGGAAGCAGCACAGTTCTGCCAGTACAAAAGCAGTTCATATTGATACAGCAGTAGGTGTAAAAAAGGTAAAAAAAAAAAATAAATAAACAAAACTTTGCAGTCTTATTTTACAATTACAGGATGAGTTTCATGGGCCACTGGTTTTGAAAAGTGTGTGTGTTTGTGGAAAGTGAGGTGTGGAGAGGGATGAGTGTTTTTATAGCCGAGTGCAACAGACAGGGGTCTTGAGAAACAGAAGATGTGATCCCTCAATGGATTAAGCAGAGCAATTTTTACACACAGAAAGTGTTGGAAGGATGAATCGTAAAGAGAGGGAACTTAGTAAGTTACAATAAAATTCTCTCCAACATTAACTACTTAAAGGCTAGTGATACACAAGCTTTCCCTTTGTTATATCAAACGTATACCACTTGCACATCCAAGAGGAACAGACTTCAAAGTAGGAGATGTCCACAGCTGGTCAGAGTAATTTTACAATATTTTTTAAAAAATCTGTGCATGAGAGAGGTCCCATTAAAGTTCTAATCAGTCCCTTGGAGTGCACATTTTTCTGGAGCGTAATACATTTGTGTGTGTGGCATGCCAGCACCTAACCCACATTTTTTTCCACAAAGTGGGTGCTGTCTGGGAGTATTCTGTCAGGATGTCTAGCACCACAGACCCAGCCTGTACCAGCAATGCCCCCTGTCTCAGCACCCTGATCCAGTTTCATGCCTCCCATCCTCCCTTACTGTGTTTCTACAGCTCCTCATGCTCTTGCGCTTTTATCTCGTTAGCCAACTTGCTCTATCTGCCCACGGAATTCTCCGCCTGATGAAAACCTCCTGCACATGGCTTTTCCTGGTCTCGGCACTTGTCTGTTCTCAGACATGTAGACATAATATGGTCTGAGAAGATCAATTTCTTCTTTGAGGTCCAGTCTTATCTCCCAGACAGTGGTTTATGCGGTGGGTTCCCTGGGGAATTTTCCTCTTCACACATGGAGCCATTCCCTTCGCCAAAAGCTAATGAATGTGGCATGTCTCCAGACTGCGCCATGAAGACAGGCAGGAAGGATGCACACCCGGGCGGGCTTCTCACGCACCCAGACATCTACTTTCAAGCATGGAGAGAGGCTCTTCTGCTAGTGCAGCTCCCCTCCCAAATGCGTGAAATATCTCTCAGCGAGGACCTTATGCAGACAGTTTGGCCTTTTCCCCCACAATATTCAGTGTCTTCAAGGTGTACTGGGGCATTTCATAGCCGAAGTCCAAGGCTCTGTATTTCTCCCCCATGAGCATCATCTCACTACCACCAGACCCTCGGAGCTGTTCCTGTTGTTGACGGTTGTTAATGACCCATTGACTGCAGTACCAGAAACATCAATGATGAGTTCCCTGGTCTCCAGAGAAAGAAAGCAGGCAGCAGGTACAAGCACTTCAGCCTAGCTCAGCATGGCTTGCTACGTTCTTCAGAGATATTGGCCCTTTTGTGCAAGCTCCCCATTTTGGGGGCTCTGGGGTGTAGCTTGGACTCCAGTTGCTCATGGCTCTTTCATCCCATGCTGTGGAAGGACGGTCCTTGCAATAGTGCTGGGGAAACCAGTGCCTTGTTTTGCAGGAAGCAGCATGAGCTGGAAAGTTCAGGCCAGACACAGACCTCTTCTAACTTGGAAATATCCACATCTGGGATTTGATTGTGGGCCATTTCTTGCTGTTAGCTGTACTGGCTGTAATGACACAGGCTTGGAAATGAGCTGGCTGCCCCACCAGGCCCCAGGGCTGTGGGCACAGCTCACAGGGCAGCAGAGCAGCTCAGTGGTGGTTTCTGTGTGGACCCAAGGGCTGCTGGCATGGGGTTGTCCCACTGAGGACTGGAGGGAATAGCTGGAGCCATCAACTGCCCCATCAGGGACCTTCAGGGCCTGGGATCCAAAGCCATCAGATGCCATCTGTATTAGTCTATCTTGCCTATTTGCACACACCCCAAGCTTAATAACAGCTTTTCCTGCTGCACCCTCCTTTCACAATGCCCAGCACAAGATCAGCCATCCTCCCTTCTCGACACAGAGCTACATGGTGGCAGCGAGTCCCCGTCCCTGCTCCCTGGGTCACTTCACCCTCCCTGGGCAGAGACACAGCGCCCAGGGCTGAACCCTCCAAATGCTAGAACAATGACCTAATGTTGGGGTTCTTCCTCCTGCTACCTGCACCAGCAAGCCCCATAAATGACCCCCAAACCTCAAATTACCAGTGTGTCCCCCCTCCTTTCCAAATAACATGCCTGTTTCCCCAAGAGTTCAGCTGCAGAGATAATCTTTTCCCAGTTTTCCTCTAGAGGGACCCTTACCTTGATTTTAGTTTTATTAGCTGTGATTAAAACACATTTAAGTGTAAAGAAGCCTCTCTCAAACCAAGCTGCTAACCCTGCAGAGATAACGGCACAGTAACCGTTCCTACCACAGGCTGTCTTAAAACCGAGGGGAGTCCTGGGTACATGAGGAATCACGACAGGACTGCTGCAGTGTCCCTACTAAGTTTTACTGAACCATACAAAGCAAATATATTAGTGTGTTTAGTCTTAAATGTAATTAAATGTTTCAGTAGCAAATTAAGTGAAGAAAACAAATCAACCACATGTTTTCAGATACTGGGTACATAAATATTAAATCGTTATAAAAGGCATATGAAGAAGAAAATGCAAACATTATGCAGATTTTAATTTCCTCAATTATTCCTAATTCCCCCTGAGCCCTACATTCATTCCCAGTGATTGTAGACAGACTAATCACTCAAAGCAGGACACCATTTAATAAGATGCAGCAGCTGAAACACAGAGTTTGTCACTGGCCCCGTGTTGGCACTGTCAACACGGTGGCACTGTCGGCTTGATCAAGCTCCTCAGCTGCAGGGAACTGTGGTTTGCAGCTCACGTGTCTGCAGGTACATAGGTGATGTGCGTTTCACACTGCTCTGCAGTCTATCTGGGAAGATCTATCCATCAACATCTTCCTTCTAAAGCCTACAGAGATCTATTTATGTAACTCCCTCTCTGGAGGAAAGGTGCTGGGAAAGCAGCCAACAATAAATGGAGTGGGTGTGGGAAAATGAAAAATAAGCAAGCAGAAATACTACATAAAAGAATGACCATATGGTTTAAGCCACAAGCTATGTAAGTCACAGCTATAAAGTTGTATCTGATAACAGATCCAGCAGAGTAGGTGCGTAGGGCCAGAAGCTCCATGGAGAGGGTCCCGGTGGGGGGTCAGGTGTGGAGAATGGATGTGGGCTCAGAGACCTCCGCCAAGCACAAGACAAGCCGGAGCAAGCCCGGAGGTGGCTCTGCCTTTTCCCAGCCAACCACAGACCTGCTTTGCCCATCCGCAGGCAACATCCTGCAGCCAACACCTGCCATGGCATCCGTTCACTGGCCACAGTATGGAAAAAGAAAACAAACACCACTCAAACCTATACACTGCTCTGCTTTGAGGACTGGTATTGAGTAGACCAAGGTGTTGATTCTGGATTGGGAAAACCACACACACTCTCCTGCCTTGTTCACGGTCTTCTTAGGGCCATCCTAGTGATCTCCAAAGCAACCACCCAAGCAGATAAAGAGAAAACCTTACCTAGAACTCCTCTCTCATTGAGTATCACACAATGCACAGGCTGGGACAGAATTTAAGACCTTTGTTCTTCCAATTAATCTTTAGTGCAAGGGCTACAAAGCAGCCTGCTGTCCTGGCACACACCACTGGGAGATGGGTGTGGGAAGCGCTCCAGCTTGCCGCTGCCCCACTTGCTACCTGGTGTTTGGCACCCACTGCCTTTCAGAGGGTGGGAAATGCTCACAGAAACCAAAGTGGGAATCAAGGCAGAGCGTAGCAGGAACATCTACAGTGGGTGGTGTAAAGTCGCTTTGGCAAAGGAGGGGCGGTTGTCACTTCTTAACTTGCACCCAGATAAAACCATGTGGATTAGCTCACTCTTAAATCAAGCACTTTGATTAATTAGTTCCAGCATGCCAGTCCTCCAGCCTGGTGGTGAGAGGGACTCCAGGGATGAAAGCAGTCACTCACCAGCGAGGGGGTCAGCTGCTTCAAAGGAGAAGGCACTTTTTTAACTCGAGACCGGAGCTGCGATACTATTAAAATCCCCCCTTAGGTAGCTACTGCAGGATGAGAGGTGCTGACCCAAAAGTGCCAGAGTCCCTCCACTGACTGCAAAGGGACCTCAGATTTGGATGCTACATCTGGTCAAGATGAAACCCGTGTCTTCACAGCAGAGCACTGCCCCAAAGCACTCATACTTGTGGCATGAAGTCCCAGTGTCACAGGCCTGTCTCTCACATAATACATCTCTTTATAACCTTGTCATCTCACGCCATGTTACAAAATAGACTCCTCACATTACCTTGTCCCTCAGCCCCCAGAACTGAATCAGAATTAAAAAGATTGCTCCAAAAATCCACCATGACCTACCACTCAGCTTGGACAGGCACCTTTGCAGAAGTTCTCCTGCAGCTCAGCAGCAGTGCTGAAGGTGAGAACAAGGTGGGCAAATTTCATCCTATATCCCAGCACATTTGGCAAGAAAGCATGAAAAGGATGAAACAGGAAACATTTTGGTTGTGGCTGTTCACGTCTGTGGGAACAGTGTCTATAAGCAAGTCATTTATGCTCCTCAAGCTTCCTGTAGCAACTAGCAATCAGATAGTTTGGCAGATGATAAAGAAATGAGCATGGGGCAGATTGGACTCAAGGGCACTCTTATACCTACAGCACAGTTCAGTGCCGTCTGTGGAGTGATACCACATTCAGAAGGAATGAAAAAGCTGAAGAAATAGCTCATCGAACTGCGAAAAGGGGTGACAGACAAAATGACTGCCACTTTGCAAAGGCCATTTCTTCTCCTGCCACCCCCACAAATGAGGTCTAAAACTGATGCAAGCAATAGCAGCAATTTCTAAAACAGGCAGCTCTGCCCTTTTGCGAAGATGGCTCAGAGAATGGAAGTCTGAGACTGATGCAATCATTATATACGATCGTCAAACCAATACTCCCCAGTGTATTTTGTGCAAGACCTTTTTTTTTCTCTCATATGTCCTCTTTTTTTGCCAGCAAAGACGACTTCTTATTTGCAGGATTAAGTGCCGGATACTTTTTCAGCAGGAAATGGAATTTTTAGTTGTGGTTGTTCAGTTCTATTTTTCCTCTAAAAGCGATTGTTTCCCAGACTAAATTTCAACTTTTCATTTAAAAAAAAAAAAATCCTTAAACCCAAAGTGTTTTAGTGTTTTTGGTCCAAATCCAGCTCCAATTCAGTGCAGTTTGAGTATTACCCTCTCTGAGCTGGAGTACCCTGTTTCAAACTACCGCTTCCCCAATGTAAGGTATGGTTAGGTCTATGTAGGGAGACACCAAGGCACCCTGGAAGCTGTGGCATAACTAGGATGTCCAGCTGTTAATGTAAAAGTGAGATGTCATAGCTTCAGCAGTGTACCTTTAGTTGCACTGTAATTCCCAGGGTGAACCAACATGTTCTGCTGCAAACCAGAGCTGTCGTTTGCAGCTGAAGATAGTCCCATTTTGATCTTTCACACCTAGTGACGTCCTCCAGAGGCGAATATGATGTACGTGGAGGAGGGAAAAATAATCAGCCCTCTGCCAGCCACCAAGCAAGGACACCTCTACCCTGTGTACTGCAGGGCAATAGTTGAGTTCATCCCACCAGAGTGCCCAGTAGCACAGGCTTATCTAAGGTGGTGGGGCAGAGGAGGGGAGGGAAACACGTCAGGGAAGATCATCCCAGACTGCTTCCAGAGGCTCGGAGTGGGAGACAGGTAGGAAGTGGGTGCTTATTTGGAGGAGACTGCAATGGGATGCCTCACACAGTGAAGATGTGGTCATGGGTGAGCAATCCCCAGGATGAGCCATGAGCCTTCTCCCTGTTGCAGGGCTGCTTTTCCCATCCTTTCTGTACTCTTGCATGCATCCAGCTCTCCCAGTGAAAACGGCTGTCACCCAGTTGGGATTTCCATATAGACCATCACTGAAATGCCAACGTGCAGCTCAGCTCGAGGGTGAGAGTCTGCATGCCGCTCACTGCTCTTCAGAGGCTGCAAATGCACCGTGCCGAGTCGAAAGGTGGAAAACCAGGATTACTTCTTGCTCAAGGTCCTACACCTGGCAGCAGAAAGTTTCACCTTCCTGCTGCAAGATTTCATTTCCTGTGCCGAGCCCATGACAGACGTCCCGTCAAGCCTCTAAATTCTCCTTTTGGAGTTTTCCTTTCAGAAAAAAAAAAAAAAAAAAAAANGTGCAGTTTCTAGGAGGTAGGAAGCTACAGACTGCTGTCTGGTTTGATGTGTGTGTATTTTTAAAAATGAATGAAAAATGTTCTGGATGGATACGGCATAACAATATGTAAGCCTGAGGCATCAGATGGTTAGAAAGCTGTATTCAGTGTGTGCACAGATGTAATTCACTGTAAGGAATATGTGACACCACACAGCAGTTCAAAGTAGCAGGCTGGTACTAATTACTATGCTCTTAATGACTTCATCCATCAAACCATAACATGTTCTATAATTATACAGCACAGCCATATGACAACCAAATGCCCAGCCGCTATTTCATAGGAGATGGTTACACAGCAAAATTCTCCGTTGATTACAAGCAGAAAACTTGAAAAATAACTGCATTTTAAGTCATATGAGCCCCCAAAATGACTTTATTTTATCCTTTTGTGAGGAGAAAAGGTAAACAATTGAGGGTTTGGGAGGAGGGAGGTTGCACACAGGTAAGGCAGGAAGGCTCTGGTGGGATTTGCCGCTTTTCACAGAGACCTGGGATGTTCACAGCCCACGACTTGGACCACTTAAGGACACCATGCAGACACACCTTGGCCTAACAGAATTGCACTTGTCCACAAGGACAGTTTGATGATGGGAATAGCATCAAACTGCCTCCAGGGGAAGCATCTCGCAGGCAGGGAGTGGTCTCAACATCTTCAGAGGGCGCAGTAGTGGGGAGGGTGAAGTTTGTCTATGACAGATCCCGAACTTCCCCGCAGCTGTGGCAGGACCTTCCCAGGGTCTGGGCACTGTCACTGCTCACATCACCTCCATCTGCACTGGCAAGGCCCATGTCTTGGCTCTTTCCCTCTCTAAGATGAAGACGCTTACCGCATCTACCATCAATGGCTACCCTTCCTCCCCAGCAAAACAGCACACTCCAGCGCACACAGTTCTCCCCCTGGGGAGAGGGCGTGAGATGCAATTCTGTGACAGATGTTATTCACACCACTGCATGAGCTGCAGAAAGATGCTCCGGTGCTAGAGCAGAGGAAGGCAGGGGTCTGGCCTCCAGTTTTCTGCAGCCTTTTTTTCATTCTGTCCAGAGATCCAGTCCCTCCACCGCTTCTATTCACACGGTGACACGCTGTTCGGTGGCACAGCATAGATGGAGGTCACTATAGTTCATCCACTCATCATTTGTGCAATGCAGACTTCACCCATTTCCCTTGCACATCAAAAAAGGAAGTGAGTTTCCCACATTTTCATTCGCTATTTCACCACTGCTTTTCTTCCAGAATCGCTATGGAAGGTGTTATACAGGAACCTAAACAATAAACCTACAGATAATACAGAAAGTATCAGGATGAACTACGAATTCCCAAGCTAGTAAACCGTGAAGCTAACATTGCACAGATATCCTGCGACAGACACCTGCAAGCCCTCGAGCTGACTGCTGGCTGGCTGATCAAGGCTGCGGTGGGTCCGGATGCGCTGAGCACTCCTGTCCTCAATCCATCACAATGAAGGGGAGCGCTTGTTCCTGCCTTAGAAACACAACTTGCGCATCAGAATCGGAGGGCTGATCTCCCTCGAGTTTCTCTGTAGAGCTGAATGAGTGAAATACTGCGTAGGTGAGTCTGCTACCTCTTCCATGGGTCGCTAGGCCGTTGACTATGTGTGTGGGAGTGCTTGTTTGCAAGATGAGCCAGCACAGGAATGTAAAGCGTCATGTTTATTAAATAGCAGGAGAAAACCACAGGTTTAGGAAAAAGTGGCCTGGAGCAGACCACAATGCGTCAGATGGGTTCTTATATCCCACCTCAGCAGAAAATGACTGAATTTCAATGACCAGGTCTTGTCTAGGGGGCCAGTCTTTTTTCAGTGGTGCCCAGTGACAGGACAAGGGGTAACAGGCACAAACCTGAATATAGTAAGTTCCATCTGAACATGAGGAGCAACTTCTTTACTTTGAGGGTGGCAGAACGCTAGAACAGGCTGCCCAGAGAGGTGGTGGGGTCTCCAACTCTGGAGACATTCAAAACCCACCTGGACACCATCCTGTGGAACCTGCTGTAGGTGGATCTGCTCTGGCAAGGGGGTTGGACTGGGTGATCTCCAGAGGTCTCTTCCAACCCCTAACATTCTGTGATTGTCCCTAATTTGGGAGAACTGCAGCTTCTGGGAAGGGCACGACACAGACCCAGTCAAGCAAGCTGAACAGATAGTCTCCAGCAAGCATCAAAAAATGCAGTTATCTTGCAGGAAACTTTAGTCTTCAGAATCGTATATGCCACATATTGTCAGAGTCCACAGATACAACACTACGTCAATGAATTTTATCAATCAGTTGGCAGCTTTACCAGTCCATGGGTTTTCGCACAGATATTGATGACATTTCAGCAACTTGACCCAGAGACCTGCACTCCTGATTCAGAGATGCAAGTTACTCCTCATATGGCAAACAAATGGCTGTAACAGTCTAAAATAGTGCTTTATTCCAGGAAAAACAGGAAAAATACTTTGTTTTAAAAAATGGACAAAATGTACAGTGCGTGTTCCTGTTAGAATTTCCTAAATCTTTAGAGTATTTCACAATTTAATTATTGGCATAAAACTTGCAGTTCATAAGTATGAAAACAAAAATTTTAAGTGCTTTTATCCTAGTAGTAGATAGTGGGAGTACATACCTCTATGGAGTTTTTTCAAGATTAATATAACAGTTGAGAAAGTCCTACATAGAACAATTCTACTTCATCAGTTTTTACATTTTTGCTGAGTGCAACAAGGTCTAATACTCACCTCAGTGGCATTTCTGCATTGGTCTATAACATAAAGTCTTCAGGGTGCTGTCACCAGGCTTTTCTTTCCTATCTCCACGTGGCCACTGGCAGCGTTAACTACAGGGCCTATCAGAGTGCCTTGACCATGGTGACCATACCCTGCTTCATTGACACCTCTCCTCTTGTCTCCTGGCTTATGACTCTTCTGGTTAAAACACAGGATTCAGCATGACATGGGGCAGCACAGGAATCTCATGGAGCTCCTGAAATGGTTTGGTAGTGAAATACCATCCCAAAAATATTTCCTTCTTTTTTCCAGAGTTTTTTGTCCCCCTCCCAAGCTGTGCCCTACACAAAACAGGGCACTTCTTGAGCCCCATCACTTGCTGGGCTGTCAAGCGGCCATTTATTTCTACAGGTTGACACCTGCCGCGAGCAACTTCTCACCCCTAAACCCACTGAGCTTCCTTATGTGGGATTTTGTCAGAAGTTTAAAGGACTGCAGTCAGCATGTCTTGCCTCCTACATACCGTCCTGTTGATGTCACAGAGAAGATCAATACACAAAAACTCAGAAAGGACTGTTTGCACCTAAAGGAGTCAGTGTGGTTAACCACGGTGACCTGTTTCTGCACAGGAACAAAGAGTTGCCGTCTCACACCAGGCCACCAGCCAGCACGGCAAGGTGACACACTGCCATCCCAGACAGCACAGCCCAGGCAGTGGCAGCTCTGAAAAGGAGAAAAATTGTCCTTGCAGTACGAGGGGACCTGAGGAGTCACTGCCAGTTGCCACCAGCTCGTTCCTGCATAACTGCAACTGTAAAGCCTCTGAGAAGACCGCATCACAGAATCACAGAATCACAGAATGGTAGGGGTTGGAAGGGACCTCTGGAGAGCATCTAATCCAACCCCCCTGCCAAAGCAGGTTCACCTACAGCAGGTTGAACAAGAACACATCCAGACAGGTTTTGAATATCTCCAGATGAGACTCCACAGCCTCTCTGGGCAGCCTGTGCCAGTGCTCTGTCACCCTCAAAGTCATGAAGTTTTTCTTCATGTTAAGATGGAATTTCCTGTGTTCCAGTTTTCCCATTGCCATCAGTCACTATTCCCTGGCATGAGGAATGTCGCACTTAAATTGTGTTTTTCTCAGGCTTATCTTGCACCTTGTCCTGTTTTGCAGTTTGGACAATAGCAAGCCGAGCAGAGAAGGATTGCCCTAAAACTAGGGTCTCTGCTGCCTGTGTCACCTCTCTAGAGCCCTGCATTATCTCTGCCAGTTTGCACCAGACCAGCCAAGGGTTCGTTGCTATGAGGTTTATGACATGAAAGGAGACTGTTAAGGTAAAGCTCTCCATCAGTCAGCCGTTTGTGCTTGTGTTGTGCCATGGGGTTGGGTTTTTCTGCCCGTAAGGCCTTGCGTACCGTTGAAAATTATATTCCACTGCCACCTCTTGTGCTGACCCTCGCAATAGGCTGTGCACATGAGTTATCTTCTGCACCTCCACAAAGCTAGTCTTGTGTCCCTCAAAGGACAGCCTTGCAGGTTGTTCTGCTTCCCCAGGATTTTTATGTTGTCTCTGCCAGTAGCTCATCTGCATCCTGCCTTTACCTCAACCAGCACTCACTGGGCTCCTTTACATCCACTTCACTTTCTAATGAATAGATGAACAGAAAAATGGAAGTGTTTTGTAGAAGGTCCCTCTAGCTAAATATTCATTATTGTTCCCATTCAGAAAAATCCAGTTTGCGCTAGGAGTTTTTCACAGTTTGCTTTGGTGGGGTTTGTGTTGGCTTGTTTTTTAAATCATTAGTCCAAGGTAGTCAGTCCCTCTCTCCACACCTAAAGCAGCACACGGTGCTCCTGAGCCTGCTGCCCTCCACCGTGGTGTTATATCTGAAAACAGGAAGCAAAGAGTTTCAAGAAGAAACTGCTGCTGGGAAAGCACCAAGAAAAGCAAGGAGAACCAAGGACAACTGGTTCCTTGGTCGCATGCATCCTGCATGTGTCATCCCTCTCCACCCCTCAGTCCTTGTTATGGTCTCCAGACCCACCATTTTCCTCCTGCTGCCGGCACCAGTGACTGCCTCAGCCATGCCAAAGGCATGTAACCCACCTGCATTTTACCTTTATTTTTTTTTTCCTACCTCAACAAACAAGGCTACTCCTTAAGAGCCCATGAAGGGACACAATTTTAGGCACGTTTTTCAGCTCCCAGTGCCTTCCCCAAGGCAAGCGCAAACACCAGCTTCCAGCTGCCCAGGGAGCAAAATGGTCAGAAGAGCCTAAAAATGGTGGAGCAAGTTGGAAACTAATGAACTGGACCAGGGAGGTAAAAGATGACTCGCTAGTCAAACTGGCTATTGCTTTCTTTGACTTTCAAAAGACTAATGGAAGTGCTTTCACACGTACAGCTGATCTTAAAGAAGGGCACCATGGCATAACATCAGTCATGAGATTACTTTGCTTTCAATATCGCTAACCAAAGAAGAGTTAAACACATGGAATAAGACCACGTCACAGAGAAATCATCCTCTATAAAAAGCCTGTTTCATAATAGGTGACTGTGTATTATCTTTCCTGCCTTTGGGAGATGATGAAAAGGGGACTCGCCACCAGCCACACTGTCTCCAGCATGACAGGCCAACGTGCAGGTGATATTTCACTCCGCTTGGCAATTCGTAATTCTAACATAGGAGGACATGAAAGCACTTTGGAGGAAGTTCATGGGATGCCAGGCAATGATATCATGGCCTCAGGGGAGAGGCATTTTAAAGACCAAAAACAATAGAGTTTAGGCAGGGCAAATGTTCAACATCAGACAAAGGACAGGTACGTGTGTGTGTGTGTGTGTGCGCGCACACGTATGTATATTCACGCATACACACACAGACTCAATGGAACATGCATGTGCTTAGCTTAAGATGGCTACTAAGAGTTGTAGCCCTGCATTTCTCCCGGCCTCCATTAAAACAGTTTCAAAAAGCAACAAACAAGCGCATCATGATACTTCGCAAGTTTTGCAGGAGCAGTTTAATAAGTGGCTTCATTAAATCTGGACATGTCAGGCGGTCATGGCTGTCGGGCTATGTCAGGCAGCATGCTGCCCCCAAAAGGGGTTGTCTCTGTGAAACAGCCCGGCAGACCTCACACGGTATGTGGGTCAGATGCTTAAGCAGGGCCAGGCCTGACCCGCTGCCCATAAAGCCAAAAGAGGAAAAATCACAGGGAAGGAAGCAAGGACATAGATATGTCCAAGCTGTGGTGGCCACACATCTTGTCTGAGTTGCCAAGTAATGACACCACATCCATCTACTTACCTCCCTGAAGGAAGTGCAGCCCATGTTGGAGCTCAAAGGCAACCAGCTCCTGCCGGAGCCCCTCTGTGTCCGCCAAACTGGCAGAAGGTGAAGCGCTATTTTAAAGCAAGAACAGTGAGGAACAGGCTGTTGTGTCACAGGGTGGCACTGCCTGCAGGGAAGCCCACTCGAACCTCCATCCTCTTCCTTTCTGAGCAGGCTTCTCCTCGAGGGGAGAGGCAAAGGGTAAGACTCTGTCCTCCAAAATTCAGAAGCTAAACGCTGAAATCTGAGGTTGTTACCGTTTGCAGAGTGGTGCCCAGAAACTGACATATCTCTACAGGGTGATGTGTCTGACTTGTCTTAGGTGGGACTTTGGTAGTGAGATGAACATCAAAGCTTGGGCAGGTTAATCCTCTGCAAGGTCCCAAGCACCAGAAGACACTTAGCAATATGTTTTGCTTCCACAGCTTGGAAGCTCTTATTCTGGGCCACCAGATAGTCCTTCTTTCCTTGCCTTCCTGACACAGGGCCGTCTCCTTTCTGTCCCCTCTCTTGAAGACATGAAGATCCATCAGTTTGTGCAGGTCAACAGCTAGAAGGAAGTATGCAACCTGTAACTATTGCTCCCTGTTTTCAGAGGTCCAGGGGACATTTTAAGGAAGACAATGGGTGTCCCATACAATAGAAAATGGTTCTTTTCTGTGTATTTGTCAGAGGAAATTGTATCATCCAATAGAGATGGGCCAGAGGCGAAAAATCAGCAGACCTGAACTCTACAATTATCAAACACTTTCAACTCTGGAGCATGGTGTGTTTGTCTATAAACTATAAAAGAAGCATTTGCTGTTCTTACATCCAAATCAATATGGGGTTTTTTCTCCTGAACAATTCTTTCAAATTGCCACATTTGCTAGACTTCATTCAGTAACACTTTAGAGTGGGTTACTAGGGAACTCATCGTGCAAACCTCAACGAGAAGAAGGCAGAGAACCCGCTGCAATAAAATGCAGCAGGAAAAAGAGGGTGTGTTTGGTTTTTTTTTTTTGACTCAGTTACTTATGGAAGAGCGTGGGGTGGGTGGTGTGGGGGGGATTTGAGGAAAGAAAAAAGTGATCAGGAAATTGTAATAGTCCTTCTGAATAAGAGTAGCACTATGGCATTTCATTTATTCAAGTCTGTGGGTAAACACAGATTCTGAAGAAACAGGAACCACAGAGAGCTGATTTGATTTTGAAACTTTTAAAACCCTTGCTTGGAAATAACTTCTTTTTTTTTTTTCATTTGGAGTTTTTCTTTTTGGCATTAACTTGGTCTCATATTCTGTGCCATGACGGAGTTAATTGCTGACAGATCTCAGTTCCAGCTCCTTGGGTTTTACATGTGCAACACCTAAGCGAGTGATGAACACCTCGTGCATGCCAGCTGACTTAGAAAGGGCAACTTGGAATTTCTCGAGATCATTCTTTTTATTCTTTTTACAGTTCTCTGTTCTCATCTCCTCCCCCTCAGCATATTTCCTGTTTCCTCATCCTGTAATAGTTATGTACACTTAAACGGTGGATCAAACACCTTTTGAGCTGTTGTTGTCAAGTTTTATTAACATTTCCCACATGGTTTCCTGTTTTCATACTGATACCCTGGCAAAGGTCTGCATGAGTGAGCGATGTAGATGGTCAATACCTACCCTGAACCACTGGCAGATAGTGCTCTTCAGAGGGGATCATCCATCCCAAAAGACAGTAACATGATGTTGCTGTAGCCATAGGCTTAGTAGACATTAAAGGAATCATTTCACCCACCAATAGAGTTCAGCCAGCTTTGAGGGACATGCAATAAACTTTATAGCAAGGCTGGACGTGGACCTCAGCCAGGGAGTAGCAAAGGATGTTGCATGTGCCTGAAAACACAGGGGAGGTGTATGTTGGTAGAAAGTATTTTCCCAGCCTGGTGTAGGCATGATGCCTCTCACAAAAATGGAAAAAAAAGCCATTTCATTCCTGCAGGCTGCAGCACCTCGATACCAAGTCCCATTCCTGAGGTTACGCTTCCAACAGTGCAGTATCCCTAAGAGCACTGAAGACAGGCACTAATAAATTTAAGAGAATAAATGAAGTTTCCATCAACTTCAAAGCAGCAACTGCAAGAACGAGCCTTCTGCTTGTAAGTGTCAAGGTCAACTAATGTAATACTTAGCGTGCAAGATGCCCCGGTCTATAAGTATGTAACGCCATAGGAAAACTGATTGACTAAGTCAGCATCAAGCAGTGACTTTATGGAGGTTGTTACATAGCTCTCCCATGCAATCTCCCTGCAAAATACAGCAATATTTCTCTGAGGAAATACAAATTATGTGTGTCAGTAGGAGGGAACAAATAGAGCGCTTTGTGTTAGCCAGCAATATTAAAAGCAGCGGACACATCAAGGCACATTCAGAATATGTCAGACAGTGACTGAAAGCAGTAGGAAAAAAGCCTACGTTCTCCCACATCAAGCTTCAACAGGGTTTGAGGGAGGGGAGTGGAGCTTTAAATGGTTTGAGGCTTAAAAAGAAGCCAAATCACAAGAGAAAGCAATTTCAGATCCAGTACGTCTGTGTTTCTAACCAAAAGTCTGTGTAAAGAAAAAGGAACAGAGAAGTGTGTTTTTCACAATTTTCTCTTGTGGTGTTTTGCTAAGGCTGTTACTTCACAGGATGTTCTATTGTCTCTGCTGCCACGATGCGCAGAAATACCCTGCAAGCCACTGTGGGCTCTGATACAGTGCCTGGCAACATGAAAGACGTGTTTTTGCTTTCAAGACTGACAGACTGAAAATCAATATCTGAGAGCTTTGTCACCCACACCTGGCAAGCAACCTTCCCAGTTCAATGAGATTTTAATGTAAAGGAGAAAAACCACTAAGCACACTGCATCCAGGTTGATGTTTGTTGGACTCCTGAAGTCCTCTTGCTAAAGAAATCCCAAGATCCAACTATAATTGTCCCAAGGTGCTTTCTATGAATCTGGGGGGACAGAAAGAGGACCACTGACTTTTCAAGCTTTTATTTATTGTGCTGGAGCCAAGCTATTTTTCAAAAAATATTCACAGCTGGTACTTCTGCGTAGTCAGAGGCTAGGACTACAGAAGAAAGCAGCAAAGCTTTTTGGGGAAAGTCATCAGCACAGACCTGGAACTCCATGAAAATCAGCAGCAATCACATCTTTGCTCCGGTGGCCTGAAATGAAGGTCCACCATCAGAGAGCAGGAAACCCAGACCTTGTACCACAGAGAACAAGATTCCTTTGTGCTCATTAACCTGATGGGAACCTGGATTTCCCCATTCCCCATGAAGCAAGGTCCTGAAATGGTGGCATGCAGAGATGGGAAAGGGTTGATAACCAAAGATCTGGGACTGCGCTGCAAGAGAAGGAGCAGACCTAGGTTTACCCTTACTTTCAGCAAGACCTATGGCCACCACTTGTCTGCCCACCCATAGTGAGTGGCAGTTTAGGTCAAAGTGGGCATTTCCACTTGGATGACTTTGGGTATGTAAGACAGCAAGCCCTGCTCATGTCAGGCTCCCTCTCAAGCCCAAATCAAAAGGTCCTTGTGAAGAATAATATCAATAGCCCCTTGAAGATCCAAATCTACCTCCATGTACACATCCTTCTCCGCAACAACTGGCCCACGAATTGGCTGGGATCAATCCTGCCCAGAGCCTCCCCATGGTGCAGGACCCTGCAAGGGCCAGGCTGCTACCACTGGCTGAGCCTGGGCAGCCCAGGAGGAAGTCCAGAGCACCCTTGGCCTTCATGGGGGATCATGTAGATGAGACAGAGTGGGGAGCTTCTGGGAATCCCGAGTCTGAGAGCTAGCTCAGAGGTCTGCATTAACAGCAACGTTACCATACCCCAGCTTCACTGCGGAGAGGATCCAGCCCACATGGAGGAGGAAAAGCTGGAGAAGGCAATCCATCACCATCTAGACCCATCCATACCATTAAGTGAAATGTGCTTCTCCTGATGCAAATCTGTCCTCCATTGCGCTGCAGTCATGGACATCCCCACCAGCCCACTGACCTTTATTTCCACACCATGTCTACGGGCACCGGGGCTTTCTTAGCTCAGGCAGCCCTTCTTTGGCAAGTTGTTTCCCAGAAGCTGCCTGGCTCAGCAGGTTCCTGCAGCCAAAGAACCGTCCCTCACCCAGGCCAGAGACCCCATGGCAGGGTCGGGTGAGCAGAGCTCTCCCTCCCCAGCTTTTGAAGCTGGAGTAGGATTTGCCTCAACCCTCAAACATCTGCAACGCCGAGTGTTTTGCTGATAACTGGTGGTGCATATCCCAGATGAGCTCTTGGGTTTGTCTGCTTGCCCTTCTCACTGGTCACACCTGTGTGCGCTACCATCTGCCCCAGTTTGGGACACTAAAGGTACAACAAAACTCTTAAAAGAGGGGCAAGACAAGCCAAAGTGCCAAAATAGTACCTCTATGTGAGCGAGCTTGCATTCAGTTTTAAGGCAGCCACGCTTTGCAAGGGGAGGTTAAAGGTATGGGGGGAGGTTAGTCTGTGTCATAAAATGTCAGTAAGCTTTTTATACAGCCACCAGAAAAAGTATTTTTGGTTTTACACCTACAGAGTCTTATACGTTGTCTTTGAGACGCCCCAAAAATTCCCCTTAGCACTTTTATCATTCAGCATCACTCCAGAGTTTAGTCAGCCAAACCATACCCTTTTCCAGTGTTAGATAAATTGCATCTTTAAAACAGCACAGACACTAACACCACATCGTCCTAGAGCTGAGCCACATGTGAAATCTCTATCCTGTTTTTCTACAGAGATGAGTAAGATTTTCCTGTGTAATTAATATATAATATCTTTCTGTGTATTTGTGTAAATATATAGAGCAAAGATACCACTGTAAAGATAACAATTTGCCAAAGCGCTTTTTGCATTCTTTCAAATGTGGTTATTGTACTTGCAGTTTACTGCATTTTAGTCATGTTTTGACATTTGAAGAATTTTCACCAAAAATAGACCTCATACTAATAACAGAACCAGACATAAAACTCATAGTAATAAGGAGTAGCTGTAAACAAAAGATTTACTATGTATTGCATACATTTATTATATACCAATGTAATAGAATGTTTAAGTAAAATGGAAATAATCCTAGTATGTATTTAATGAGGCTAAACTACATAATTTAAGTTACTTTTACATATTTAACAGTAATTATCATTGATATGTATTTTTGGACAGATTTTGCTACTTTCAGACATGTCACCCTCTTAAAGACAACAGATCTACTTCTATGAATGTCTTGCATGTTGTGAGGAAGGCTGCAAAATCTCTAATAATACAGAGATGAAGAATAATTTACGAAGATATAAGAAGACAAAGTAAGAAGACAAAGTCCTGATTGAAAGAAGCTTATGTTCCTAGGTGTTTGGAGACAATTTTCTGTTGCCCGCTAGCCCCTTATCACCAAGATCTGCAAAGAATTAGGAATTCTGTCAGTCTTGGATTCAATCCTTATTTAATAATCCACCACTTGACTTAAAACAATCAAGCAGGCCAAAATATTCAATTTATCAAGTGTTTTTACAGTATAAGAGTTGCCTCATGACAAGTTGAGATATAGGACCTTGCGGAACAGCATGCTCTTGACGAACAGCAGGATAAAATTGTCCCTGATTCATGAGCAGCAAATAGGGGGCATAGAAAGACCAGAATACGCAGAAATATGGACAACCAGCCCCGTCTATGCTTGTTGATTTTGGACAGGAGGCATTTGTTGAAACGCATTCATTTGTGGTGGGAGGCTTTTTCCTGTTGCTTTTCCTTGGGCTTTCCTGGAAGTGTGATACTTCTAATCTCTTGCGGCGGTAGCAGTTTTCTGAAGCAGCATCCGAATCCCTGCAGCAGGGGCGGCCGGGGGGAGGCTGTTTGGCAGCTCGGCGCAGCCAAGCCGTGCTCGGCCAGCGAGACGCCAACTCAGGGCAGCAGCTCAGAGCCCGCCGAGCACCGACCTTCCTCCTCTTCCTTCCCCCTTTTCGCCGGCCCTCGTGCCTCCCACCTTGAAGTTTTCATATTCAAAATAAGGCCACTTGCAATTGCAGCTGCATCTGCGGTCACCATGACACCTGCTCCCAGTAGCACCAGCCCTTTGCTTTCTGCCCTTTGGGTGGCCTTCTGCAAAGCTGTGCAGCCTATTTACGGGCCCCCCCCCCCGGTTTCCATTGTCACCCTTTGCCAACTGTAGGACACATTGCAGTAGCACAATTCATTAAGCACAGCTTTTCTATTTTGCTCTAAAACCTGAGCAATTGCAGCAAGCAAAACAGTTGAGTAGCGTACCATTGCCTTCGTTCTCACCCTCTGTTCTCGCCTTTTACGGATTCATTTAATTCTTCATTAGCAGACACAGGCGCCTGCGTGCCCTGTGGCTGTCAGCCCATGTGTGCCAGCAGGTCACCGTGTCCCACGGCACGCTCCGGCCCAAATCACCCTGCCAAGGGCAGGTTCAGGCATGGAGGCCAACCAGATCTGCTGGAGGACCATGATGTGAAAAGAAAAAGGGAAAGGGCATCTCCCGGGAAGGGTTTGGGAGTTGGAATTTTTGCCAGATTTGCTTCGAATAATTAGCACTTCTCAGGAATACAAGCTGCACCGTCAGTAGGGAGTTGTCTGGTTACACGCGCTGAGGTTTTCTCCACATCTTCCCGCGGCATCCAAGATCCCAAGGCAAAGCACTGCTCTCCCGCACACAGCATGGGGCTGCGGCCCCGCTGTGAGGCCGGACCCTGCCCCAGGGCTGGCCAAAAGTGCAGGACACCCCGCACAGGGCAGCGGGCAGGGGCTGGCCAGGGAGCAGGTGGGCACACGGAGTGCACATCATCCCCATCATCCTCTTGACACCCAAGCCGGTTTCATCATCTGACACACTTTGCCTGTGCAAAAAGGTCAAATCTGGAGGCAAAAGCAGAAAACAAAAGGCAGATTGTTTCAGAAAGGCAGATCTAAACATTTCCTTTTCCCCTTCTCCCCCACCCCGGCACAGCCCCAGCCTCAGAGCAGGGGTGAGAGGTGGGGTCCCGTGCAGTGGGGCATCCTGCAAGCAGAATGGGCACGACACAAATGACTTCTCAATGAACAGCGACTGCGCCACTTGCACCGCACCATCGAGCAGCCAGATGTGCCTGTGTCATAAGGAAACTAGGTTAAATGAGAGGGGTGTAGCTCTGTGAACCTTTGTTTCAGCATTGTTTTGTACCTTCTGGGTCAAGACCTGAAGCTTTTTGTCAGTTCTCGTCCAAATACAAGTAGATACGTAAGAAGTTTTTCTGAGTAAGAGCTAAGGCAGGAATGTGGGATTTGGGCTGCCGTGAGGGAAAAAAACACCATCCTGGAAAATAAGCCTTATCAGCCTAAAAGTGCTACTGTGTGCGTGTTTTGTTGTGCTTTTAGCTGCCACACTGAAGCCAGCCTTCCCAGAGGATGCGTCGGAGCACCAAGCCTCAAGCTGCTGGTACCCCACCTTTACAACCACTCTGAGACTCCCTGTCACAAAAATAAGTATTTTAAATAAAACCCAAGCTAGCACAGTGTGCTGGGGGCAGGTGATCTCCCCCAGCAGGCGCAGGCACAATCCCCATCCTGTCTGGGGCAGCGGCAGATCTCGCATCCCCCTGTCTGCCCAGGGGTGGGGACCACCTTCCCAAAAGCCACAATCAGTGACCTCCAGGCACAGGACGTGTCCCGACATTAAAAATACCATCGCGCTAAAAGATGTGGGAGAGCCGTGAGCGACTTGAACCATAACTCCGGACAGGTTATTCATGACTAACTCCTACACAGGCCAGATCTTACTCAGCAAACACATTTTCACAAGCAGTTGAGCTCAGCAAGAGTGAGAAAGGGTGCTTTTTTCCTCATGGCAACAAAAGAGTAAGCGACTTTCTCTGGTGATATCATACCTGCCGTGCTTTCAGCAATCACCATTTATACTCGGAGAGCAGAGAGAGGGGGCTGGTGCAGCCCTGGGTCTGTCTTTAAAGGGAGATCACCTTTTAGATCACTTTTGCCCTGCAAAAGGTGATCTAAAGTTTAACTAAACAGAATTTAATCTAAAAAAAACCCAGCTTGTAGTGTTCATAGACAGTTTGCAATTACTAAACATCATTATTGGGATCCACTTTGCTCTTCAGACCATCAGGAGATACTTTCCCACCCACTTTCAGGTGGTGGATATGAGCCAGGTCAGTAAGTTGGATTATGCTCTCTGTAAACTCAGGTTTTATTACAGGTGAGATATTTAAATGCTGCTTGTTCATGCTGAATACCAATGACATTGCATTGCAGTATTTGTTTTTCCATGTGCATCTGTAGTGTGGCCATCAGCACCGATTTTGGTTTTTGCAGTCTGGGTTACAGCTTTTCTTTGCTTTATTCCTCCAAACTGTGCTCACTGGTACTCATGGCTATTTAAAAACAGGCTTATCAGCAGATTCAGAATATTGTCTCACCTCTGTACCCTTCTTTTCCTTTCCAAAAACCTCCTGCTAAAATGCTGCTTAATACGTCTAGAGAACAGCAGAAAATGAGCATCGTCCATTCACGCTTGAAGCCCAAATACCAACCAGAAAGATTCTGCAATATTAAAAATGATGTTTACAATGTGATAACAGCATTTTCCCAGTGTGAATGGTACTGGTAATCATAAAAGCAAACACCTTAGGCCATCTCTATTGCACACAGCTTACAGTATTGGTCCCAGGGGAGCGCGAGTGCTCCAGTGCTCGGCGGAGGAGCTCTGGTATAACATATCCACTGACCTACACTTGAACCTACCACTTGCTGTTTTCCTCTTATAATCTAAATCTGGAAATGTGCTGTCTGGTCAGTAGAGTACTACCAAATCATTCAGCCAAATGCTCTAGATGCCATAAAAGCGTGCCTGTGCTTGCAGCGCCATAGAAAACCAACTTGTAAAAGGCAGCCCCAGCGCAGCTCGCAGCCCCCCGGTATCGCAGACGGCCCACGTGCTGCTGCAGAGGCACCTCTGTAACGCAGCCAGGCAGCAGCTGTGCGCATTGCAGACATTGTGGGTGGGTGGCTGTCTGCGCGCTCAACAGCTGTCCCCGCCGCCGCGCCGCCCCAGCGCCCGCGCCCCTGGTTTGCTCAGCCAGAGCCCATGTCGGAGCACCCCGTGGGAGCGGTGATGCTGCTCGTGCCCATCCTGCTCGGTGGGGGTTTTGTGGGATGTGGACACCGCCGCCCCCAGCCCCTGTCACGGGGAGAGCCTGGATGCAGCATTCGCCTGTGGGTAACGCCGCTGGCTGCCACGGCCGGCTTCACAAAAGAAATGACTGCAGACACCAACTATTTTGTGGACATATCTGTGTTAAAATGTACCAGGCAGTAAGCTGCAGCTTTGGAGCTTTGCCCTTTTTATTCCCCAGCCCTGAAGTTTAGTCGAATCCATCCACGTTGGTGTGCCCCCACGTTTGCTGCCTTTCAGCAAATCCTGCATGTTGACCCTGGTTGCACTAAAGTCATGGGCATGTTGGTGACTTCAGCATTTGTAAAGGGTGCTCTTAATCCCTCCATAAGCCTTCTTACCTTATGCCATTGGGTAAGAAGAACAGCCTTCAGTTTTTGTTCCAAAAAAAAGTTCAAAAGCCTTCATTTCCAGGTCTACTTGATCTACCATCAGTGGCCATGTTTGGCCATGTTTGTAGAAGCCACTGGGGTGCAGTGTGATGGGGCTGTGGCAGGCCAGCATCTCAGGAACATGAACCTTCAGAACTGCATCTTCTCACTGCACTTCAGAAACTGCTGCAGCAGCTCTACAGGCCACCGAAGGCTTGGATGGCAGTGAACACCGGGGACACCAGCAGTCGGAGGGAGCAAAGTGGGTGACCTCACTTAAAACCATCTGAAATCATTCTGCAACTTTCTATTGACTTCAGTGACCTTCGCCTCCCTCCCCAAATGAGTAACAAGGATCCCCACAGTTCAGGCAAGTGAGACGCATGCACAGACAGCCGTAACGTTTTTAAAAGCGCTTACTTATGTTTAGATACTTTTTGACTTTCTAGAAGAGGCTGATGCTCTCCGTGAGTCGGCATGGGTTTGCTTCTGGGGTGTTTTCCAGTTTCACAGCAGAATCCCCACCAGACGTTTCAATCGCTCCTACGAGAAGGGAGTATTTTTCAATATGTGAAGCGTTTTTTTCAGGCTGTACATTGCATTGACACTTGAATAGCGTTAAGCGAACTGTTGACTCTTCTTAACCAGTGATGTGTCACTTAAAAAGCTTTTAAGCAGGACCATACACTTTGCTCATTCTGATTAAAATACAGGATTTTTTAAAGCTGTACAATATGAAGGAACGCATCAAGTGTGCCAGTGAAACCTTCCTTTTCCTCCCCAGGGTAGCTGGATTAGCTCCACTGAATTTTCTATGCTGGTGATGTGCTCTGGCTGCAGAGGCAGGGCCGTGGCCCTTTCGAGCACAGGGGGTGGCAGGGTTGGGCACACGGAGATCTGAATCTTTGGGACTATTTTGGAAGTACGCAAAGAACCAATGGAGAGCCCGATTTTAAATATAGCATCTTCTCTGCAACTGTCAATACTGAAACTCCAGCTCAGGACATGGGGATTGCAATGAAGCAAATGAAGGCTGAGCGGCTTCAGGCAGGACTTGGAAACCAGAGCTCTAAACTATTCAGCAACATCTGACTAAAAAGAGAACAGGACTTCTTACAAGCTTAATGTCATACTGGAGGGGATTTTTTCTAGGCTTGGAAAGAGCAAGGGAAGATGGGAAAATGAACAGGATCTTTGCAAATCCTTGTCTGAAGTTTTTGGGGTTTTTTTCACATCACTTTCGGGAACAAATGTGCCCTTTTTCTTTCCTCTCCCCCCATCTGGCTAAGCAACTTTGGGTCAGAAGCCCCGAAGAGGGGCAGGCACGGATTAAGTGTCAGCGCCAGGTGGTCAAGCCTTCCTCATCGCCTGGCTGAGGTCCCTTCTCAGTTGTGAGGATGCTCTACCTTATGCAGAAACGCCTTTTAAAAACAAAGTGAAAGGGGGAAAACTGAATTACACAAGGAATTTCTGTCCTGCTTGCTCCCTCTGACTAAGCAGAGTGGAGAGGCGTGCAGAAGAGAAAACAAGTCTCAGAGGAGTCTCGGCAGACGCTTTTCTGCTCTCTCAAAACCCCCTTGGCATTTCCTGGTGCACTGAAGATATCTCAGAGCTCATCTCCAGCGGCAGCACAAACACTATGTGTCTCAGCGAGCCCGGCACCCATGCAAGAGCTTCATGATATTGGAGTTGCTCCACTTAGATAACAGTGAACAACAAGCACTGGTACCCACGCTTCTCAGCAGGCCTTCAGGCTTGGCAAGGGGAACCCAGAACCTCCTTGGGGACCTCTTTATCCTTTGAAGAAACCAACTAAGAAGTCAAAGGAGATAGGTGCTGTTGCCAATGAGGCTGTGGGCCAATGCTAGGAGCAAACCTAAATGACATTACGTACTATATAAAATTATTAAATCCTAGACTGTATGAAGAAGTGTATGCTAAGAAGTGTTCAGAAAGAGTTATTTTCATTACCCACTGAGGACCTTCTGTCTAGCAACTGATAGATTTTGGAGGTTGTTTCATCAGCACTTGCCAGACACCCACTTCTCTTATCAGACCTTTGCTCCCAGGGAGCGCGGGTCTGGGAGAGCCCTCCTATGCTCACGACTTCTTCTTGGATCACACTGAATTCTTTATATTTACAAAATCTTTATTAGCCTCTAGAGGCCCGAGATAAAGACAAAAGACCATAAAAATGTCCATTGGAGGTCAAACCAAAGGTCCCTCTAGCCCAATATCCCGTCTCTAATGCTGGCAATAGCAGATGCCTAGGGAAGAGTACAAGACTAGGGCAAGCCTATAATAAAACTACCATGATATACTCTGTCAACCTCCAGTGATTTGGAGGTCAGGGACTTTCTGACCCAGATATGGTATGTTTGTGTTTGAAGGCAGAGAAGGATTTGAACCTCTGTTCCAAGCATTTGAATGCTACAGGAAAAAACACTTAACCCAGCTGGTGAGAGAAATAAATGTTCACTATAAATACAAAGCTGGTGGAAACAGACCAAAAGTGCATTTCTAAGCCCAAGACATCACCTCCAAGAAAACAGCTTTCTCAGGCCAAGAAGCATCTTTTAGCCTGAGAGGCTCCGGCTGCTCAACATTCCCGGGGCAGGGCTCACCCAGACCCCTTCTTTCTTCCAGCTGATCCCCCAGGAGAAAATAGGGATGATGAAGAGCTCTCAGCAACATGTAGGACCGGGGGATCCCATTCAATAATTGAATCAGATGCTAAAGGTTTTTCTCAGAAAAAATAGCAGATTGGGTAGGTGTTTCCTTCAGGCACCAGACCAAAACGCTATCTCATACTGGAATGTAGTGGGCAAGTGAATTATTTACTGGCCAGCGCACAGCTATCCCAGCTGCAGGTAATGCAAGGAAGTAGTTGCGATGTTGAAGTCAAGGGGTTATCATGGTGGCCCAAACACAGGCCAGATCATCGGGCAATGCCCACGCACAAGTGAGGATGTGCCGATAACGCCCCGGGGCCACACAACCCAAGCGAAATGCTGCCACATCATGACTGGCGGCATTCAGACCCAGGTCACAAGGACAGCCACCACAACAGGTCTCAGCAGCAGCAACAACAAAAACAAGCACGGGTCCCTCTGCCACACGAAAGGCTTTGCAAACATTCATTCCCCTGGAACATTTTTGCAGGGCCCCGGTGCTCACATGAAAGAACAACTGCAGTTCAGACCTACTCCACTTTTCTCTGTCAGCCACCACATCCCCTATTGAAATCATTTCCTGTTTTATTTTTAAGATTGCTGCTGTCATAAGCTGTTGCTGGCGTGGGGGTGGGGATGGGAAGGTGGTGTCTGCCCGGCAAGCACAATAGCCAGCTGGACGAGGGGTCAGCTGGGAAGTTCCTCGGCAAGATGGCGTAGTGTCGGAGGGAAAACCAGGAGGAGCAAAGGGAGAGTGATGCTCATCACTTTGTAGCATCTCCCCTGGAAAATCAAGGAAAACAGGCTTGATAGGAACACAGGGAGAGAGCCTCATCCAAAGCTTTAAATGCAATGGTGATGTTTCAAATCCTTGTGGCGCCAGGGAAAAAAAGCAATGAGGTAAAAGGGTACCTGCTTGAGGTTGAGTCCCTATAGTTGGGACAGATGCAACACAGAAATCTGAATTCTAGCAGCAAGAGTCACAGTTGGCACAGCCCTCCCCTCTCCTTACGGTAGGCATAGCAGAAAATGTCAAAAAAGGGAACTTCAGACTGAAAATGGTGCTGAACGATACTGTTAAGCTACAACAGCTGCATTATTGCTAGTATTACCTTTGCCTCTAGGTCCCAGGTTCGTGTTCAGTTTACATTGGGATAGGTCTGTTGGGCCATCATACCTTCCCACGCTTTTTTTTTTCTTTGCCTTGAAGATATATGAAGCGAGTGGCATAGTTTGAGTGAGGTGAGGGTCAGATCAGAAGGCAGAACTGAAATTAGTAACAACCCAGCTGCTGGAAGTTATTTTGCAGACTCTGGAACAAACTACTCAGTTTCACTAGGGGCCACTGTGCAGCACAGGATCGGCCCTTTCCACGGGGCTGGCGAGAAAGGCCAGTGTCACATCATGGGCATGAATTGGGGGAGTTTTTTTATGTTTTGGTGCAATAAATTGATTTGCAAAAAGTCAAAGATTTTTGCTCAAAAGAACATTTTTAAAATTCACCGGCAATCCCTTTCTGAAGCCAGAATAACTGCAAAATTTAGCCCTTTTTTTTTAATGCCAGAACTCATGTAATTTTCATGGCTGTGAATCAGAATATCTTCATTCTTGTGGTGTGTTTTTCACTTTTATGAACACTAATTTCACTACATTTTTAGAGTGGTGACTTTAGCCACAGCGTGGCTGCTGCGAAGTTCCCACGGCTACCAGTAGGACTTTTATGTGGGAAATCTGTGGGCAGCAGGGAGCCTCCCTGTTTGTATCACTATGAACTTCCCAAGCACATCAGACTGACATTTTCTCAGCCCGAGAGTCAGAGCACACATGCTCTCACTTAGAGCTCTCTTTTCCTAAGCTGAAGGACATGTGTGATCACTTTAGTTTCGACAGTTTTCTAGTAGGCCTTCTGCACACACAGAAATCCTGGGCAAATGCATTTTTTTCTCTTCAGCCAGCAGAAGCCCAATCCTACAAACTGCCGGGAGATGTATGGAGCATCCTTCCAGCTTGCGAGCTCCAAGCGTACTGGAGAAGGACCCATGTTCCCGCTCCACCGTCAGAGATCCGTCTGAGTGCTGGCAGGTCACCATCGGCACAGCCGTCCCGCGAGCGTTTCCCAGCCTTTCACTCAGTGGCTACGCATTCCAGAGATGACCAGACACATAAACACATCTCTTGTACTTGCATACTGGAGCACTCTCTGCAGCTGGGTAATAAGTCGAAGAGCACATTAAAAGCATATATATTGTCTCCCCCAGCTGAAAAAAAAAAAAAAAAAAAGTTTATTTTTTTGTTCTCAGAAGATTAAAATGCAGTGGGAAGGCAATGGGCAAATTATATGGCTTCAGCTTTATTAGAGATAATATATTGCAGGGAAAAATCAGCTGTGGTGGGACACTGTGTTTAGTCAACGTTTAGCGAAGACCACACAACCCACAAACGCGACAGGACCACGCTCAGTGATCGTATCTCACTATCGTTTCCTACTTGCAGGACGGCAACCGCAGTAATTGTGGAAAGATTTAAGGTCCATAATCACTAATGATGGAGATCCGTACTCAGGAACACGCGGCACTGGGAAGCAGAAACCCTCAATCAATTGTTTATCACTTCAGTCAAAAAGGCTGGTTTCTTTGTCAGTGAGAGATGCTCCAGCTTCACATGAATCTGAAGTCAAAAGAAATCTCCAAGCCCCAATCCTTCAAAATGCTCTCAGCTCCCCATTTTTGATCCCAGGTATCCAGCTTTACAAACCTGTCCTTTGGCAGCCACTGCAACTTTCACTCCTCAGACCTGGCTGCAGGTGAAATCCACATTATGCAGCTCTGGGAATATTCTTCAACATCATGCCACGTGTCCCACATGAAGACAGGAACATCGTGAGATATGCTCTTCTTCAGCTCGCAGTGAGAATGTCAACATATAATTTAGAGGGCTTGAAATGGAAAAGAAAATGAAAATCTGAAGGTACTTTTACTGTTGTTGCAGCCAGGATAGACTAGGGCTGTAAGTGTGGTGAGGTTTGTGGAAGGAGGTAGTATCTTTCCCGAGACCAACAGATATATTTAGGGGAAAAATAAAATAACCTTCCTATGGCTCAAAACTATCACCTCTGCCTACAAACCCCAGTGATATTTGATCATTTTAGCATTTAATAGCCCTGCTAGGCTTTAAAGTTCTTGGATTTTGACTGCTAAAACCTGGGAACTGTTTGGCAAAGCAGGATGAGAGTGCAGCAGCGCAACAGACGTGCTCGCCGTAGGCTTGCAGCAGCAGCGGGAGCATGGGGCCGCGAGGTCGCCTCGTGATCGGGAGAAGCCCCGAGCACGTTGGACACCCATCACCTGGGGTGGCAGTGGGGGGAGAGGTACAGCTTTAGAGATGCTACGGTTTGGCGCTGCTTTATTTAAAAAGCCCAGGCCAATGAGATTTTTTTTTTTAAGGAGCAGAAGCGTTGGAGAGTGCACAGCAGAACTCAGAAGCTGTGAGGTGCACCAGGAAGGTGCACAGGCGGTTTGTGTACTTCTCTGACATCAGGACAATTTTTTAATTTATTTGTTAAAAGATGCATTGAGCCATGTGCAATCCCCCTTATTATCTCAGATAATGAGACCGGTAGCGCATCCCAGGCCTGTCTCAATCATCTTTCAGTGTAAGTCAGAAAGAAACATGGAGACACATCACAGCTGGGGTAAAATTCCTGCTGAAAATCTTCACCAAGGGCTAGTCTAACACTATTGTGTGAACACCAAAAAGATTTCTCTATTGATTGTAACTCACCCCTGTTTTGTAAAGCAGTTTCCATGTCTGTGTGTGCACATCTGTGCCTTTCCCCTTTGAACAGTGGCTGAACTCCCCAGTGAAGGGAGCCAAATGAGACGAGAATCTCAAAGTTACCAGTGTTTCTAAAAGCTGCATGAACATAATTGGCCAAATAGAAGCGAGGAGACCCATACACAATCTCCACAAGCACTCGGACTGAAAGTGGGGCTGTGGTATGCACCTGTATGTTATTATGTCTCCTGACACCCACTGTAGGGGGAAGGAGCTGTAACACTTCCACATGGAGAATGGCTTCAACACCAGTTTGTGCTCACCCATTATACAAATCCACTGGGCTCCAGTAGTTCTGATGTCCGAGCAATTCCTTACTGACATTAGGAGCATGCTCATTTTCAGGGTACGGGGCTGGAGATGAGGTTTTGCTGGGGACCCCAGGGCTTCACCCCATTGAGTCAGCAGCCACCTAACCACTCTCTACTGACTCCTCAGCCTCAAATTATGTCAATCCCACCAGGCGTCTGCAGGCAGGAGGCACGTGTGGAGGTGACCCAAGTGTGGGGCTGGTGAGAGGGGCTCATGAGAAATGTGCCGAAGAAAAAGGGGAAGCAGCAAAAACAGGGTAGGAGAGGAGACAGGGGGATGCAGGAGGTCCGTACTTTGGTCTCGCTCTGCAAGACTTCTTGGTGTCGAGTCATACGAAGGGAAAGTGGGTGGCTCTAGAGACAGAGTAAAAATGAGATTAACTCACCTACCAAATTCTCAGTCGTCCTCCTCTTATAACCACTGCCAGGAAGTATGAATAACCAATCTAAATTTAAATAGAACAAAAAAGAAAATACTATACAGCATGACTAGTCCACAAGGAAGCCATAAATTTGCTCTCTTAACAATTAAAAGTGACCCAGCAAGTTTTCCAGAGCAATCTTCTCTTGTTCATGGAATAAAAGGCTATCTTCACTGCCCATGTACACAGAGCGTGCTGCATTATCTGCCCGGATGATTACATTATTTTGCCTGTTTGGATGAAATTACATTTTGTGTGAGTGACAAAGTAATTCCCCAAGCACCAGTTACTTTTCTGCTTAGAAAATACCATGTAAAATTATTCCATTCATGGAAGAATTGAAATGTCTTAACTACCTACTTGCTCATATTTTGTAAATTATGGACAAAAAAAAAAGTTCATTGCCACTGCCAGCATGAGATGAATGTTTCACTGCATATGACCAGGGCTGACAAAATTTCCATCCCAAGCCCATTCCGGTTCAGCTTGGGACATGCCTTACAGACTTTTGGTTTTACTTTTTGCTCTGCAGGACCAGTATAGTCCTACAGCTCAGCTAGTGCTGTGTGTGCTCTGACCTTCAAAACCAGATATCTAGATATCTTGGATATTTTTAACGCGTTGACTTCACTGAATATGAGAAATCTCATTAATATCTGCACATCAAGAGTTCTTCATCAGATAATGCCTGAAACGTAGCTCTCCAGGAGCTGTTTGGAGAAAGACTTCACCACTTTTAATCCCTTGGAGCTCAACTTCTTCACACAAGTCAGTGAGAGTAAATACAATGCGAAATGAGTAAAGGTGGCGGCAGTGAGTTTGCAGGCAAAACCCCCCGTGAGTCAAACTGTCCCCCAGCCACCACGTTAAATCGCCCTGACGGAGGTGAGATTGCACGAATGCCATGAAGAGGGCTTCAGCTCATGAACATCTGTGGGAGTTTTTCTGAAACATGAGTGTGGTCCCAAATCTGAAGTCCATTAAAACCTTTCCGTCACTCCGGACTTGGCTTTAAGAAAGAAGGGCAGTTTCTGGTACTGAGTTTGACAACACGTGTTGAAGCAACCCAAGCCATTGAGTTGTTGGCACTGCTGTGATGGAAACAAAAAAAAAAAAAAAGGAAGCAGAGCTGAAGGGACTGCTGCGAAATGTCACAAACCAGTTAACCGGACAGGAACCGAACAAACTATCAAGCAATATGGAAAGAGGTTGGTTCCTAGAGATAGGCTGCATACAGCCATTTTGTTCATACAGCCTCTTTCAGTGCTCCAGTAATCAGACCCATATATAAAGATTGTGCTCCCGGACATGAAAATGTATGTTCTTTAACAACGTCCATAAATTAAAGGTGCAATCAAAGTGGAATTTTTGTATTTTTGCTGATGTACCACAGTGCACAACAACTCTTGACTAAAAATTGATAATGTATTGCTTACTGTGCCTATACACTGAATCTCAACAAGTCTAACTTCATGTTAAAATTACTAGCCTTTGCCTTTTATCAGATAGAGAAAAGGGAAATTAGCACTCTCTTTTTCATGTTTCAGAACAAAGGTGTGAGCTTTGAAGTTCAGTATTTGTGAAAGAAACCATCGTGGCCTGTCAGAACAAGCTTTTGGTACTGAAAAGGTTAACTAATTTGGTTTCCCTGATAAGTTTATCTATGATCAGAACTGAGTCATACAGAAAATACTCCTACAAGATTTGACCTTTTACTTGTATCCCACACTGAGATAATATTATACTTAAAATGGATATCAATAAGAACTTTGTTTTAAAAAGTGTATTTAAAATAAATTACTTTTAAATAACAGAAACTGTTTTCAATTAGCCCTGTTAAAGGAAATCAACTAGAAAGTTATGTATGCTTTTTTATTTTCTTTATATAAATTATACCCAGGAGTCCTATGATAGCAGCACTGTACAAACTATGCACTACCTTTATATTTATTTCTTATCAAAATAAACTTAACAAATTAGATTTGTTTTTACAGCACTTTATATCCAATAATGACAATGTTGTATTGGTCCCAGGATAAAAACAATGAAAGTAGCAGCTGAATGGTATTTTTATTAAGAGTTAACAAAAATGTCTTGTGCAAACAGAGTGTATAAAGAAAATTAATTCCATAATTCCTCATGATGAAGGCGTCCTTCTCTTTTTTCTTTTTTTCTCACAATATCAATCTCATTTGGAAAGATGATTCTGAGGGGGAAACTTTAAGTTTTAGCATTACTTACTCAGCAAAATGATATGGCTGAACTTAAACATTGCTGACTGCTAGGATTTAATATTAGGACCTGGCAAATGTTTTCATAACTTAATACTTTTTAGAAGAAAACTTGTTTGTTACTGAAGATTTTGGGAGTGCAGAAGAAATATAATCTAAAAAATAACAGAGCTAAAGATCCAAAGAGATGTTTCTTCTTTTTCCCATTTTTTCCATTTCCTCTACCTTGAACTGGTTTCTCCATGCTAGCATTTTAGAGGCCTTTTTATTGGTGACAGATTCAAATATCTCTGAGATATTTACCGTACAACTCAGCAAGAGTCCACGTTTTCCTCCAGCAGTGGAAAAATAGCAGGTCTAATAGTCTGGGGTTTGTTACTAAAAATGAATCCTTATACTACCAAAAAAAAAAAAAAAATTAAAACATTGTTTAGAACATGTGGTCTGCTGCTATTAAGTTAACAGTGGAAAATCTCATTACTTTTAAAGTTAATTTTATTTTGTGGTGGGATTGTTCTCTAGGCTGAAGCAGATTTTCTCTTAAGCAGAGCCTCTAATCCTACCTTACAGTCTTCTGTTCAGCAAGTCACTCTTTGCACAGCTTGGCTAGAAGCATTTTTTAAGACAAAGTGCTGAATTAAAAGGAAAAAAAGAAAAAAATTAACTTTTTCCCACACATGCCTCTGGGGCTCCTAGCAGGCACTCGTGTGCCATCTTCTCCAGCACTTGCTCTGTCTAGAGGAGTTTTCCAATAAAGACAAAGACCTTGGGTTAAAGGTGCTATTTTGAGCAATGCTAAGAGAGTTCCTGCTTCTAATGAAAGATTAGATGCTGTTGAGTGCTCTGATGGGGTAAATGAGAGGTTGGACACATTCTGCTGCCAGCTCCATGCAGGAAGCACCGTGGAGAAGCAGAGGTGTAGGAAAGGTGGAACATGGTTACATGGACCAAATGTTCTGAAAATCAAAGTGGCCAAAGAGAGAAGAAAATAGAAGACTGTAAAGGTTTCTAGTTCAGGTTTCTTTTCAAATTTTGGAAACATCTAGTCTGACTTCTGACTTTCTATTGAGGCTATAATGATTTACAATAACAGAGAAGCAAATCTGCAATTTGAGGGGAAAATAACCCCGAGGCAGAAGCCTTGCTTGCAGCTTGCGTGCTATACATGCATATATATATATCCTAGTTACAAGTTACTATGACTCAAATGTGAAACTCTCATGGTTTAAAATACCAAGTGAGATTCAGAGTCACATCATATTTGCGTTCCACCAACAGCCCAATGTTTTTTTTCTGTAACATATGCTCACACCATATAGAATTCCCTCTCGTGCAGAGGTGAGCCATTATATTGTAAATTCCACTCACAATAATCCTCACGCACCTCAGTTTGTGAGCTGTATTGCAATGTACCCTTAAACCTTCAAACTCAGCCATTCCCTTTGCGCTCTGCATTTTCCTGGGTACTGGCTCACCATGAAAATTTGACATATGAATAAGCAAAATATATATGCACGCAAGATCACTGATTATCTGATATTAACTTTTTTTTTATTTTATTTTCTGAACATCAGCCTAGTCCTTCTCAGCAAAGTTGCCAAAGTCTGAGATCTACATCTTGAAGCTGACTCACTCAGCCCCACCACTGCTGAGGCCTTGCTTCTCTGTCAGTGATAATTTTGGAAGCTCAGGAGTTCAGTCTCTCAATATTTTCTGGGAAAGGAAATGGATCGGCTGCCCAGCAAACGAGGAATCCTGATCAGTCTGTACTCATGCGCACTCAGCGATGCCATGCTAAAACTATCTCTGTCTCGGTGCAGTTCATAGGCTTCTTTCAAGCCAGTTGCACTAAAATTTTACCAAAAAGTGAAAGCAGAGCAGAGGATTGCTCATTGCTTCACTGTAAAGATTACCTTGGGAGGAGGGGTCTGATCTTCACAAGGGCATGATCACCTGCAGCTCCCGTACCAGCTAGGAAGAGCAGCAGGTGCTCTGAAATACCAGGCTTTGAACTTAAAACCCATGAATCCTTGGATGACCTCCCAGAGGTGAAGTAAGTGACTCCTGCCACGTTGGAAGTGGGTGCCATCGAAGAGCGTTATTAGAGATTTGGGCAATGAGCTCAGAGCTGGATACAAGTATAAAAAAAATCCACACAGACTGGGATTTGGGTCTTACCCCAAATCCCTGGTTTTACAGATGAACAAAGCTGAACGTAACTAGCCTGGGACCCAGCAAATTTCACCTCTTGGCAGATGTCTAAAGTATCAGCTGAGACAGAGAGCGTGAGACCTCGCTCTGACGGAGAGTGATGCTTCAGAGCTGCAGGGTTCATCTGTGCCACGGGGTAGTGAAACCACCTCGTTTTCAACATCTCACACGTGCAGTTGAAAAGTGAACTTGCAAAAAAAGGGAATTATTTCAAGAGCTAAGCGAAACTGGCTTGCTCTGTTTGCAGAGCTTTTGTGCTTTCTTACGTTTTGCTTCACACAGCTCTGTACCCCAAGAGTTTTGCTTTGAGTTTTAGCTTCAAACAAAGCAAACCTGGTTGTAAACCACCGTATTTTGACTTTTGCACGTTGAAACTGGATCTCAACCAGAAAGTTTCAAAAGATGAAGTGCAGGGTGCTCGTAGCCTGGGGTTTAACTCAGCCGGTTTTCAAGCTATCAGACGGAGGGTCAGAGACAACCTTTCCCTACACGCAGTGATCTTGAGACCTGGCTTTTCTTTGCAGTCCTATGTCTGCACAGAATTTTTCAAAACGACACAGTTTTATGCAGTTTCTTCCAGAAATGACAGGCGAAGCCGTCCCAGAGTTGTCAGATTAAACTGACATTAAATAGTGGCAAATTAGTAATTGTTATTTTTAATAGGTTCGTTTCTCGCTAGGTCTAATGAAATTATTATAAGGGTTTGCTTAAAGAGAAATCCAGAGATGCAGATAGCACTATTTACTGCTAAATGAATGCTGTTTGCTTACCTCTGCCCTAACAGACATGACTTGTCAGAAGCAGTATGGCAGTGTCCAGAAATACCTTCCGGAAGGAAGCTTTGAAGAAATACCTTCTTAAACATACTTTTGTCCTCTATTTTATCCACTTTCCACATTTATTTTCTTAGCAGCCCTTCAGTCCAATGGTTAGCACATTGGATTATCATTCTTACTGGCCACAGAAAATCATTTCTGTATAATTTACAACAGCACTTATTATCATATTTCCATGGTCATCATTTAACTTTCCACTATATTAATAACCAAGACCAATTTTACCTAGCAAGCAACCTAAACCCTCTACCTTGACAAAAATATTGCATGCTTATTTCTCTTTCTAACCATCAAAGAAGGTCACTGCGACGACTCTGGGTATCAGCATTTTTCCTGTGTGATTCACTTACACCAAGCAAACCCTCTAGACCTACATTTTCCTTTTTTGAATTTCTGCTTAACCAATAGGATCAACAGGTCCCCTTCTCCGTGGGTGGTGATAATGTCAGCACACCACTGCCCAAATAACCTTTCTCAATAGGGAAATGCTAACATTTAATGCTTTAAATTTAAACCACATGTATTTTGGTCTCATAACTGTACTCTGTATTAACTACCTTTTGTTATTAATTTGTATCACTAAAAATCTTAATGAAATCGGTTATTCAAATTGGAAATGTTAAGTGCAGTAGGCACCTAAAATCCATGTATGAGCTATAATACATCAAAATATTTAAATAGTAACTAAATATTTTACCTAACCATTGTAAACACATTTTCAGAATTAATAATGACACAGCTCTGCGTATGTTCAGTGTAAAGCTGTGCCTCAGAAGAGCTGTTCTTTTCAGCCTGTTTCAGGGAACGTAAGCGATGGCTTCCGAATGGTTTCTCTCTCTTACATCATCTCACCCAGAAACAAAAAGCATCATTTAAGTGCTGTCTATGTGAGACCTCTACCAGCAAGAACGAATGATGTGTGGGTTGACCACGTAGCGTTTTCCTCCTGGTCCTCTCTGGAAGAGGCACTGCCACTGTATACATTCTTTGCATACATTGCCATAGCGTGACCACAAACATACAGCTGCCAGTGGAGTAAAAATATTGGTATTTGGGACAAATACACGGGAACTGCTTGTTCAAACAACAAGAACCACAGTGAGGATGAAGTGTAACGGTTTCCCCAGACTAAATTGTTCCTCAGTAAAATTTAACACAACTGCAAATATTAAAAAATGAGTAATAGGTAGATGAGCTCTAAAACTGCAATTATATTAAAAATTGGGGGGGGCGGNGGTGCAGAAAGACTGTATAAAAGTGTTTTCTGTAACCTCTGGAAACTAAACAGTTTATGTAATATTTACACATGTGATTTAGATAATATTTACATACTTCTATACTTATAGTCATTTTAATTATACATTTCATGTTTCATCATATGGATGTGTTATTTAATACATCTAAAACTGTAAACCTTTATGTTGCAGATAAAATAGTTTAGATACAAACCTATTATCTTTTGAACAACACTTTTTTAAATATGTACCACCTCCCAGGTACAAATCCCTACTGCCTTTTATTTCTTAATCTGAATTTTGTAGCTAATTCCATAAACTAAATATTTCACTACCCAGAATACAATTTAGTCCCCTGGACTAAACTAATAAAAGGAATCTCTTTTCCCAGTCTGGCTGGAGGAACTTACTGAGGCTAGTAAATCATATAAAAAATAACAGTCATCTGAGACAGTTCCAATAACTTAAGAGATATTCTGTGGGCTTGGTCACAAATTTCAGGGTGCTTAGGCTGTAGCTCTCCAAGGCTTCCCATAATGTGCATTCTTTCCCATTTCACAATATTTCAATTAATTCCCAATCCATAAACTTTTATCACATGCCTGGTATTTGTTTTACCAAACATTAAAAATGCCTTTCTTCCCTTCTTAAGGGACAAACTGTTCCCAGTTCTCTGTAGGAGTCTTCCTCCACATTCATTCAGGCTCATATTCCCAATGATCAGTGAAATGAATGACACCAAGAGGGTATCTGTTTCTTGCTTCAACCAACCATCGTAGCCGTGTCTTTGGGGGTTCATCCTGAAAAAGACTGCTAAAGAGTTAAAAAAAAAAAAAAAAGTACATGAAAACAGTTCTGCTTCATTTGCAAATTATAAAATTAATATTGTACACTATTAAATCAGATTTTATGATTGCTTTGTGAGTCACCCTACATCATGCCTTTTTCTGTATAATTTCATTTTTAAAACTTCTGCAAAAGTAGTCCAAATTCCTATCAATCATTATGCCAGTGACTGATTTTAAAAAGCCCATGGGAAAGTGTTCTCCGTCTATACAATCCTAATTAATGTCTGGGGTGAATTTTATCCAGAATTTGCTACCTTCCAATAGCTTTAATGTTATTTGCAGATTAATTATATATTTTATACATATACAATATATAATTTTTATTCATTATATACAACAAATTGTTCTTGTCATAAAAGAACAATTCAGTAATGCTCAATCCCATATTTTACAGTTCATATGTAACTACGCTAACTAATATATTCAAGGTTTTTAACTTCCCTCTAATTCAGTAAACCATCAGAAATGGATCTGATTAACATAGGTTTCTAATTGCCTATGTAATTAATTCAAATATTTCTCTAATTCCCTCTAGCTGAGTGCTCTGGAACCTGAAATTACCGCTTTCTTCAGTGAGATTAGTTTGCTGCATCATGCCCAAAACTGAAGAATTAACCTTACTTTTTGCCAGACTCCCAACAGTTTTGAACATCAGACACATTCGTGAGAAGAAGCCCCAGACTTCCTGGACAGGCCTTTCGTGGTGCGTACCCTCAGCAATAGCAGCTCCCAACTCCCACACAGGTTCAGCTCAACCACCATAATTCAAAACAAACTCTTGATGGCATCCCATTAAACACAATAACTCTGTGCTCATTAGATATAAAATTACTTTCCTGCCTCTATGTCTTGTTAAGCTTAACTAAAACACCTTAGACGGAATTACCTTCACAGCTGTGCTATCTTTAATTTTCTTAAGCATTTGTAGAGGCATATCATCTTTTACAGGACTTATCTAAAGAAGAAATTCAGATGCCTAAAAGAAGGTACATAATGCCCTACTGGAACACCCTGGAGTATCCAGGATACCTGCACAAAGCTGGCAGACATGACGCAAGACCTGCAGGAGAACCCCACTCTCGAACTGGCAGTGAGAGGTATGGGGGGACACCCCAGGGGCTCTAAAATGACATCGGAGGTCTATGTTTAGGCATGAGCTTTCTTCTAAAATTAATCGAATAAAATACTAAGATTAAATTTTAAAACACTAAACAATATTTTATATTATTTCACATAACTTAAAGCGTGAAAAACAATTCTAAAAACTCCAGAGAAATAATTTTGGCTAAATCTCATACTTTACTATATAAAATTTTGGCTAAATCTTATGCCTTACTGTACGAAAACCTGCTGGAAATCATCACCACTTGTTATCTAGGTCCCATAAAAATAAAGCATATAATTAACTAGTCACATTCACAATACTGGTATTTTTTTACTTCAGATTTTAGAAAACCACCAAATTTTCACAGTCAAATACTCAAAAAGTCAGAAAACACTAATATGGGTTTCATGCAAACCCAAGACAACAACTTTTAGCTATCTTAGGGTGAAGTTTTTAATTCTAAGTTTATATATAATTTTTTCTCATTCAGCAACCAAGTGCTTGACACTGTTCATGAGAAAAGCATTGTGACACTCGTAGTTAAATAACTTCTTGAAAAAGATATGGGTGCCTATACTGCAATTATTTTACATCACTTTGTTGTCATTACAAATTCTAAAAACATAAACATAATTTCTACTTTTATGTGATTCTCACAGCCAAGCCTTGGAAATCATTCTCCTGTCTTTCCTCAAGCAAACTTCCCTTTGATTCCAGCAAGAGTTTTGATGGAGCATCATATCACAGTAGCAAACAGTCCTTTGTAGCAGCACTTCTAGAGATGGCTGAGGAGAAGCTATTTAATGTAAAGGGACAATATTGACACCAGGGCTTAGAGTGGCGCTGGATAAATTTAGGCTGAAAGATAGAGAAAAATATTTATAATCTTCAGGGCTGTGATGGGTTTGAACAAACCTCCAGTAGGATATAGGGTGGGCAAGACACCTGCACGGATTTCATGGTAAGTTTGTTTTTAACAACCAGAAGACTAGATTCAGTAGACCACAAGCCCTCAGCAATGAAGCAGCTGGTTCTTAGTTCTTTATGACTCAACCATTGCTTTCTCACTGTGATTATGAGAAATCAAAAACAATCTCTTCACATTAAAGGAGGCTGCAGCTAATACCCAGATGAACACTTAAAGGAAAACATAAATATTATAATAGACATTAAAATGACTATGTGATTATTTTCTGCTTGAGGTTCATTTATGGAGTAGAACGTGAAATACTACTTTTGGTTACTTCAGATTAAATCCCAAGCAATTCTAATGACTTCGGTTGCTTCAATGAGATGACTTCAAGTTTACCTTAAAGTAAATGGGATCTGGATTCAACGTGTTATTTCTGTGTTTCCTTTGGGAGAACCAAAGCCAAAATCTCACCATAAAGATTGAATAGAACTGAAATGAATAGAATCATAGAGTCATAGAATGGTTAGAGTTGGAAGGGACCAACCTCCCTAATAATCATCTAGTTCCAACCCCCCTGCCATGGGCAGGGACACCTCCCTCTAGACCAGGTTGCTCAAAGCCCCATCCAGCCTGGCCTTGAACACTTCCAGGGATGGGGCATCCACAGCTTCCCTGGGCAACCTGTTCCAGTTTCTCACCACCCCCAGAGTAAAGAAATTCCTCCTGAGATCTAATCTAAATCTACCCTCTCCGCATTTCAAACTATTACCCCTCATACTATCACTACATTCTCTGATCAAGACCCCCTCCCGATCTTTCTTGTAGCCCCCTTTTGGTACTGGAAGGCCCCTATAAGACCTCCCTGGAGCCTTGTCTTCTCCAGGCTGAACAACCCCAACTCTCTCAGCCTGTGTTCACAGCAGAGGTGCTCCAGCCCTCTGACCATTTTTGTGGCCCTCCTCTGGACCCACTCCAACAGGTCCATGTCTTTCCCATGCTGGGGACCCCAGAGCTGGATGCAGCACTCCAGGTGGAGTCTCACCAGAGTGGAGTAGAGGGGCAGAATCACCTCCCTCAACCTGCTGGCCACGCTTCTTTTGATGCAGCCCAGGATGCAGCTGGCCTTCTGGGCTGTGAGTGCACGTTGTCAGCTCACATTGAGCTTTTCATCCACCAACACCCCCAAGCCTTTCTCCTCAGGGCTGCTCTCTATCCATTCTCCACCCAGCCTGTATTTATGCTGATATATCACTAATTTTATAGCCATGGGGCTGAGTAAGCAGTGGTGAAGATGCCACAGAGAACACTAAAAAGCAGAGGACAGCTTTAACTGGACATTGGTTTGCCCTACCAATTGTCTGCCCTTTGTTGATGTAATGGATTATACAAAGATTATTAAAAGATGCAGACCAGCCAACTTTCTTTAGGTTCGTATTTGGAGTAAATTATGCTTCAAAAGCTATATTTTAAGCAAACATAAGTTTTCTTCTTTGTCACAGCCAAATCCTCCAGTTCAGGAATTTACAATATTTTCCTTTTTCCAGAATGACACCTGCTGGTGGGAGATACTTTATAGGTTTGATTGTAGCTAACCTGACATATTCTCTGAGCATGCTCACCACCTGTGTCCGGGCAAACTACTGAAAAAGATTTGGAAACTGTAAAGGGGCTATAAGGAGTATGTTGTAGAAGTAATATATTTTTCCAATCTGATTTAATGTTTGCTCTTAATAAATCACCAAGCTACCTACTACTAAGACAATGCTTCGATGGTGTTTCAGTGTCAGACCCTAGCACTATTTTGGGAAGCTCACAGCACTACTATGTCAGACTGAACTGAAAGCCAGAAGGAAACCCTCTCTATCCTATGCAGGAACCCGCTGCGCTGCTTCAAACCCTCCAGTGCAAGTAAAACCAGCTGCTAACGCAACTATTGGTGCTTAACAACCCAAAAGATTAGCATCTCAAACAGAAGTATTGTCCACGCGTCCCTGACCTGATATAGAAGGACACAGCTAGGAGAGACAGAAGGCAAGTTGTACCTTTGCCAAAACCATGACAAACACTCCTCAACACAACAGGCAGCACGAGGCTCCCTAATGGGCTCCCTAACGGGCTTCCATCGTAGCACCTCTGTTGCCTGGGTCTATTGGAGTGGCCTCCCCTCCAGCTACATTGGAGCCAGACTTGAGCTTTTGATGCTTCCAACACATTTACAGCAATATTTCCAAAAGTGATTTCCAATGCTAAGAACATCCTCACTGGGAATACACGACTTTATTTCCTTTTTCTGAGATGCCAACTATCCACTCCCTTCTATAAAGGCAAGGTGAAGTGTAGGTGCTCTGGACCCTGAAGAATACCCTGAAGTTTGACTCTAAAATATCTAGACATATGAATTATTGAAGCTACTCTGGGATATTTTTGGATATTAACTTGTGGTAGTTTCAACAAATCAGATTTTGAGGACTGTATGTTTTAAACATGACTTATGAAGAAGTATTTGGGAAAAAAATACCCAGTTATAAAGAAAACAGTATTAGAAATTCAATTCAGAATTAGAATTCAAATAATTCTGTTGAATTATTTACAAGAGCATAGGGGTTGGACTAGATGGTCTCCAAAGGTCCCTTCCAACCGCAGTGATTCAGTGATTCTGTGATACACATTCAAACATGTTCCCTTTGGGTAAATTATTAATATATAGGTATTGCTATGGCATACCTCACTGTAACATCAGAAGGAAAACTTTTCTGGTGATTACAGTATTAGATGGCATTAGGGTGCAAATTAGGAGGCTTGGCTTCTGTTCCTGGATTTGTCACTGGCCTCCTTTACGGCTTTCAGCAGACAACTTCACAACTCTGTTCCTTCAGTTCTCCCATCTGTGAAAAGAAGATAAACATTGCTTTATTACGATAGTTAAATGACTGATGTCCAAAGATTGTTTTTATTTTGGTAAATGCAAACACATGAAAAGGGACTACACTGCTGCAAAGTCACTGGTAAATATAAGACACATGAGACTTTGTTTCAACAGATAGTTTAGATGTGGAGAGTCTTTTTAAACATATTTCTTGCAAAGTTGATCAAAGCTTCAGTCCTACCTCTGGTTGTACATACTTCTGTTTATAGAGTCCTTGTTTGTCACACATATAATTGCGGCTATCAAAAGCTGGAACCTCATTGTGACTTTGGTTTATCCTCCTTAAGCTCCTGAACACAGCAATGATTTCACTAAAAGCCCTTCAGAGTGGGACCTCAACCCCAGGTAAGCACTTCGCTGAGAACAGCAGCAGAATGGAAGCAGAAAGACTGATATAATCCCCAAACCCATCACAGCCTGGCCATCCCCACAAGTTCTGAGCTAGCGGAAAAGCAGAGAGGAAATTGCAGAAAAGATGCTTGTGCAAATATGTTCCTACTTTTTCCTGCCAGAGGCTGAGGAGCTTTACTCAAACAGGTTTTCTAGCTGCTTCCACTTAACTCAAGGAGCGGCTCCTTGAGCACATCATTATCAACAATTGACCGTGACCATCTCAGTTTTGTACTAGAATCCAGCAAAAAGACACTTCTCATCCCAAAGTGATAGCACTGCTTTTCTGGTGAGATTAGAGGTGAGCTTGAGTTTTGAGCTCATGTTACTGCTGACCCTTAAGCAGTCTTTCCAGTTTTTAATGCTACACAGGACAAGTGAAACTCATGCATTGGACAGAAACAGCCTGGGATTCAAATAAGCGTCTGCATAAGGATGAGAGCTCTGAATTTGGCCAAATTTTTCTGCTCTCTCAACTCTACTTATTGAACTCACGTGGCATGGAATAACCTTGGCGTTGGGATTACTTTCACCATTCTTTTTTTCCCATTGTTTCCCATTCTTTTTATTTCACCTAGGACATTCTAAACATCAACCTTTTAAGCCTTGCTCACCGAATCATGAGATATGCATGATTGCCATAGACCTGGCCCACTTCTCACTGGGCAACTGGTTTGGGTCTGAGCACTGCAGCCGCAATGTTTTTAAGCGCTCTCACCGCTTCTGGTAACGCGTTACCAGCATCATTTCCCATAGAAGTCCTCCCATCCCTTCCCCCACCGAATCACAAGTCCCAGCTCATCCAAACTCCCTTAGCAGCCAAACCACACTATGCCAGAAAAGCTCCTCCTCGAAGGCATTCTGGCTTCAGCTGACCTCCTCGGGGACAACCACGGGCTCAGCAGAAGTCACCTCTAACATCAAAGTTAAGCATTACTTTAAACTGATCTGCACAGAACAAGAAATAACCGTCTATCATGCCATGGTTTGATTTTCTCACTAGTTTTACATGTGTGGCTTTTCCTCTGCCTGATGGACATGCTTTTCTTCCTCCTGCAGCCAGATTCCTCCAGCTTTGGTTGATTATATACTCCAAAGAGTATTTTCTTCCCACACAAAATATGTCCTTACCTTTCTCTCTTTTGTCTCAAGATTTCTTTGTTTGTCTTACCCTCCTAATTTCTGAATTTGTAAGGGAATTTATCAGCATGAACCTCTTCTTCGTTGATTCTCTCAGAGAAATTCCCCTCCTTCCAACCATAGTCCTTTGCAGCCGAGTTGGCAAGAACTGCTTATCTCCAGGGCATCCTAACTCATTTGGGCTGCACAGACACCATACAGCCACTTCTCAGTGGCCATGTACTTGTCCCACAAGGATGAATACCAGGGAGTTTGTTTTCTAAATGCCATTTTAGCCCTACATTGGCCCAAAGAGTTGTGGAAGGTCCAGGTTTGCAGCTGGAGAAGTGTGCCCATTTCTTCAGAGCACCAAAGGCCTGTGAGTGCTGGAAGTCCCTGGTGTGCAAGGGGAGGACAGGCAGGGCCACCGCTGGGACGTGAAATGCTGTGTAGGGAACCAGAGCTCCCGGAAACCTGAACCAACTCATCTCTCTGCACTTCTGCTTGTAGGACAGGATCTGAACGCAGCCGCGAGTAGGTGCTACCCTCAACGCACTTGAGGAACGCTCACTGTGCTCCTTCCTGGGCAGACAGTCTCCCTGCCTGGACCACGAGGCAGCAGAGGAGGTGTACACTGCTCCTTGCTTCCCTTTAGGAATGGTTAGTGCCATTGAGCTAGCTGAAAAGCAGAGAGGAAATTGCAGAAAAGATGCTTGTGCAAATATGTTCCTACTTTTTCCTGCCAGAGGCTGAGGAGCTTTACTCAAACAGGTTTTCTAGCTGCTTCCACTTAACTCAAGGAGCATCTCCTTGAGCTGGTATGGCACTAGAGTTTGACCCTCAAACGCGATATAGATCCAGAACCACAACAGTTCCCTTGCACAGAGGAAGTAAGAAGGTTCCTGAGTGGTGCGTATTTTTGTATTTCTACTTTTTGCATTGTCTTTTTTTCCTTTCTACACTGTTTCCCTTTCCCTGAGTTGTTCGTCATTTTACAATCCTACCCCGAACACTGGAACAACAGTTACGGTCTTCTGTCTGAAAACAGATACTTTCAGCCAAAATGTCATATACTTTAAACTCTGGCAAGGGCAAAACAAGAGACAATCCACACTGTGTGTGCCATCTGCACAGGACTGCTAAGCACCGCGGACTGCACAGAATGTAATGTCAGTTCATGGGGAAGAAAAAGCCAAACTAGCAGGTAAACTTGATTAGGGAACTGCTGCTTCACTCCTCTTCTCTTCCTCGTGTCCCCCCTACCTTCTTATTTGTCTCCTTCTTCTCAGAGAAAAAGATTTCCTGGGGACGTTGCTGTACCAGAGAAAATCCTTCTCTGAGATCCAGAAAGGTTAGATTTTACATGGTATCACTTTTCCAGCAAATCAAAGTACCAGATTTGCATACCACATTCCAAGGAGTGTTGGAGGAGGGGATGGGGAGGTGGCTCAAAATTAATTATTTAAATTTTTTTTCTTTTTCCTACAAAGAAATTTCTTTCCTTCAAGATCTGTTTTAAAGCTTTGCACCCCTGAGGTCAGATTTATAGGCCTGCTCTTGTTCACACAGCTCTCTCCTCCCTTCTTACCCAGAGAAATTGTGTTCTTGTCACATGGTCCCTTTTCTCCTTAAGAGACATTCACACATATGGTTTCATTTACCTGTTCTGCCTGAATAATGGAACAAGCGTTATCCCACTCCCTTGACTGGAGTCTATTCATTGCCCTGAGCTTTGCTCCCCTGTTGGCTGGTTAACTGCCATTTCCATGCCCTCAGTAAGCCTCCAGACTTTGCCCTCTTGCTAGATCATCATCAGTTTATCCAACACAGATTATAGTTCATCTTCACAGCACAGAGTCTTTCTCTTTCCCATGTTTTTTATAGATGAAGAACTTCTTAGTACTTCTCTCAAGCCCCTTTCATTTGTTTCTACTTCATTCCTACATATCCTCCCTTTCAAGACACAGCTTTCTTTGTTGCTCCCTCTTTTTTCTCTGTCCTTGCATTATCTACCAACATCTTTTCTGTGATGATTACCCACCAAATCAGATACAGTGCCTTTTCTGATTTTTTTTTTTTTCTATTTGGGATATAAGTTCTAGGTAGTTTTCACATCTGAAACTTTAAAAACCCTACACCTCCTTCACATTTCAACCCCTTGACTCCACAATCCAGATGACTTCTGTAATTAATTCACGTAGTTCATCAAAATTTTCCTCTTCAAAATCAGGAACCTTAACTACAGTCCTGCTTCTATTTACTCTTCTATTTAATGTAAACACAGTAGACTTGCAAGGACTTGTTTCAGTTTCTTTTATTTTTATTCTTCAACAGGAGCCATGGTGCTCATCAAAACTAAGTCTAAAATAGGATTGGTTGAGAAGTCATTTGGTGAAGAACTATTTCTTCTGGAGAAAATACTTCTCTGGAGAGAGCCCAGCAGAGGGCTACAAAGATGGTCAAGGGAATGGAGCACGTCTCTTGTGAGGAAAGGCTGAAAGACCTGGGTCTGTTTAGCCTGGAGAAGAGAAGACTGAGAGGGGATCTCATCAATGCTTATAAATACTTTAAGGGAGGGTGTCAAGAGATGGGGCCAGACTCTTTTCAGTGGTGCCCAGTGACAGGACAAGGGGTAATGGGCACAAGCTGGAGCACAGGAAATTCCATCTCAACATGAGAAAACCTTCTTTACTTCGAGCAAGGCAGAGCACTGGCACAGGCTGCCCAGAGAGGCTGTGGAGTCTCCTTCTCTGGCGATATTCAAAATCCACCTAGACGCCATTCTGTCCAACCTGCTCTAGGTGAACCTGCTTAGCCAGGGGGGTTGGACTAGATGCTCTCCAGAGGTCCCTCCCAACCCCTACCATTCTGTGATGCTATGATCTACCATGTTTATAAGTACTTTGAGAAATGCGTTCCTGCTTCTGCACACCTTCCTCCAATCTACATCCAGGAAGTCTAAGCCTCCCATAAAGACATAATTTCCAGTCGTTATTTACTTCTCTAATTATACTACAGAGATCTCTGTTCATGTCTAGACGATAAAGATGAACTAAGGGCTACAGCAGCCATCTGGAATGATCTCTACAGGTTCCCTTTTAACTAACTTTTCCCAAAGTAATTTCGACACAGCCAAATTTTGTGTTAGGCCAGCAATAAATACTAATAATCACTTTTTTTCTGAGGGAGAATTTATGACACACTGGTTTTTTTGAGAAAGCCAGTATACGATATTTCCAGCTCACTCCCAAAGCAATTGCATCACTGGACAGCAGAAACCCCAGGGCTGCTGGACTCCTGGCTGTCCTAACACCTCAAAAAAGCAGCCGCCTGTGAATCAGGAAGCCTTGGGGCTGGGTAGCCCGAAGGGACAGCAGCCTGAGGACGCAGGAGGCTTGGGGAGGGGCACCAGAAAGTTCTGATCCTCCACCTGTGTGGCAGGAGGAAGCCAGAGAGCTGTTAGCCCGCCACACGGCAAAGGTGGGAGATGGCGATAATGGGGCAGGGGGAGACTTAGGCAGGGGGGGAAACCAGAGTTTACTCCCATCTAATTTTGGTGGTGTAGCTTTCATCCACCTTAAGAAGTGACTTTACTGCCACGCCAGTGGTCTGATCAGCCCAGCGGAGACCCCAGGGGTGGCTGGTGGAGGCAGTGGGCACAGCGCAGCAGACCCTCAGCTTGGCTCCCCCTGGGGGCTTCAGTGAAGCCAATGCAGCTCACGGACAGCATTTTTACCCCACGCAAGTAGCATTTTCCAGCTGAGCATGGCCCCATCCGAAAGCTTTGGACGAGCTCTTGTCTGCAGCACGCTACCAGCTCCAGTCTAAAAATTTCTAAGTCTTTCACAAGCATTAAAAATGTGAAGCAAGAACAGCATTTCAGTCACCAAATGAGTAATACCTCTGAAGCAGACTCAACAAGAAGCTTGTGGGAATTTTTGTCTAGCATTATTTACTACTACAAATTACTTACCAGATCTAACCTGTTCAGACTGCTGTGCTTGTTATACTGACAGAAAAAAAGCTGAATTCTGGGAGTCTTTTTTTTGTTGTGGTGTACTCTCACTCACTTTCACTAACAATACGAAAATGATGTCTGGGATTACAATAGCGTGATGGAAACTCTCTCCTACACTTCAGCAAACCTTAAGGGAAAACATGGACATATGCGCTACAGATATTACGTGCATTTCCAGGAACCTTGTCAAAATTGATCACATGAATAAAACCAAGACAATTAGGACGAAAACTGCTTCGTCAACTTCTTCCATTACTCATACCATAGGGCAGACGTAAGATAAAAACCAAAATCATAATTTTCAAAAGCCTTTTGAAAATTTGGCTCCATTTCCTACCACGTCACCTTCGTCAGCCACACAGAGAACGAGCGGTCTGCGATCTTTTGAGAAGCAAAATATCACCTAAAGTAGGGACATGGTTCAGGATTAGGTCCAAACACTGAATTGTTTAATTCAAGAACAAACCACATTGCACTTTGCTTATGCATCCACAAACAGAATAGGATATGATGAAACAGAAAACTCTCCTTGTGGTTTTGTGTATATCATCCTTGCCACTTTCATAATTAGAGGACATAGGCTACCATTACAGTCAATTGCAAAGTTCCCATTGACTTCAGTAGATGTAAAGCAGGCATTAATATTATGCTTTTCAGTTTTCTTGAGGTTTAAGCACCTCATAAAATAAATTTACAGATGAACTAGTAAATGTACACTTACAAAGAAACCTCCTAAGGAGTCCCTGAAGCCATATTTTTAAATGCTGCTATTCATTCAGTTTCTATCGGACAGATTAAGGGACTGTCAAACAAGGGCGCATAGATCAAGAACAGCAATAAGAAATGCTGAAAATGTATCCCAGAAATATAATTCCAAAAATATTATTTGACATATTTGACAAAACAGACTTAGAAGAGGGTTTTATGTTATGCGACATATTTCACAAGCTCAGAAAACCCTATCTATTTATTTATCTGCCTATCCATTTCAGTGATCTATAAATGAAAACATGTACAGTATATGCAGCAAGTTTTTTTTCCAGGAACCCTTTCAAAACCACTCACATAAAAATGCAAGAAAAGCTAATTGAGAAAGAGAGAAAAAGTAAAGGGGAGAGAGAGTCTAAGTCAGAAATACTACCATCCGGAGCTGACATTTTCCTCTATAGAGCTATGTGCCCATTGGGCATAATTTTTGATCTCGCAGACTTTCCACATGTAAAACTCCAGTTGACTTCAGTGCAAATGAATGAACTGCAGGATCTAATTAAGCCTGCTGAGGTCTGAAAAACAGTCTCATATGCTGTCTGAACATTTCCATGAATTTCAGAGATTTTCGAGATAGTTTGCCTAATTCATTGCCAAATAATCATCGATAAATAAATATAATGTGTAAATATAAATAGAAGGTGAACATTAGGTGATAAACAGACTAACAATTACCTAACCTGACTAGATGAAGGCTTTATTAAACAGAACATCATACATGACATTACCAAAGAAAAGAGTTGCAATTGATGTATGACATTTGCACAATCATCATGTTCCAGATACTACTGGCACAAGCACAAGGGCTCTTTTGGCAACTAATAACCACTTGGGAAGTGTTTGCTCATTACCACACAGGAGCACAGTACTAGAGGCAAGGATAATGTCCAGCTCTCCAGAGCAGAATTCAACTACCTTAACCTGGAAACCTTGTTTTCTTTTTCTGCCATGCGCTGCTTCACTCAGAAAATACCTTGTACCTTCTCAACAAGCAAGCCAGGGTTCTGCAGTGACCATGCACCGATTCTCCTCAGTGCTGCTTCATCTCCAGAGCAGATCCATGCTAGATACAGGGATGAAGCCATACGGGAAAAAACACAGTGCAATCACAAAACTAGAGTCAGGGTTTCAGTGCAAATGTATGTTGGAAGCATACTGAGGCTGTGGAGATCATTCTGCTATTCTTAATTTTAGGATACTTGTCCATGTAGCTTGAATATTATCTCAATGAGGTGTTTTGCATATACTTGTTTTTAAAAACAAACTAATAAAGACTATTTCCACTACGTGCATCATCCCCACAGAGACCCATCAACTAGGATGTTGCCTTCAGGCCCACACAGACTAATAGAGAAAAGGACAGCAAAGAATTAGAGAACTGTGGACTAACTTAGGTTGGGAAGGACCTCAGCACGTCATGCGGTCCCACCCCCTGCTCAAAGCAGCACTAATTTCAACATCAGATGTGGTTGTTCAGGGCCTTCTTGAGGTTGTCCATCTCCCTATGCGTGTTCAGGCTAGTGGCAAGAGAAACTATGCTGGAGACTTGCCAACAGCACACGAAGGATAAAACTTAGGAGCCTCGAGTTGCATTCCAGCTCAGGAGGAACAGGCCCCCTACTCTCGGTTCTGCCGCGTAGCGTCACTCCAGCTCAAAGTAACGCCCGGGGACAATACTACAGAGGTTGCCTCTGGTTTGGCCTCTGGTGCACCCAGCTAGTGACTGCTCAGTCATTCTGTGAGGACGGTGTATGGAAAGTCTGATCACGGGAAGGAGCTGTGCGAGGCAGAGAAGATGAAATCTCTGGAAATATTTGCTGTTAGGCTTCAGTAAATCTCTGTGGAATATTTGGTAACTGTGTTTTTTTCCATGCCTTGAAACAGTCGACCAAATTGGAAAGGCTTTGTGAAGATGGCAGAAGGCACATACCTGATTCAAAGGCAGAGAAAGGTCTGTCTTTGCTCCAAAACCTTTTAAAATACAGGGGTCAAATTATTTTTTTTTGTTATATAAGCAGAAAAACTTGTTTTTTACTAGCCACCTTCTTATAAATAGATCAACCACTTTTAAATTCAAAAATTAAGAACAAAAACCTAGAGACTGACATCGGATAAAAATAAATTTAGTCTAAATACACTAAGTTCAGCAAAGGTCTGAAAACAAAAAGGAAAAGAGAATCTTATAACAGGAAGCATTAGGAAACCTTCCTTACAGGCAGAGCTACCCGTCCTGCCTATAATATTGTTTTTTGGAAGCACTTTGGAACCCTTAGAAGTGAACAGAACCACACATAACTGAAGCTGATGGACTGCATTTCTCTGTTCCCCATTGCTTCTGCAGTATCTTACGTTTAATTATCGTTATAAACCGCAGCTGGCTGGTGGGAGCACCAGTCAAGTATGTTTTCCTCTGCAACTAACTCCAGGAAAAGAAAAAAATTCTGAATATGCATTGCATCAGGATTAAAGACAAATTTTGAAGTTTGCTTCCAGAGAAAATGCTGGTGCATTCAAACCCCATTAATGTACAGGGGAGGGAGTGCCAAAGGACGAGAGCACTCCACAAATACAGCTGCAATTCCATGAAGTCAGAGCAAGCCGCTCCTTGCCCACAAGATGAGGTAAGTAAGGGATGTAGTGTAACAGCCCACATAACACAAACGGATCTTGCAGCTCTAACTATCTGGGTCATGAGGCCCCAAAACTAACAATCTAAAACATATCATACGCATAGCTTTTCGTATCCAGCTAGGATTTTATTTGTGGATTTCATTTGACAGCTCTAAATTCTGATTTTTTTAAAGTATTATCTCTACCATTGTTATTATTAAGGGGCTGGGTTTTTCCGAGCTTCCAGTATGCAACATCACTAACTGGTATGGGATCACTGATGAACTCTCCATCCTGTCATACTCAGCAGAAAGTTTGCTACTGATTTCAGAGGAGCAAGATTTTTCGCCCCACAGGAAATGAAGGTAAGTGGGAAATAATACTCATTTCATCCAATTAAATAGTAAAGCTCACAGGTTTTCAGGATCTCAGTCCACAAACATTTCCTCTCTCTGTCAGAAAAATACAGTTGGGAGGATATGTAACATAAAATACAAAAAAGGTGCTGTAACACAGAGCGAGACAAGGGGGCCAAAGCTGTAAATTCCTTCCATCGACATGGTAATCTGTAAAAGGCCAATACTGAGCAGGCAGTGAAAACAGAAATGCATAACCACATCACATCATTCCACTGCCAGAAACATTCATACTAATTTCCACCATCAAACACACAGTATGATTACTTAAAGGTTTTTTTAACCAATCTTACTTATAAAAACAGAATCCTCAAGATGGTATAACTTCACATTTTCATATTCTGTAACATGAATATACATCAAATTGGCAACAATCTGTACCTTGTGTATAAGCCTCCTTCAGGGTCATTAACACGGAATCAACTCCTTGCAGTAAGTAAACACTTCTTTTTCTTGGTTTTTATGTTAAAAATTGAAAATTAATCTTGCAAGTCATTTTGAACCAGAAAAACAGGGTTGACAAAGCAAGCCCTGTAGTCTGATATCTTTTATTAGGCCAACTTAGAGTTCAAAAATATGCAAGCCTCCTTGACCACACACAAGTTCATGTATCCAGAACTCCAGGCTGGACCCATAAAATGTATTAAACTACTTGCTTTGTCATTACACATATATATATAGTATATATGTATATGATGCATATGCATACACATTTGAAAGGCTTCAGAATAAACTGTTCATTGATACAGGTTTAAAATAACAACTATGAGGGACTTCTGTGGGTTGGCATGTAATCATACTATATATGACTGGGTTCAATAAAGAAAATATAGCAGTGCGCAAAACAAATCCTGCTTCTGATTTCTAATGAGGTCTCTTTCTTACGAAAAAACTCATGATGCTTAGTAATAGTGTTAGCAACCATAGGTTCTTTGCTGCTAGTAATAAGAAGAATGAGAATACACGGCAAAAATATAGCGCTGTGTTCCACATCAAGTGTTTTACAGGGAACAACAGAGAGGGTTACTAATTTTGTATTAGCTATGATACTTGGAGATGCTCTATGCAGGTAAAACCCACTCTAAATGGATATGTCTCTTCTGCATAAGAAATCAAATGTTTCTAATGTTGCTATCTGTCCACAACAAGCTGTGTGCATAACCCGCTCACCTCTGCTTTTCTTTCCACAAGCATGTAAAGAGATCACCACCCAGTTCTTCAGCGGCTCTCAGCCCACGGGACAAGCCTTCCACCCGAGGAACAGACAGGCCAGTTGTGGGAGCCACAGACAAAGAAGGTATCGAAGAACTACAGTGATGGCGGCAAGCACTCTTCTTTCTTTAAGTTCTGGCACCAGTGAAACTCTTCCTGGGTGTTTCGTTCGGAGCGCAGTCACGCCAGTAAATGCGAGCTATCCAGTGGAACAAACACTGAAGAATCAGTGTCCTTCAAGCCGTCGTGCTACTACCTGCTTTGCAAATGTGAGTATCAACGATGGCGTGGTGTCTCCACAGCCCTCAGCTACCGGAACTCTGCCAGCACATGCTGTGGCAGTGCCTTGTGTTGTATATGCCTTGAGATGGGTTGGTGGATCTAATTTGATAACATCAAATGTGCCTCTGATACAGTCTGCTAACTCATTTCGAATGAGTTCAAAGTTGATGCTACGTCTTTTTAGATTTGGTCCCAAACAACAAAGGCTGTTTGAGACCAAAGAGCCTCACAGATTTGCAGAAAAGCTTTGTCTGGCTAAGGCAGTATGTCCAAGAAGGATCAACATTATGGTCCTTCTGTCGGTGAACTGGGTCATGGGAAAAAATATTAGCAAGTGGATATATTGATTAATAAGTAATCTGAAACCACCTTTAGAATAAATTTAAGATGTGGCCTCAGTGTTACCCTATCCACCTGAAAATAATACGGCGGATTAGACATAAAAGCTAGAACTTTATTTATCCCTGAGCTGAGGTAATGGCTACTAAAAATGTGGATTTCATTGACAGATGATTTAGTGAACATGATGACAGATGCTCAAACATGGCTCCATTAAAGATAAAAGCAACATGCTTAAATCTCATGAGGAGGGATTTTTTCTTATTGGTAGAGAATGTATGTCAAGACCTTTAGAAACCTAGGAACCACATAATGAGAAAATAACAAAGAATCAGCAGTCGTTAGTGTCTGGCTGAAGTTCCCACTAAATGGGCTTTGATAAATCACTTTTTCCTGACAACAAAGACACCAGGAGGATTGGCTGGACCATACCTCCTCATTGCAACCTATGATGAAAAATACTTCCTGTGGCCAAACAGAAAGCCAAGAAGAGAACTTTCTCCCTAGAAGTATGGGGGTTTGCACTTCTAGAGTGAATCTAGTCCAGAAATATCATCTGACAACATCAACACTACCAGGGGCGGAAGGAGGAGATGTAGATATAGTATCAGATAAAAAATATTATGACATCATGTTTCTTGAAGATGGCAGTTTTATCAGCAACTGGGAAGATACTGAAGATCTAAAAACCAAAACTAGTTATGCTTTTGCTTCTGAGCGTTCAGCCTCTACTGCCAGCTGCAGTGCACTGGCTCAGTCAGCTTTGGTGTTTTGTGTCCTTTACTTGTTTGGTATCGATGAGAGTAACTGAAAGGCTAGCTAAGAGTTGTCCTCCCTTTCTCTGTGGGCCTCAGTGACAGCTGACTGATGCTACAGCACAGGTCTTCTGGGAACGCTGGTCTTGGGTGCAGCTGATGACAGTGGGTGGCCTCAGCCCGCTCATTAACAGGACACTAGAGGACAGAAACAGACACTTCTAACGTGGTTCTTCTCATCATAAAGGAAATGTCAAAAACTGGTCAGATGAATAATCTCCCAGAATTACCTACTGCTCACCATCAACCATAAATATTACCTAAGGTGACATGCTTAGATACAAACATCCACATTGCAGATGTCTACATTTAGAAGAATCCCACCCTGGACATCCGCATTTCAGAAAAGGAAAACGTTGGTGCCTTATGGCACAGATGCACCGAGGAGGTGGTATTATCATCACAGTCTTCCACATTACAAAGACTAACCATTTTGACTCCCAAGTCTTCTCTGGCCACTCACAACAAATGACAAACTGCACATTTGGAAGGAACATGGCCTATTTATCAAAAGCAGAACATAGATTATGGAGACCATGCCATACTTCTTTTGCACATGGCTTAAAGCCAGGGAATTTCATAAAGCTGACCATTACAAGAAATCACACATATATTAACTACTATTTTATTTATTTGCCAACAAACACAGAGAAACACCTACCATAACAAAAAATATAACAGCTATGAAATATAGTAATAGCAAACTATCCCTAACTAAATATCCAAGCAAACACTAGGGCTGATCTACTACTTTGCCAAGAACACAAACGTCAGAGATTTGCAGTGTTTGGGACTGCTTTTTACCCTTGGATAGGGCCCTGTGCAGAGAAAGTATATATTCTGTGATTTAACAGACTCAGAGAAAAATAACCTTTTTATCTTGCTTTCTAACAAGATTCCTCCATAATATTTTCATAATTAAAAACTCAGAGTAGGCAGGTAAGAGGCAGAGCTGTTCCATGTGAACAAAGAGATGAGAAAGGAAGGCGTAATTGGGGCTCCTACTTCCAGTTCCTACTACACAAGCTGTAAAATTGCCATAATGTCTTTTTCAGAGAGCTTTATAATGTTATTTCATATTCTTTTCCAAGCTAGACTTGTCCTACAAACCTCCTTTGATATGTTTACACTGAATTAAGATTAATTAATTCATTATGAATGGTACAATGAATGATCGATCTGTTCTGCTGACCAAATGTAGATGTCTACATAAGAGTGAGATGAATTATCTCTAAGCTCCATCGATTGTATTGACTAGTTTGACTACAAAGGGCATTTAGACACCTAACCCGCATGTTGACACTTACATTTACCCCAAAGGTAAACACCTAAAATCTCTCGCAGGCCTCACAATTCTCACTGGCAGATAGGCGAATATTTCAGACCAGCTTAGCAATGAACTAAATGATCTTAACAAAATGGACATGGTCTAAAAACAAGAGGAGGCAATTCTACTGGGACAAGAATAAAGCTCTACCCTTAGGCAAGCACATGAAGAATGAGGGATGATAAGCTAAGGAGTAATTCTGAGAAAAATACCTTAGGATTATAGCTGAATAAACTGAAGATTAAGTAACAGTGTCATTTGATTATGAAAAAAACCAGTCATAATATGATGGGATGTACACCTGACAAGGCATATGAAGGAATCTTTTCATTCTGTTTGGCACAGGTTACATCACATCCAGTTTTGGGCACTGCACTTCAGGAAAGATGGAAAATAAAAGTAAAGCTGCAAGAATGACTGGAGGTCAAGAAAAATAAGTTATTCTCAGGGCATTTCAAGTCAAAATCCAGAAGAGGTAGGAATGGGCTTAACTGGCAGCAAAAGTGATTCAGGTCACAGATCAAGCTTGTACATATAACTTGCATATGACAAAAAGAACAATTTTCTAAAATGATTAAACATTGGAGTAAACCACCTTGGTTTACTGGGTTTACTTGGTTCTGAAATCTTCATTCTTGGGAGGTGTTGGAAAGCAGGTTAGTCAAGTATCTGTTAAGGAGAACACAGGTGTATTGAATTCTGCCCTGATCACAGGGAAGGAGTAGATGACCAAGATTTGCTCTAGCACTGCTTTCTATAATTCTGTGGTCACAACCCATTTTAGAGATACAGAAGTAAAAATATGACTTGTCTTTACAACATTGTGTCATATCCAGAATGAGGACACAAGACTCATTCTTTTAAATAACACCAGCCAGTAATATTGTCCTATTCTTAAGACAAACACACTCTCTTTTCAATAGCCACATGTTAAAAATAGATCATAGAATCATAGGATAGTTTGGGTTGGAAGGGACCTTTAAAGGTCAGCTAGTCCAATCCCCCTGCCATAAGGAGGGACCTCTTTCACTAGATCAGGCTGCTCAAAGCCTCGTCCAACCAGACTTTGTATACTTCCAATGACGGGGCATCCACAACTTCTCTGGGAAACCTGTTCCAGTGTCTCACCATCCTCACCATAAAAAATGTCTTCCTTATGTCCAATCTAAACCTCCTCTCTTTCAGTTTGAAACCACTGCGCCTTGTCCTGTCACTACAGGCCTCGGTAAAAAGTCTCTCCATCTTTCTTAGAGGGCTATTTTATATATTGAAAGGCTGCAATAAGGTCTCCCTAGAGCCTTCTCTTCTCCAGGCTGAATGACCACAACTTTCCCTGCCTGTCTTCGTAGGAGAGGTGTTGCATTCCTCTGATCATTTTTGTGGCCTTCCTCTGGACGTGCTCTAACAGATCCATGCCTGTCTTAGACTGGAGACTCCAGAACTGGATGCAGTGGTTTCTCACCAGAATAGAATAGAAAGGAAGACTCACCTCCCTCAACCATGCTTCTTTTTATACAACCCAGGATACAGTTGGCCTT
>VZSF01004195.1:0-17040 GCA_013398295.1 Chionis minor
ACCCCCATCCCAGTCCCTGCAGCAGCACCCTAACAGATCACCCCCATCCCCGCAGCCACCCCGTGACAGACCACCCCCATCCCAGTCCCTGCAGCCACCCCCTGCCAAACCACCCCCATGCCAGTCCTTGCTGCCAGTACAGGGCCCTTGGGGGCCCCAGGACCCAGAGAGCAGCCCCCCAGCACCGCTGCCTGTCTTCAGGAGCATCAGGTGCCAGCTCGCGCTGCTGGAAGTGCAGGGCATCCCCCCATCACTCCCAAAGGACTGCGGGCGGCCGCTCCGCGCCGTGCCCTCCAAAAGCTACTCCAGGAACATCACGAGCCGGGGGCTGTCGGTGCCGCTGGGGCAGCGGGAGCACGCCTGGCTAGTGGCTGTCTCAGAGGGGCGCTGGGCTCGGGTGCGGGGGCTGTTCCTGGAAGAGCCGGAGCTGGCCCTGCAGCGGGACTTCATGTCGGGCTTCACCGTCCTTCACTGGCTGGCCAAGCACGGTGACGGGCCAGGCCTGCAGGAGCTGGCAGCAGCGGCTCGGCAGGCTGGGCTGGCCCTGGACGTGGACGCCCGCTCGGGCTGCGGGTACACTCCGCTGCACCTGGCCGCCATACACGGCCACCAGCTCGTCATCAAGGTGCTGGTGCTGCAGATGGGGTGCCAGGTCCAGGTGCGGGACGGCAGCGGGCGCCGGCCCTGGGAGTACCTGGGCAGCTCCACCTCAGGGGAGATCTGGCAGCTCCTGGAGGCACCCCGAGGCACCATTATGTTCCCCACCCAGCCCCTGGCCCGCAGCGTGTCCTCCGTCAGCAAGGTCTCGCCGTCCGCCGGCAGGGCAGCGCTGCCCGCCTGCCTCAGGCCACAGCACGGCCGGGGCGCAGCATCCCACCGAACCGACAGCGAGAGTGACTGAGACACGGCTCCCTGGCAACCCTTGCCAGTGGACATGGGACCTCGGCGGCCATCCCGCAAGAGGAAGCCAGGCAGGCAGGAAAAAAGCTGTGAAACAGACTGAGCCTATTGAAGAATGTACTTTTAAAGTAATCCAATGAACCCTTGTCTGAGCCTCTCTGCCTTCCCTCCCGTTTCTCCCTTTTCTACCAGTGAGAGGATACGGCGACTCCGCTGGAAGCACGCCTGAAGCCTTGGTGGGCAAATCGCCCGCGCTCCACCGGGCAGGCGCCAGCTGCTGGGTGCAGCCACCATCACCGGCCTTAGCGAGACCGTGGGTTTGGGGTCTCCAGCTCCGGTGCGAAGCTCACAGCCCGGCCCAGCCGGGGCGGAGTGCTTGCTTTTGCTTACAGTGACAGTTTGTTGCTGGTCCTGGCGTTTGCAAAACACTTGTTTACACCACCTAAATTCAGGGGAGTAGCTAAGACCGCGTCCCTTTTTAATCCCAGGAGATTAAGGACGAGTCCTGCTTTTAAAAATGCAGCTAATCAAGGTCCAGCCTTCCAGCAAGTCCTCGGAGAGCCACTAGCTGTGGCAGAGCCCCGAGTCGGGGAGGGTGTGATACACCCGCTCCGTTTCTCAGCCCGTCTCGCGCACCAGGCCCACGCGGGAAGGAATGCGGGTCAGCACGGCAGCCCTGCTCCTCCCCTCGACGCCCCGGCCTGCCCGGCAGCATCGATACCGCCCCCTCCATCCTGCACCTCCAGTCCCTTCCCTCCCACCGCAGGAGTAGGAAGCGGTACCCACGTTGTGGCTGGAGCTCCATTCCCACGCCTGGGGACGGAAAGGAATGCTGCAGGAATCTGAGTCGAGCAGAAAAGGAGCGGTACCATAATACGGGTCTCAAGCCTGTAGGGGGAAGGCAGCTTCATAACCGGAGCTGCATTTCCCCAGAGACCCCAGCCCCAAATTACCTCATAGGTGTTTATGTGATGGAATTGGGTGGGATTGGGGGTCCAGGTGCAGGGAAGAGATGTCCAGTGCAGTCATTCCTGAGAGTTTACAGATTACAAGCTGTCTTTAGGAATCCCACTGGATTCCATGAACCCTATAACGTACTCTGCTCTCTGGTTTGGCATAAATGAGCTTCTACACAGTCAGAAAGTGCACTATGTTAACGTTGCACCTAATCTGGCTCTCCCATAGATCCTTTGTGAAGGCAGGAAGAGAGCCAAGATACACGGGACAGGGGCACATCGCTGCCTGGCTGATGTTCCTGCTGCCGGGTGACCCCGGATACAGGACCGGTGGGTGTCAGTGCCCGTGAACCTGGGGCTGCCGGCTCTGCTTCGGCGGGATGCTTTGGGGCAGACCGACGCAGGAGGTGGGACTGCTCTCGTGTATTTGAGGCATGTGCCTAAATGCCTGCAGTTTCAGGGAGGAACGGGAACCAGGGCAGCAGAACCTGACCCTTGCATAACACGTAGGCTGGGGAATGCCTCGAGCCCTTGCTTAAGTGCTAATTGAGGTCTCCACTTTACTTGGGGTTTATGGGAGGGAGGAACTATTTCCTGCAGTCGGGAAGCTACTCTGCCTGACTGTGACCACAAAAGGTTGTGGCCTTTTCCCAGCCTGGTTCTCTCCTTTGACAGGGGAAAGAGCTCAGTAATCCAAGGCAGTGTCCTGTGAATGATCATTACCCCCCGAGAGGACAACACAAGCTCGAACTCATAAGAAATTCAACTCTGATGTGGCCTCTGAGCCATTGGCATGGACACCTGGAGGGCCCTCGGGGACTCCCTCGCTGCAGGAGGGGTCCTGCCTATCTCCCTTCCTCTTCGATCCCGCTCTGGGTTATAGCCTAGATCAGCATCAACACGCAAAGTGGCTGTTGCCCTGTAAAATGCTGAAGTCTTTTCCACCACATTCAGAGCCGTTGGCACAATTCACATCACACATCAGGCTCCCTTGGGAAAGGGAATCTCAGCTAGAAGCTCTTAAAAGCAACCCCTTGACAGGGGGTATCAGGGATGCCACCAGAGCCTTCACATACCTCGAGCTTCAGCGAAGAAACCCCAAATGAAAGAAGTCTGTGAGCTGACTAAAGCTGGCTGGTGGGGAGCGTACTTTTACTCTACAGCCATCTGCAGCTTCCAAAGAGTAAAGTTTGCTCCTTACTATCTCCAGCGCTGCTAAGATAAAGACCGAGAAGGACAGTGCTACCTTGGGATTCTCATTTTACAGCCTATCCGTGACCTTTCTCCGTGACGCAAATCTAAGTAGCTTGCTTTTTTTTTCCTGCACGCTATTGCAGACCTTGTCTGTCACGTTTTTTAGAACAGTTTTCCCTCCCTAGCAGTATTTAGTTCAGCAGTCTCACAACGAGCTGTGAAATCATTCTGTGACCACTGTTTGCTCGCCTGTTGAGATGACACAGACAAGCTGCTTTCTCCAATTTTTAAATTATAAAGCAACCCTTAGGAAGTCTGAAACTGCAAAAAACCTTTCCCTACTGGATCGACTCACTCTGATCTATTACGCTACGATTACTTGGGAGTTTTTGGACAGTTAACATTGGTAATACTGCACAGCCCCTACACCACACGTTCTGTAAGAGGTCAGTCACTGCTTGTGGAAATAACCAATCTTTTAACCCACAGAAAGCCTCATCCTCCAAGTTTTCTGCTGGTGAAACGGACAGGGGGAAAACCATCTCCAGCCCCTTGTGAAAGGCAGGGCCAGATTTTTCGTCAGCTGTGCCTGGAGGATTCGCACTGCCGCCCTGGAGCATCAGGCTCCATCGTAGGTCCGGTTCCCCAGGAATAATCCACCCCTGGATACGCACACACGCAGTCGGAGCATCTCCGTTTCAAAGTGCTCCTGACCTCCTTGCTACTTACTCCTCAGCCTGCCTGGCCCCTTCCGCACCCTGCGTGCTGCTGTTTCCTCATCGCGGGTGGACGTGGCTCCTTGCCTCACACCCAATCCAGGCATCTGCTTTTGCACCACCCTGAAACACAGGACATGTCATGGATTAATGCACAGCAGGACTCTGCCCTCTCCTCTCACCGCATGTGAAAACACACCTCCCACTCCACGGCTGGTGATGATAAAGTCCACCCCTCAGCTCTCCAACGCTTATCTCTAACCAACAGCTTTGTACACTGAAAGCTACGGCCTTCAAAGGAGTGGAGTGTTTTTTCCACACAGTAGCCTTTGCCCATCACGTACTGACAAGCTGCAAACTCCCAGCCTTCCAAAGTTCTGGCAGAGGGAACCCTGAACCCATGGTACCCCCTCTTCTCCCCACCTCCCTGCCCCGGGGCACGTGCTTTCACACCCACTCATTAGAGGGCTAAAAGCAGACAGCACAGCAGAGCTGGATGTGGATGTCGATTCACCCAGCTTCTGTTAAGGTGTCAATTATGTGCCCAAATTGCGGCTCTGATTAGACTCACGCTGAAGCCTTTGCTAACAGAAGTTGCACAGGAGAGCTGGCAGTCTGGTGCGATTGCTCAGCTATTAATGAAGTCTGTTAGTCACCAACTGTCCTTTACCTATAGGGTCTTTGTCACTTCAGTCAATAGTGGATTCTCCAACCACAGCAGCGTGCAAGACTGGCACTTAAACTAGCCATCTTTGACGCTGAATGGGGTAAATACAGCAGAGGAGGGGGAGTGTGTTAATTTGAGTCGAATTTTGCAGCAGAGCTATTCTTTGAAGATATGAAGCTCCTCCCACCCAGCAAATCAAAGCCTCTGAGAGGATCTGCCCATCTACAAACTCACCAAACGTACACTAAGCGTCCCAATCTGAGCAGCAAGCTGGTAACAAATTGCCATGTTTCAGCTTTGGTTTTTTACAAGTCTCCGGTCAAGGACCAGAGCACCAATGAAATCTCAGCTCAAGTAACCCAAGAGGCTTTTAAGCAATTAAAAAAGCATTCTGCGGCAAAGCGGATGAGCAATACAGCAGAACATTGCTAACTTAAGCTAATGGCCAGGGCAGCCTTTGTATCGCAGCACTTTCTGAATCAGCGAGAGAGAACTTGTAGAAATAAAAAAAAACCACACCAAAAACGACACATCAAAGAGTCCATCACACAAAACGCACCTTTTACTTCTGTGACAAATACCATTTGACTTAAAGAGTTTATACACAATTCCATAGTAAGAAAAAAAGTCTTGCACACTTTTAACAAGTAATGAGACAACCCCAATTGCTACTAAATCTTGTTAAAGCTGGAATTTCTCATGACTACACATACTCTAAGTAGTACCAGATGGCAAGTTAGCAGGGTGGGTTTTACAAGAACAAAAACCCCAATTAACTGTACAATTCTCTCTAGCCTAAGTTTCCCCATTAAAATGAGAATTGTTAGCCCTTGAGGGCGAAAAAATATTGTTTTTGGAAACTGAGTCACACTGGAAAGCGCTAGAAGTTGAATTCTCGGTTCAGCTAAATTAATATCTCTCATGCCCAACATGAGGCTGTTTAAGCAAATAAAACTTGTTCTACCGTTAATAAAAAGAACAAGAACTATTTTAAGGTATCTACTTAAACTAATCTAACAAAAACATCTAATGATAAAATATCAAAGCAAGCTACTACAACGCTTATTTCTCAGCACAAGCGAAAAAAACATTTATCAAAGTATCTGCCTTCAGAACCAAAAGCCCCTGAAACGATATTTGAGTGCTATCTCAAAAAACTATAAAAGCACCTAAAAATATTCTTGCCTAGGCTGCACTTCCTCAATCAGAGATATAGCCTCCACACCTGAATAAAATAATTGCTCCTATGCCCTTTTATAGCCTCAATGCTGGGCGAGACCTCCTTAAAAGGAGGTTGGGAAAAGCTCCCTTCTTATCACACTCAGCAGTTTGTTTTGGGAGTTACAGTCTTGCTGGTGTTGATCTGGAGAGCAGCAGGATGGTAAAATAGCAATAAAGAAATACTAGATTTTTTTTTTTTAATTTTTGGTTTCATTTTTGCATTTAAGGTGATGTGCTTTTGTTTTAGTTGTGTTAATTGAAAGAAAGTGTTTTTATATTGCTTTAAGGGAAAGTTTAAAGACGGTAAATGTGAGGGTAGAAAACTTACTGCAATACACTTCACTGTTGACTTAAAAAAACCACCTTAGTGAAAAGGAGAGGAAGACTTTAAAAACTAAAAGGGTAATGATGTAGGATGGTACTACACAGGACAGAATATCAGAAGAAAAAAATCCAGGTCTTGGTTAATAAATAGGTGATGTGTGGGGCAGAAAAAATGCTTCAGTTCTTTACTACCTGAGGTTTGGTTTTGGCAGATTCGGGGAGAAGCCATTTGTAGGTTCAGAGTTCGGTGCGTTAAAATTTGTGGGTAGGTAGCTTTCTGCTGAGGTACCACTGTGTTAAATATATAACCAGGTACAGTAACTTCTCGTGCAATAGTTATTCTATGAAAACACAAATGGGTGGTCTTATATAGGCTGGTTTTTTTGTTAGAGCGATTAATTTGACCTGGTACAGTAAACCTGTTTCTGGATGTTTTAAATAAGTCTCATAATAGTTTAAGTCTGTTTTGGAGTTTGGCAAAGTGGAGATACTTAAGCTCTAAATGTCCATTAAGGATTCCCTACTGTACAGCCAGTTGATAAAACAGAGGAGAAAAAAACCTGTATTTGTGGAGCACACCTTTACACTGCTGCTAGTTTTCTTAGTTTTGATGGCACTGAAGGGAAGGACAAAACTGCTCATGGCAGGTTGGTGTGATTAGGAGTCTTGATCCTTTTTTCTCTGTGTGATAGTGTTTCCTAGATAGAAGTCTTCCACGCTTTCAAAGGCCACAAACTATTTAAAATGAATTTTTTTCCGAGTCAGTTTCTATTGTGAAGGAAGCACCCATCAAAACTACTCACAAGTTCCTCAACACAAGCATGTCAGGCTGTGGGGACTGGCCTCAGTTTGCATTTCTAAAGCTGCCAGGGGAAGCAAAAAGTAAAATCCTTCAAGATGTGTCACAGTAGCTTTCCCCTTGCCGCTAGGCCTCTGGCAAAATAGGTGTTTAAGTCCTTCTCCCAGTTCTCTTGAGACACAGCTGTAGACTTGAGGAATGTTCTGATGGAGCTGATACCAAAAAAGGTGTTATTATGGTCTTTAATGTAGCCCAGAATACTCTAGCAAAATGGGGAAGGAGAAGAATTTGTAGTAGTGTGTGTCTCGGGCTCCGAGTCCCATAATAATGCCGCAGGGGACAAATAGCTTTGCACAGCCAAGCACAGAGCGGGCGTTAGCACCGGTTGTCCAAAGTCCGCCTGGGAGTTGCATGCCACTGGTAAATAGAACAGTTTGTTTAGGGGAAATGGGGAGGTCTTGAGCCTCGCTTAAAGAGAGGGCAAGAAATACCTTTCAGACCTCCGTGGGAAGTGTTATTGCCACAGGAACACGGAGCTGTGCTCTTTCCCATAACAAGCACTTTACCCTCCTTATCTCCCTAGTGTTTCTCGTGCTGCCTGGCGATGGTATCTGAAGTGCAAGGATATGGGCTGCTCCCTTATCGAGGGTAAATGAGTGCACGGGGCCGCCGCCTTCGTCTAAAGGGCTGACAGCAGCTTTGCTGGTTTGGCACCCTGTCCTTGGCCACCAGGAGCCAGCACTTAGTACTGTGGATTGTCTCTCTTGGCCCTGGAAGACAACAGAGAGCTGATAAGGATGAGGGCAGGGCTTGTCCTCAGAGCGGGGTGGTTTGCCAGCCTGCTCGTGGCTGGAGCAGGCAGTGCTGCTCCTCTGCAGAAACCCTGGGGAAAACAAGTGCTGCTGCTCGCTGGCAGGACTGGGGGCATGACAGCCCACCCCCTGCACCAGCGCCGGCTTCTGCTCCTGCAGCTTCAGTCTCCCTGTGACTTGACCCGAGGAAAAGCCTGCCCGTCACTGTGGATTGCTTCGTGGCCCTGCCTGGCTACGCTAGCGCCTCTGGTCCAGCATGTGCATAGGCTGGGCAACCGAGGGGGCGCCCTGTGCCGTGACACTGAGTTGACCCCCAAAATGGCATTGCATCCTGTGTCTGCGTGAGGTCCTGTCCGGTCCCCAGTGTCCGTGCTTGTGCCAAATGGCGTCAAGTCAGCCCAAAGGCATGAAGACCTTCACCGGGCACATGCTGAGTATTACTTCAGAAGGTAAAATGCAAATCCATGCAAACACTGGAGGGGGACTAACTCTTATAGAAGACAACGTGTATAAAACAGTCCAGCTGCGTTAGGAAGTAATGCTGCTCTTTTCCTTCCTAGATAGCTTCTGGTATTACAATACTTCATCCTCTGAGTTTCCAGCTCTGTTTGTGAGTTGTAACATCAGGGACAAGAAGGCAAAGGCTGAGTCTGCTTTTAGCGTATTTTTTTGCTGGAGGTTTATAAGCCACGAGCCTGTTAAATTGTATTCGTTCTGCCCATCTGAGTCCTGGTCACTACAGCCCATCGGTGTCCTGCTTTGAGCTAAAACAGGACTCATTTTCTGTTTTGTATTTTAGTTTGCAGCTAGGCCTCTTGTAGCTAACACTGAACAAGAACGTATCAAAGCGCTAGGAGACACTAATTTACAGCAAGCAGAAGAAGCTGACAAAACCCATCAGAAATCCCTATATATATAAACCCCTTTTGTGGAGAGGGAGGATGACAAACATTGTTTTCTAACATACAGCATGTGTATGTCAAAACACATCTGTTTCCAGAAAAAGATGAGCCACTGTATGAAGCTGTACATCTCGTTGGCTAGAGACTGCTTAAGTGTTTTGGGGGGGCAATGAAATACTCTGGCCAAGGCAGGGTGGCTTGCAGGCAAGCGGCTTCAATAAATACCCTCTACGGGAGGTCAGTAAGCCTGGCAGTCTTGCCTGCAGGTTAAGACATACAGGTGGGCATAGTCAAGGCAAGTTGCACATTTTTTCTTTGCATAAATGATAGAACTGGTTTAGTCATCTGCTGAATGGCACGCTCGAGGGAAATGCAGATCTTTCCGTTCAGGAGATATTTGCATCTGATTTGGATTTTTTGTTGCTTTGCTTTATAAATACTGAATAGATGAGTTAAGCAAACGTCTTGCAACTCTCTGCTAGGTTTCTGGTTGCTGCCTCGCATCAAGCCCAAGATTGCCGTTCCTCATAGTGCTCAGCTACTGATTTAACCTTGGATGGGTTTTTTAGCTGCTGGACGGTCTGTGCTGGACGTGAGCAGCAGCCGGTCATGGATCCGCATGTCCACGCATCAAACATCTATCTGGCAAGTCCTACCATTCCCGCCTGTCCCAAAGGGGAGGGCAGGTGTAGTGGTGCTTCCCTTGGATTTTGATATCTTGTGGACTTTGGCAGGGGGTGCTCTCCTGCCCTTGGGCTGAGATTGCCCCGGGTGCTGTGGGATGAGGTGCAGTCAGGCTGTCAGTGGCTGCTTCCTCCCTGGTGCTGGGCACACCTCGCTGCGGACTCCGTCACCCTAGAGTACGCCTCGGTGGCGGCTGTCACCTTTTGCTGACTAATGCGGTGGTGGCTGCATTAAGGGAGCCAGTTGTGTTTGCTCTCCCATGGGACCTGAGGGCATGTTTCGTGTCATGAGTCATGGCTGAGGCCCTTGGCGTGAGTCACGCACTCCCAATTTCCTGCTGCTCACCAGTGTGAGAAATCCTGTCTGCTGTCTTTTTCCCTTGTACCCTGCAGTGCCCAGGGCTTCCCGGCGCTGCCTCATTTCACCATGCCGTGGCCAGAATCTTTTTATGCATCCACCCAAGAGCTGCGAGCGAGAGCACCGCAGCCTGCAGGGCTTTAGGAGCAGGGTTTCTGATCGGCCCACGGTGCTCGGTAATGATGGTCTTGCTTCCCAGCAGAACTCGCTGAACTGCCACTTGTATGCGTATTTCTCAATGTGTGTGTATTTCTAACTGGCTCTTTCTTCTTACGCTGTCAGCTGAGACCTCATGTTCCAGTTACCTGAGAAACGGCCTGTCGTCAAGAATGGAAGACAATTAAATTATCTGCCTGAATTTGACACCGATTTACAGCTGTTGCATTAAAGGGGTACAGTAATGTTAGTCTTAAACTTGAGCGTATCTTTGTTTATTGCACTTCAACAGCCGGAGAAGATCAGAGCCTGTTTCTGAAGCAAGGGAGCCCTCGTGGCCCAGGAATCATTTCAGGTAAACCCTAAATCTGGCTGGTAAAACACTGAGGGAGAAGGTGGAAGGAAGGGTTAAGAAATTCACCCCGAGTAGAATCACTTTGAAGGCTCTTCAGTATCGTAGGACTCAGAGTGGACACTGTTAATCTTTTTTCCGAGTTTGTTACACTTTTTTTTTAATCAGCTTGTTCTTTCCAAGGCATTTTCCAAATACTTACTGACAAATTTCTTTTGCTCAAAATTGAATTTGAGAATTGTGAGCCAGCTTTAATACAATCCCTTCTCACTGTGGGTGGCTCAAAGGAGACAAATTCTGGCACACGTGTTTTTGTGGGAAAGAGCTCCAGATGGCTTGAGTTTCTAAACCATCCTGGCACGTTGTATGCACTATATGTCAGGCAAGAGGAGAGCTCTTCTAAAGGGGTTCATCTTAAGGTTGCTGAAACGCTTTGGTGGACACTGGGCCGATGCAGAAGGCTTGGTCCTGCTCCATTTGAAGTCATCGTGAGGTGTTTTCCCCCATCGATATGAGCAAAGCTCCAAACCCAGGAGCTACTTTACAGTCCTTCGGTACAAGGGAGACCCTTGCCTTGCAAGTTTTGCATATTTAGAGCGACATAAGGAAAATTAAGCCTTTGAAGTCCTAAGGAGAAAATATAAAAGGACCAAGAGATATTAGGTGTTGGCTGCTGGGGGGTGGGAACCCATAGCCAGTACCCTCTGTGAGTCTGATCGATGGAGGAAGTGGGAAGGATGACTTGCCTTCCGCTGTTCTTATCAGTAACCCAGGTTTCCCCGCAGCTCTGGTGACAACTTGAGGATGCTCTGTCCTGGCAGTGTCACCGCACCCGGAATGGGCCTGTGGTTAACCGCACTGGCAGAGCAGACAGCTCTTCAGCTTGGATCCGAGCGCATCTCGCTATTGCCGAGCAGGTAAGTGTTGCTGGACGCTGCTGCAGACGACCATGCACCACGGAAACAGTTTGGGGAACGCACGCCTGCAAATGTAAGAGCCATCTTTGGAAGATGCTTGGAAGGTGCCAGATCTGCTCCAGGGACCTCCAACTCCTGCATTGCCGCCTTCTGACTTAGCAGGACTAAATACGGCATTTCAACCTGAGCAGTGGTGCGCTGCCTCTGCCTTCCAGCCCTGCTGAAGCCACTCCTGTGTCAGAAAATGATGGAGGAAGGAACGGTTCCTGATGTATCTACTGTGACAAGACAGATCCAGTCCCTTGGCTGGGAATGGAGCAAATGTACAGTTACCTTTCAGGAGAGCATTCCAGGTTTCCTGGCAAAACCCGGGAGCTTCAACTACGGATGGCACTAAGTGGTGAAAGCTGACTAGGGAATAGGAAATAAAACAAAGGCTGGATCCACAACCTGCCTGCAGTCACCATAGTTGAATACAAAAGCTACCTAGAAGGCATGCTGCAGTGATGGTCTTTCTCCATTGACACCCTTCCTTTGATTTTTAACCAGAACAGCCTATGTTTCTTCCAATCTTTCTCTTCTTGTACTTCTGTAGGGTCCAGACCCAGCTCACCTGCTCTGCTGCCCAAGTACCTTAGGGAGGGCAGTGCAGACGGCCTCCATTCTGGCTTTCCTCACCTCTTGCACACCACATGAACAACTTCAAGGCCTGTACGGATTTTATTCAGCTTGTTAAGGATAGGGAAAAGTGTAGTTTCCTACCTGCCTCCCCCCTGTACCCTTGTAGCCAATCACAAGTTAAAAATAAAACCCAGCTTGTCTGGAGCTAGACCACAGAATATATAAGGCTTGGGAAGTACTGCTATCCCAGTGAGAAGTGTTCCAGGGTCTGTTCCCTGTTGCAGAAATTTGTAATGTGGTCACAGATGTAAAGTAAACAATGATGTTAAGAAAAATAAATAATGGAAAGTGCCAGAGCTGCCAGACCTCCAGAAAACATGCACTTGAAGGGTCAGTAACCTGTGGTCTCTGCAGCGAAGCCGTAATGCAGTAGCTGCCAGAGCCTCCAGCTCCAGGGCGAGATCTTGCTGTTTGGGGCACGCTGTCGCAGAGGAGGAGGGCAGGTCTGTCCTGTGTGACGTGGGTCTCGCGCTCTGCTACGGTAAGAGAAGGTCAAAGGAGCGGCCTGGTGGGCAGAGGTGCAGCCACTGCCAGAGGGCACCACGCTGCTCTTTGCTGTCTTGCGAGTATGGTGACCTTGAAGGAGAGAGAAACCTTCCTGAGGTCTGGTGAGCTGCGAAGAGGAGGAGAAGATGTAGCTGGATTCTTAAGTTTAGAGTAGCGGGGACCTCCAACGAGGAGCGAAGGCAAACAGCTCCTTTGAGATGGGGCAATAAACTGAGGAGAAGCGTTTGCCACCTGCAAACTTAAAAGATATGGGGAGAGGTGCTGAAATGGAATGAGTCTGAAATAAGAATGCCCCAGTTCTCCCGGTTAGTTAACAATTTGCTCTAGTTAAACCTAATCCACTGAGAGATGAGAGAAACACAGGGATTTTCAACTGGGGTCAGGGTTAATGAGGGAAACGAAACGATGAGACATACTTTAAATCCCACTGAAGGGATCAACAAACTCTTTTCATCACTTTGAGCTAGTGCAAGAAGTTCTTTATAATTAACTAAATTTATAATTAGCCTGGAATAGAGGTGCTTCCCTTGTAATGTAGGGAAGGCTGAAATCAGGAAACCCTCTGGGATAAAAATGCTGGGAGTGTCGTGTGGCAGTGCAACCCCAGCTGGCATCCAGGGTGGATTGGACTTCCAGCCCTTCTTCCTGACACCAACTTCCCTCTGAAGCAGCGCTTTGGGAAGCGCAGTGCCTGCAGGCTTTGGGAGGGCCTCTCAACCTCCTGCCAAATTGGACTGTGGCTCCAGAGTCCTCCTTTGTCTTTCAGGAGAAGGCAAAGGATTTTTCTTGGGGGTCTGGCTCTATTTCCCTGTGGTCTCCAGACCAACCGTGGAGTTTCCCCGTGGATAGCACAAGGCTGGAAGATACTATGGTGGCAGGAGCATTGTTTTAGCCAGCCAGGCAAGGGACCTTTTGTGCAGAAGGGTCCAGAGAAACTGTGCTCAACAAAACTCTTCGGGGGGTTATGACTACTCAGGCAAACAGGCAGAAACTTCTTGGATGAAACACTAATGTGTTACGGGAGAAACAGGAAGAATCAGAACATCAGCGGCAGTAGCGGCGGTTTGCTTAAGCTAAACTCCCCTGATATTCTAAGAAGTAGAAAACAGCTATGTGTGTATATATAATGTGTATATCTACTGTGCTATAACACTGTAATATTTAGGTTGCGAGAGTAGCCAGGGGTTACTCTGCTGAGACCGGGATCCCATTGGAACAGTATTTATTAAAATGCTCCCTAACAACAGTGCAAGAGAAAGATGGTGTCTTGGCTTGATGGACTGAGAATGAACTTATTCATAGGGACAAGAACCAATCTTCCCTAAAGTAAGTGCAAAAAACCCTCACCGCTTGCTTAGAGCAAACTGTAAGCTTGATCCCGTACCAGAACAGGGTAAGGAGTGTTTATGTCAGTATTTCACCACTACAATCCTGGCACGACTGACAATGAGTTTCTCTCATTCCCTCGCCAGCCGAAGTGATTCTGGTGTGTGTTCCCACTGGTGTGATGGTTGAAGCAGTGGTGCCCTCCCAGGGAAGCACGTGTCCAGTACTGCTGTGCTGGAGCTGAGGCCAGATACCATCTCTAAAGGACGAGAAAGCTACTATTCACTTTCTCAGCAAGAAGTGGGACCTCTCTCTCAGCTATGGCAATGAATAATTTGGGATATATAGCTCCAACAGCTACCAACGTGTGTGTGTTCACTGAAAGACAAACAAGGCACAGATACTGAAGAGCCGGCCCTGCTGGCCTCTGCACTGTGTCATGCAGGCCAGGTAATATACCATAGTCCCCCAGTAAAGCAGCAGCAAAGGCGTGCTCTTAGACCTTCCAAAATCAGGGGTGAGCTATTTCTAATGACAGGAGTGACTAGCCGGGGATATGACTTGCCAAGGGCTAGGGTGTATTTTCTCTCGCAGAAGATTAAAAAGAGTAACAATCAGTATGCTACATCCTTTTGGCATTTACATTTTTCTAAAGCGTGTCTGGGGCGTTCATAGGGAGTTAAAAGAAAATCAGACTGACCAGTTGGCTGGCTTCAGCCTGTGCAAATCAAGGGATGAGTTAGGAGTTTGGGCTGGGGACCTGGTGCTGGGCAGGGTCCCGTGTCCCCGAGCAAGCCTGCAGGGCCGGGTGCTGGGAGGGTACCCTTAATTTTCCCCACAGGGGAAAGTTCTTATGGGCATCACCCTCTGGATGAGCGGGAGATGACTCTTCTCTCCCGGCTTCTGTCAGAGCTGTCTGGTGGCTGCCAGGCTGCCCAAAAAGCATCTGAGAGCGCAGTAGCTCCTGGAAATGGGAGCATGTACGCTGTATGCACCCCAACTACTCTCAGTGCCTGTTCGTATCGCGGTCCCTTGCTACAAGCCAGATAAAACTAACTGGTGTCTCGTCTGCTTTCTGTCTCCTGCTCAGGGCTTCTTAGAACGTCACCTGCTGGTCCTGGGGGGCGAGAGCAGCTTGCGTAGGGCACCAGCTCTCTTTTCCCCTCCGGGCCTTTGAAGCACACCCTAATCCTCTGCCTGCTGTGAGCTTTAGGCTTTTCCCTCGGCGCAAAACTCCCATCCCAGGAAGCAGAGTGCGTCGGGGCTGAGCCCCTTCCCCGCAGGCGGCGCAAGGTGTCCTCTCCTTCCTGGCAGAGGGGCTGAGGTCCCCCTCGGTGGGGTGGGGCTGGGACGCGTCCCCTTTCTTTGCAGCCCATCTCCTACAAACCCTCTGAAAGGAAAGACGACCCACTAAGGAATTTTCTCCTGCTTCTTCCCACTGGAGCCTGCAAAACAGAAGATGTTCTTTCTTCTGCCTCCCCACCATTGGCTTTAAACCCTAGGAAAAATGGAGGGCGGCTGGGTATCTCAGTATTGTAGTCTGAAAGTAAACACTTTACTGATTTCACAGTGCTTAAGACTGTGAGTGCTTTAAATCGGGGACAAGACCAAAGGGTTTGTTGTTGCACTAACTAGACTGGCAGTGCAGAACACTCAAGTAAAACAAACAGTACAGTCTCCGTGTATTATTAGGAAGGTATTTCCCTGTCTGAAGGAAAGGGTCAGACAAGGAGACTTCAGGCCAGAAAAGCAGCTCGTGAGAAACGTGCGTTTCGGAAGGAGAGTGTGAGCGGCCAATGCTATGGCTCTGCGCGGCCCTGGCACCACACCTGCTCTGTCTCCAGAAACGCTGCAGCACTGAAAGGAAGAGAGAAGTCTCCAGGGATTTCACAGACCTGAATGGAAAACAAACACAAAAACCCAACTGACCAAAGAGAATTTGCTCAACCCCTCACACGTGGCGGGCAACAACTGCACAGTAACTCAGGCGCACAGAAAGCAGGCGCCTAAAGCCTCTCTATAACACGTGATCCCAGCAAACGTCGTGCCAGAGACTGGGGCAAACTTAAGGTGGAATTCCTCGGGCTTTCTCCGAACTGTCTGTGAAGGGGGCTGCTCTCTGTGCCGATGGCTGCCCGCGCCATCTCTGCTCCTCCTGTTAACTCCCAGCGCAACGTGGCTCTTGCATGTGATGGTCAGGGAATTAGTCGGAGGCCAGAGCGTGCGTGGGATTTTCCCCGGGTACTTTCAGTCAGCATTTTGCCCTCTTTTATGCAACCCAGTCACAGGGCCCCAATTCAGGCTTGTGACTTTCTAGTTCAAACGCAGCTCGGCTTTGATTCACCCAGAGTCATACGGGATGCTGAAATGCCATGCCAATGTTCAGAAATGGGTGCGGGGGAGACGTGGGGCAAAGGACGGGGCCAGGAGTCAGGATGCCGTTCGCATAACGGCAAGAACGCTCTGAGGAAGTTCCAGCAGCCTCCTGCGGGGCAGCCTGTTTCTTCCTGCAACCATAAATCCGCGCGCTGTTTAGTAAGCTGCCCTGTGCAGCCTCTCCTAAAGTTACCTGCAGAGAGGCGTCTCCCAGGCTAGCCGTGGCTTAACCAACAAGCAGCACACTGCATTTACACGGCAGCTCTGACTGAAGTTTTACAAGTGGGATTGTAAGGCTGCACGTCACTAATGTCATGTGAGGGAAACTGAGGCAGGGAGGCCCGAGGACCCTGCTACAGCCAATCCAAGGCTACAACGCGTCACCCAGCTGATCCAGCCACACAGACTCACGGAGCACCGCAGCCGCTCCCACCCTCACCTCCCTGCGAAGACCCTCGGGCCCTGACACCGTGCGCTTTTAAGGGACACAGTAAAAGGGAAAAAATAGCCTCCTTTCTTGCCGGCTGCACTCAGCCCTGCCCGGCCTCTTTCTCCGCTAACAAAGCATTTCTCTTTTCCCTCTGGAGTCTTTTGCAACTGGAAGGGAACCAGCGGGATCACGCTACTTTTCAAAAGCTGTAGCCTGAATCCTCACATCTAGCAGTGCCCCACACAACCAGCCTTAACGTTCAGGCCCTTTTTTAATGCTGGCATTGAATATGACAAACCTTTGGGTTTCATGTAACTGCAAGTAGTGCTGATGTGTACCCAGGGGCTCCCGGCAGTCCGGGCTCCCCGCGGGCGTGAGGCTGGGCTGGGAGGACGCCTGCACGCGTATTCTCGGAGGCAGTCACTTCGCAGCAGTAACATGAGGACTCCAACCCTGATTTTAGACAGGGATCACTTAACAAAAACCAGCCACCTCGCTGCAGGCACGGAGCCACACTCGGGCTCCCGGGATAAGAGCCAACATACACTGCATAGCAGCTAGAAGGGCTTACAGTAAGGATTTCTAGGATCACGCAGAAGCACACAATCACTAGCGTTTAAAATCATACACATCCTGCCCGCAAAGAACAATATCGATAGAGATCTCCCGCTGCCCACTTTAAATGGCTGGGAAAGCTCCAACCCGAACAGCTGCAATTGATCCCCTTCTTTGCCCCCCCCCCCCCCCATTGGATGGGCCTGCC
>VZSF01004195.1:24727-222236 GCA_013398295.1 Chionis minor
TTTTTTTTTTTTCCTAATTGCAATTTTAATTTAGCTCAGCAAAACACCTGCGGCACAAGCTGTGCAAAAGCGGGTCCCTCATGAGCTGTTTCCTCAGTATTTGGTCACAGTTTCACCAGCTTTTATTGTCCTCAGCTGAATCATGTGGGGTTGGGGTTTTTTTTATTTTTTTTATTTCATTCCTAAAAAATCATTTAGTGCTAAACCAAACAAGAATCAAAGTTCTGCTGGCTTTTCTTGTTTCACTTGAAGGCTACGTGCTCACGGAGCAACCCCAGCAGAGAGATGTGGTCTCAAGCTGCAAATCACAAAGGAAAAAGGTGCCTGATCGTATGGTACCAGGTACCATCACCACAGGTACTATGTTTTCTTTATGGTGTAGCAGAAAATAAGCCCTTTTTCTTTATCCTAATCCAGGCAGAGCGGCGCTGACACCCCCTGCTTGGCCGGCGCCAGCTCCCCGCCATCTTGCAAGGAGAAAGCAGGTTTTTGCAAGGATTTTTAGTGCCAATGATGTGCAATAAATGGCACAAAAGCCAGAGTTACAGCTGGACAGGTTGTGTTGCTGTATGCACGTAACCAACAGCATAAGCTGCATGCGTACCAGCGTCTGGCAAGCACCCTTCGGACTGCTTAGCACCCCGATTTCAGCCTGTTTCTGCGGTTGGTATTGAAGAGGGACAGCAAAGTCTGGCCAAACCAGGCGGGAAAGGACGGTCTCCTTGACTGAGACGGCCTCGGCCACACAAATACATTCAATCGTGCAAGACAAATGGTTTTTGTTTGGTAACGGGTTGTTAGAAAAACCCTGTAATACACGAGAGGTGCAGGACGCTTGGTTTTTCATGCAGATCCACCAGCAATGACCGTGTCGGAACACGGCCAAACCGTAACGCCGTGCCGCACTCAGCACGCGTCCCTTCTGGAAGGGACATAAAGGAAGAAACAGCTGTTAGGTGGATCCAGCCCAGATGTAGAAGCTGGCTTGGTGGATGGTTGGATAAGGCATGGAGGAACCTGGGGACGGGGTCCCTAGACGTGCCCCTCACCTGCTCACAGGGATTTAGAGCGTGGGCTCTCCTCGCTCTCGTTTCCCGTTTTGCAAATGACAAGTTGCTGCTCATGTTCCTTCCTATTCAGGATTTGTGTGGAGTGAGTATGAAATGCTATCCAGTTCGGTTTGCTTGCTTCTCCTAATCACCGGTCTAAACGAGCACGACAGTGGCCGAGTTGTAGAGGTGATGGATGAGGCCTGACACACAAACTGTTTTAGCGCTCTGCGTTTGACCGCTTTTATAGGTAACCTTCACAAAAGATCTTGTGTATAAACTCGCAGCCAACAGACCCTAGCACGTAAACATTCTTCGCTAGGTTTAGTCTTGAGGAAAGCATCTGATGTGAATTCCTTCTGACCATCAATTGCCCAAGGGTTCTGATTAAAAAAAGCAAGGCAAATTGTCAGTCGGATGACTGGGTTTGCAAGGCGCTTACATCACGTGGCACGGCAGAGCAGACCGTAGCCACGGCGTGTTGCTAAAAGCACGTAAGGACTTTCCGAGGGCTCAGTTTAAAAGACCTGCTTCAATATCCTGCATGATAAGCAGCACGGCGATGCAAGCACGTGCCTCCATTTTCTGCTCCCCCGTGCTGGGTCTGGGTGCTCCGACAGCAGGGCTCTCTGATTGCTTTCAAAGCCCCGGAAAAGCACGCCCCGGCTCTCCGGTGCGGAGGCTACGGCCTGAGCGGGAGGCTGTGGAACAGTGATTTGTATCTGCCTTTTTCCCGAGAGGTCCCTCAGAAACTGGCTGGAAATTCAAGACAGTAATTTAAGGAATGCTGGCTCAAGAAAAAGGCTATGTTCCTAACTGATGTGCGAACACCACGTAACATAACAGGCAACGAGGCCCCTTGTTGATTTTGTGCAAGTAGCTTTTACTTTGAACTGGCAACCTATGTCAAAAGTGTAAATGCTTTGTCCTTACTCTGATTTTTCCTCAAGCTAGAGAAGTGAGACCGCGCACTTGACCTTGTGCTCAACATTGACCGTAGCCAGCTGAATGGGCCAGGGAGCTGCCGCAGGATCCTTCGACAGTCGATGGAGTTCTCCGGAGACTGCTTTGGAGAAGGCGCTTGACTCAGGTACTCTGAACTGACTTGGGGACGAGTCCCATCCGCTGTCACCTACAGAGGGAGGCCACGCAGGCTGGCCGGCAAACTCAGCCGGTGCCGCTGTCCCCGTGGCAGGGTGGGAGGTTGGGTAGTCTGTTGCAGTATCCCAAACAGATGTTTCCATTAAAAAAATAAGGCTCATTTCTACAAAAAAATCCCCACCCGTGCAGGACCACTGTTCGTTGCAGTATGTTTTGAATAATTTGTTTTTAACTTGCTGTAATGTTTAGCCCCTGCTCTGGGATGCACGAGACACCGCGTTTTGGGGAAGGGGTAGCAATGCAAATAATGCTCGCTGTATCTAGCTTATGGCTTTCTCCAGTGCAGCCACATAACTGCAGGTTCAGTTCCAAAAATCTCACTTAGCCGGACACAAAATTCGGATTTGTTTCAATAAGCTTACCAGGACTGGACAATAAGGGTAAAATTCTGTCCGTGGTATTCCTGTTCCATGAAATCATGTCATCGCTCTGGGAAATGAGTTTCCATTGTCTTCTAGTTTTAAAAACACAAGAGGAAAACCAAGGTGGGATAAAGAGCAATGTATAGGTTCCCCTTTTAGCCACAGGCACTGGTTTGGCCAAGGGTAAATTACTTATAAATACATGTCAAAATGTGCTTCTGCTAAACTCAGCAAACCTTGCTGTTTGGAGAACAATTTTTGAGCAAAGTAAGTAGTGCAAAGGCAATTTCCCTGCTGATAACCTTACCAGCGCTTACAACAGAAATAAGGGCTTCAACTCATTTTTCACCTGAAGATCTAAGCTGTTACAAAAACGTAACTATCGCTTGCCTCGTTAGCTGATGCTTGTGTGTACACTGGGAGCACACGCAGGACTTTAATCGCCAACACCCAAACTTGCTGGAGCGCAGAGTCATGCCAAGCATCTGTATTTCCTGTCAACCACCATGAACCCTTAACCTCAAATTTTTTAGCTGGAGACCCAGCAAAACAAACTGTTTTACACACTGTTTAGTAAAGCCCCATATACCACCACCGCCACAAGGCAGGCCGACTGCCTGCCGCTTGGAAACACTTGATTTGCAGCGTAACACCGGCACGCGGAGTGACGATTGCCGTCAATCGTGCGTCCCGTGTGGGTGGAGGTGGCTGGACCTCGCGGTGTGCGCAGCCCAAGGTGCTCCCCCGAGGTCAGCGCTGGCTCCTGGAGCAAACAGGCAGACCCTGCTTGGATGGGAGGCTCTTCCTGACCTGAGGGTACGCTGCAGGACTTTGTTTTTCAAGAAAGAACTTACTAAATGGAAAATGCACCGTTGGCCAGTCTCAGGCTGTTCACAAAGGCCTGCCACATTTGCCAAGTCTTTTGATTTGTTTTGGTAAGCATAGGATGGAAGGGTGTCTGTAAAAAAAAAAATCTACATTAAAACAACTTTAAAATCTAATAAATAAAGTACTGTGTAGGATTTGTTTTTCTAGGATGAATTAAATGTTTCAATTGCCTTGAAACAGCTCCCCCCACTGTTTTCCTGAAGTTCTGCTCAAACGAATAATTATTCTCGCGGGACCCCAAAATACTTCTCTCTCCAATTTTGCTTTTGATTCAACTATTAAGGCATAAAAATCGGTTGCCCTGCTCAGGGTTTTCATGAAAAGCTCTATGAGCCTGAACGGCACTGAAGCTCAGAAGTAATGAAAAAGATATGTTGCTGTCATCACAGGTAATTGGCTTGCTGCTCCTAAAAGCATTTCAAAACCAGGCAGATTTTCTTTTGGGTGTTGGAAAATTGATGCTCGGTATGACAGAAGGGGATTGACTTTTTCTTTAGTCTGCCAAGCTGGCTGCCGAAGAGCTGTGATGTAAGCTATTCCAAAAAAAGGGACTTGAAATGTTGTCATTTAAAGCACTGAATGTTGTCATTTTCAGTCACATGCTAGAGTTAAATTTGAAATGGATGGACTTAAATACTGCATGACTAAAATCTCTGCTCCGGTCCTGGTGGCAAAATAGGATGGGATGGACAGGACAACACCCTGGAGAAAGGAGAAGCTTGAATTGCTGCTGCTGCAGCAGGAAATCTCCGCAAGGTTAGAAGAGAGGCAACCTGAACCTGGCTCATCGGCCACCGTGGCAATCTGTGTGTGCAGCTTCTAGCCATTTTGTTTAAATGGCAATGCAGCTCGTTAAAGAGGAGAGCATGTGCCACCCAGAAAAAGGGAGTCTGTGCCCATCGGCTTTGCTGACTGCAAACTGGCAGCAATCCTCCTGCACTCGGGAAGTTGATACGGTAAAGTTCCGTCAGGCAAATTAAGCTACGCCAGGTTGCCCTGACTGGGAAATAATCCATCTTCAGGCTAGGCTCTTGTCTACCTAACCAGGGTGTGCAACATTATGATGACGTGTACGTGATTTCTGCGGGTAGGAAGAGAATATCATCTTTCAAGTTAATGCCTCTGCTAGCTTGTAAAATAACTTCTGACAAAGTGAGCTCAGACAAATGAGGTATTGCTGTATAAAAAAAGTTCTAATGTACATCATCCCTTCCCAAAACCAGGCCTGTCAAATCTCATTAGAGGTTCCTCTCCCACCTCAGAGAAGTGTATTTGGGCTGCAACAGTAACACAGATGACGAGTTAGATGATAATTCAAAACACAGATACCACCACCACCACCCCCTGGCTCCCACGGTGAGTCTGGACCTGAGTTCAGGCAAGCTTGGACTCCTGAGATGCAGCTTCTCACAAAAGTGTGTTTAAACTCCGGAATCAGAGGATCACAAGATCCAGAAGAACAAAGATGGTATCTTCCTGGTCCAAATCTCTGTCACAAGGCCACTTAGTGGTATGTTTAGCATGTGTTGAAACAGGTTGAAGCTTCTTCTGGTAGCCTTTTATTATATTAAAAAACAACAACAACAGCAACAAAACCACGGAGAGATGTTCCAAGCTAATGCATAACTATCTTTGGGGTTCCCTCTTTTTGTTAAGGTTTTCACAAAATACAAAATTAAATGTCTTTTCTACATACAGAACAAAGTAGAATCAAGTAACTGATTAGAGTATGTACAAAAACTTACACATTCTGTCTTGTTCTTTAAAAAATATAAATATCAATAATGTTCAGTAGAATGGGTTGGTTTTATTTTTAAGGCTTCATTCTTTTAGATCCTTCATTATTTACTGAGGTGGCAGGTAGGCAGGAAAGGGAAGGAAGAGAGGAGGTCGTGTTTTTTATTAAAGGTAATGTGTTTAATTCTCACGAGACTCTTCCTCATTTCTGGCAGGAGGAGATTTACCTCCATACTGATTTAAGTTTCCAGGAAGCAGAGTGGAAGGAAAGGAAAATAAAACCTTTATTATTGCTATTTTTTTTTTTTCCTTCATTAAAATCTTGTTTTAAACCTGTCTCCGTTCGTTGTCTCTGTAGAGAACCATCTGCCAAGTACTTGGATTAAAAAGACTCGAGCAGGAGGACATTATCCCAGGTCCATCTGGGAAAGGTTAGAGTGAGGAAGAGACTGCGGGAGGTGTTTTACCACCGACCCCAGCGGAGGTAGCAAGCGCTGCAGCTACGGCAGCTGCTGCCGTTGCATCCCTGGGCGTGAAGTCTGTGGGGAGGCTTTCCATCAGGCACTTGAGCTGTTCCTGACCCAGTTTGATTTTATCGTCTAGCTCTCGCTGCTCTATGAGGAGCGCGGACTTCATCTTGACAAAGTGCTGGTAATCCTGGAGCTGTTCCTCCGAGAGGTAGTTGCCCAGGATCTCCAAGACGACCCGTTCTCGGCGGTCAAGGTTTTCCTTCAGTTCCCGGGCATCTTCGTGCTGGCCAGCCAGCAGCTTCCTCTTCTCGGTCAGCGAACTCTGCACACACCAGAGAGAGCGCTTCAGTACGAGCAGCACCGAGCTCCCCGACCCCCCTCTCCTTCCTCCCCACACCGTGTTTGACACTGCTAGGGAAGGCGGGGTGGCTGCTGCGCGCCCAGACTCACAGCCAAAGGCCTGGGGGAGGAGGACGAGTTCCTCATTACGGATTGAAAGTGAATCCCACCGAATCAGACTCTGAATGTTCTAGTCGATGGGGGCAGGAAGTGTTCCAAGCAAGTCAGCAAAACTTGCTCGAAAGCAACAACTACCAGGAAAATTTGGCTTTGTCTCCCACAACCACCCAAAGAATGTTAAACGTGCGAAAGGCAGCGGGTTGTTCCACGATGCATAACACCATACAGACTTTCCTCCAGCCGCGGGTCACAGACCCGCCGTCCCAAACACGGCTGTTCCGTTTTGAGGCAAAAGCCTCAGGATCTGAGACACGCGTACAAACTGGGACCAAGATTGCCAGGGACGGAACCGCGTTTGCTACTGCTTATACATAAGCACTAAGACACCTGCTTTCCTGTGAGCCTTCGGAGGTCCCAGCTTATACAAGCACGTTCTTGTGACCGCTGCTGCCCCGCGGCCTGAAAAAGGCCAAGTTGCTGTGCTCGTGCAGATACGTACCAGCTCTTCACTGTTGGCGTTTTCCCCCAGACTGCTCAGAACGTTCTCCACGCGGGCCAGGCGTCCCGAGAGGGAGAGCAAGAGGTTCACCACCTTATCCAAATCACCAATGAACATCTTGTACTTGTCAAACTCGTTAGGTTTGCACAGCTTGCTGATCAACAGCTCCACGTCCTCTCCAAGAGCGTTGTTCATCTTAATGTCTGCGAGCAGGCCCTCCTTGGCTTCCTTCAGGATTTCCAGTTTGTGGGTCAAGCTCCCGATGAGCTCAGCCTGTCAGAAGGGAAACACATTGCCACATCAGCCGTTACTGTGATCGCCCTGCTCATACGGATGAGGAAAACAAGAGGATATGGCTACAGTTCCTGAGGAGCAGGGTCAAGTCAGCAACGGCTGACAAAGACGACATTCAGGAGGAAACAGAGAAAACTCCAAAATTCCACATCTAGGTGATAATCTCATTACCCGACCAGATTGCATGAAGATATATTTGTTCTACCATCAATGAACATTTATAAAAAAAGACATCTGATTTGCTGTACTGTATTCTGACACCCAACTACCCGCATCTAAAAGATGTAGATTCTTTAAAGTCTCTGAGTGAAAAGAGCTCCAGCCGCACATTCCCCACTCGCTGCCCCAGCCTGAAATTTCTTGTTTGGATGTTGTATTTTTACAACCCATAACTATACAAAACAACTGGCAGAAAAATGAATTTAAGCTGTATTAATGGCATGACAGGAGGCTGAGCTGACGCTTAGTAGTTACATATGGTGTAGCAAGAAAGAAGGAATTGCTGCTTATTTCTCCCTCCTGTAGAACCCTGAACCTTCTGGCTGTTTCTTACTTGGCTGCCCCAGCGTCGAGGTGCAAGCCTCAAATTCAACCCTGACCAAAACTCCCCACCTGGGCAGGTGCTGCCTCAGGCAGAGAGGCATCGAGCGAGCGTTTACACCAAAGATGCTCTAAATTTACTTACTGACCGAGCAAAGAGAGGGAGCGCGCGCACCCATTTTGTGAAAATGCTGGCAACGGCTTCACCGCCGAGGAAAAGGAGGCCCCCAGGGTTCAGTTACTCCAGAAGCAGCAATGCTGCGTATGTGCTGGAGATCCTAATTTCTTTTAGGATTTAGGGGAAAGACATACGCAAAAGCAGAAGCCTGTGGCCTGGGGCTCGCAATTCTTGCTTCCGTTTCCTCAGAACTGAGAGCACGGAGAGCAGGAAAAGCTCTTCGTACAAGGGTTGGGTATCTTCGGTCTCTTCAGTTTATGCACTGCTGCGGAACCATCACATGTATGTTAACCTGCTCTGCATATAAGCACCGCAGGATGAAACAGAAGTAAAACAAGGTTGCCTGAAAATACTGTCTCAAAGTCTTCTTTCCATCGAAACTGATGGTGGTTTCAGGTAGGAAGGCAGTCTACTTCGAAGGAGGAAGGATCTTCAAACCCAGGTCAGGCTGGGGGCTGCTCTGAATTGGCCCTCATCCCCCAGGGGGGCTTGTCAGAGCGGGGTCTAAAAGGCTGGTTTCGCAGCCGGGAAGTTACCAGCACTGTTTGGCCAGACACCGCTAGATGGTACACTTGCCGTGCACCCTCCGGAGCGCGGGGCCTTGTGGCTGCACTGCAGCCTACTGTCAGCTTCCACATATATGCACAGGCCCAGGAAAATGCCAGTAGTATCCTCTTAAAATAAATGTCAGCCATCGGGCTTATGCAGGAATGACTGCTAAGTCACGCCGCTTGTTAGCCGGGTAGTTCAGGGGGAAAGGAGAGCAAAGGTGGTGCTAAATCCCACCTGCTCGGATAAGGGACAACCAAAACTCCTTTACTTGGATTCTCCCCTCAGTAGGACAGGTGGCACGCAGACACAAGAACCGACGCTCCCTTCCCTGTGCCTGTGATGCTCGTGCCACCTTCACAAGAAAGAGCAGAGGTCCTCACCAGTTCATTGCCGGACCAAATCCTCAGGAGCAAAAGAAGGGGATCTGTTTTCAATTATTACGATGCCAGGGGGGAAAAACCTCTACAGCAGGACTCTATGGGCTGGACACCAAGTCCAGCATTAACCTGGACAGGTTTTCAGGAGGAGCAAGCTGCTCTGGGAGCTCTGCTCGAGGTGCAGACCTGCCCTCCGACTGCAGGAGGCTACGGAACTACGGGAACGACGCACCTTTATTCTGAAGGCATGGGAGCTGGACAGGGACTGCGAAATACTTGCTTTGTGTTCATTAATCAGTGACTCTCCTGCGCCCCCAAATGCCAAGCAATATAGCTCCTTTGCATACTTACAATGGAAATGAGCTTGGTTTATCCAAATGACCTCTCAGAGTAGCTGCCTTCTCAGATAATGCCTATGCAAATGTTCTTTCACACAGACCATGAACAAACATGCCAGGCAGATATTGCTGTCTGGGCCTAATCACTCCCATCTATTTCTGTTTTTCCATGCAAATGTAACCTTTGAGGCCTGCGACTTGTCCTCCATGGCAGGCTCACGTCTACTTGCAAGCTTGTCAGATGCTTGCAAGCATGTCCAGAGACTCCTTGGAGCAGCACCCTCATCTTGTTTAACCGCTCCCTACCTTTCACGTTGGTATAAGCAGGCGGCCGGTTTGGAAGTGAACCGCACCCCAAGAATGGACTGAATGCTACAGACACAGCAGGGCCTGCCATCCCCTTTGCAGCTGGGTGCTCTGCTGGGACAGATATGGCTTGGGACAGATAATTAAAGGAGCAGACAAAGGCCTTAGGCAAATGCTTTTGATTAGCAACACATGCGGGATCTGTCTGCGTAGACTTTCTACCCAGATTCTGCGTAAGACCGCAGAAATAAGAGATGGCAGGCATGGCGCACGTCTCAACCCATTCCATGGGCACACTATGATGGCTCCTGAAGGCTTGACACGGTCCTACCTGCACCTCAAATGCTCCACGAGATAGCGCTGATCTACTCACTTGGAACTCGTAATTTTTGTTACAGAGCACTTTGATGGAGGTCCCATTCCAGCTGTCATTGCATTAAAGCCTGGCAGGGAGCAGATTTTGCTTAGCACATAACAGCTGGGAACAGAAGCAGTAAGGCAATACGAAAAAGAGAGGCGAGCTCTCCAAGGCAGGGCTGCCGGACTAATTGCACGCTCGTGAACGCCGCTCCGCCTCACATCTTCTCTCTGCTTTTTTACACTTGGCGTGGGGATGGGGATCTGGAGAGAAAATGGGGATTTGTGCTAGAGACAATTCTCTGCGCTTTGAGAGGCAGGATGAGTCTGGGAGCCTTTCCTTAAATCCATGCCTGATTTCAGTGCAAGAATAATTAAGCACTATTTTTACAGCATACGGGACTTGCACAAATATTTGTATCGTTCAGGATGTTTAAACTCTGCTGTTGTACAAACAGCACGAAATACGGGCTGCGCTACTCTGTCCAGTGCAATGCAGGATGTTTTAGTTTTACAGGCAGGAAGGCAGAGCTGCTTCTGACACGAAGGTAGTAGGTGTGTGAAGGGAGGCACAGACAGGCAAGTACCTGCCTGCGGCTCCTTGGGATTTGCGAGCTTCGCAATACGTCTGTAATTACCAGGTAACCGATGTGAGACAACCACAGGGGTAAATTAGAAGGCCCTGGAAAAGCCCTGGAAGACAGAGCACCCAAGCCTACGGCAAGAACTGCAGGGGCCGTTCCTCAGTGAAAATCAAGCCGCAATATGAGAGGAAAATGTTTCTTCCTCTCCCGCCCTGCTTTCCTCCCACCCAAGTCAACACACCGGGGTTGTGCTGACCGAGCTGCTGAGATGCAGGTGGCTTTCAGCAGGTCAGCGAAACAACGAAGCGTGGGGGAAAAAGGGTAACCAACGTTTCTTTGGAGGCAGCGAGTGCAGACAGCGGGTAAAATGGGTAAATTGGCTCCGCTGAAAAGGAAAATCCTTGGGCGAAACCTCATGCGCTCAGCGCAGTCACTAGCTAGACTCTGTTCCTTGCTCAAGTCACTGCACCTCTTCATTTTCCTTCCCTGCTACAGGACAGGGACTACTGTCTCTTACAACCTCTATGCTCAGCATTTGGCGTAATACAGGCCCGTCTCAGGGTTGTGCAAGATTTGTTCTCAGATTTACAGAGAGCACTCAGATTAGTTCTCTTTGTTCCATCTGGTCCACGCTAACGGAGCTTCATGGACAGCCTAAATGCACCAAGCCCCCACGCAACTTGGGACTGCCAAAAGATGACATCAAATAGAAACGCACTTTACTGCAGGGCTTATTGTTATTTCAGGAATGTAACCAGCAAACGGCGGCGTGTGCTGAATTTACCTTCTTCTCATTGATGTCCAGCAGCTCCTCTTCCTCACCTACTTCTTCTGGCAAGTCCTTAATTTTATTCAGCAGTTCCGCTTTGGGTGCTGAAACACTGTAATAAGCAGAACAGGTGACCAGGGTGACAGGAGCTTCCTTTTCTTCTCTCCTACACCACGGTGAAGAAAAAGGAGGAGTTCAGTCTGAGCCTGACTTTTTCCCATGCCTAGATCCACGGTTTTCCAGCACTCCCTCTTTGGTACCTTCCCAGTGCTACTAACCACAAAGGAAATGGCCGATTCCTGCCGTCAGAGGGTGCCTGTCAGCTGCTTTCACCTCTCTGCTCTGTTTAAACGCTGGCTGGGCAACAGCTCTATGTGGGATCTGGTTCTCGCTGAAGGTAAATCGCCACGGCTCAGCTGGTGATGGCTGAACCGACCAGCTTACCGAGCACAACGCATTGCAGCTTATTTCTGTATGGTTCTCCAGCTGTCATTTGGGAATCTCTATCTTAAAAAAAACCCCACACCGGAGGACTTGGGCTGATCTTTGCATCCCCCTGTAATAAGAAGGTGTCCCTATACCTCCTTCCAAAATTTGGCCTCTTGTTATCTTTCTGCCCGCCACTGTTTTGGTCCCGATTGTGCTCTCATATCTCTGTTACTGTGCTTTGGACTGAATAGCTCCAGATTACAAGGGTTAAGATAACAAAATCAAATAACATCTCCAGAGAAGGCACGTTTCCTGCCCTGTCACCAAGCTCAGCGTCGTTTTCTACACAGCCCAAACCCAACCAAGCAGTGCTTACGTGTCATCTTCGACCGCTGTCCTGCTAGCTTTCTTCTGTGTCATCTTCCTTTTCATGTTGTTCTCCTTCAGCAAGCTGGTTCCACTGGGGAAAAGCCCTTCCATTAAGTCCATGGTCGTCTTCATTTTGGAATCTGGATCCAGGATATCAGCCAGAGACTTGTCTTTATGGACTATTTCTTTTGCTAGTGCCTCCGACTTAATATCCTCCGGGGTCTTTTTCTTTGTCTTCACTGGAGGTGTCCCAGAGTGCGGGTTGCTGCTGCCCGACTCTCCCGTGATGACGGCCGGCGCTCTGTGGTTCTCTTCAGCTTGAGCTATGGGCTGTCTATCAGCGCTTTGAGGCCCTTCGGAAGAAGCAGGTAACTGGTGGTGCTTATCCACAGCAGATGGAGAGCTAGACCTCTTTGACGCAGGTGGTGAGACCGGCCAACTATTTTCACCGATACTGGTGCCCAACTCTGTCATCTCCCTCTCAGCCAGGGCTTTGGGAAAGCTTTTGAAGCTGCTGTGGACAGAAAAATTCTGTGAGATGAAAATAAACTTACTGCACGGGACCACTGCAAACACACGGGGCAGGTCTAAGACAAGTTAATTTTTCCTTCTCTCACTTATTTTTGTCTCTTACTTCACGCTTCAACATGGAAAGACCCACAGCATGAAGTTACCGGCACCAGAAACATACTGTCCCCTCAACCTGGACGTTGCCGTCTTGTCATTCTAACACAGAAGGAACTAGTGAGCGACAAGCCAGTTTGTTTTCTGCTCACAGGCTGGGACATCGCCTCTCGCCACCTGGGAGTACCGTCCTGAGCAGCCTATACTCATTTGTTCTTTTCGTGTTGGAAAACCCAATCACTACCACAGCCCCGGCCAGATTCTTCCCGGATGGAAGTAAGAGCAGCTCCTTGGGAGTGAGGGAAGCTGTGCTGAGTTAAACCAGCTGGGCACCTAGCCCAAAGTCCTATCCTTCAGGAAAAATTCGCTATACAGTGTTACTGTGACATATTTGTGTTGTCACTTCTTGGCAGATGGTCACTGTTTCATAACAGCATTATTTTGTGCCAGGTCTAAAATGTATTCTGGGAAACTCTTAACCGTTTGGAAAAACTGTCATGGATTTTCATAGTTCTCTCTCAAAATCCAGTAACTGGAAGAAGTCAGCAGCCGTTTTAACTCTTCATGCTGGAGTGAGCAAGAAGTGACTCCACTAAAGCCGTACGGTAACTGCCGCGAGAAGGAGAGCAGGACAGTTTCTCACCCATACCCTTGCGTAGGAGGCACCTGTCAGCGGATCTGCTGACGGGCCGCAAAGCCTTTTGCCTTCTTGCCTCGTGCCCTGCCCTGGCCGCATCATTTGACAGCGCTTTTGGCAGCCAGCAAAGCCCAGCGGCAGCAAGCGTGTCTGTCTGTCTGTCCCTCTCCCCTTACAACGCGTGCACTCCTCTGCAAGCTTCCCGCCCAGCTAGCAGCTGCGGGTCGGTCGTCGCAGCACGCAGAGCCACGGAGGTCAGTCGCATTTGTCCGGTGCCCCACATATCTTACTGTATATGGCCCTACAACGCCCGAGGCGCTGCGCTACGGCCCTCCCTTACCTCACTTGGGCCTCCTCTGTGAGCCTGGTGGGTTTGTCTCCAGCTGCCCCATTCCCCTCGAGCACCGCCGGCGGGGGAGGAGGTGGGAATTCCTCCGTGCCGTTTGCAGAAGTGCAAGAGCTCAGCTCGGGAAGAGGACAGGACGGCAGTGGGGGTGAGAAGGGTGGAGCATCGACACCGGGCTGGGGAGGCATGACAAACACCTCGTCGTCTTCGTCATCCTGCAGCAATGGTGGGGGCGTGAGCTGCAGGCCCGACTCCGAGATGCGGAGATGAGTTGTCCCCTGGGGAGAAGGAGTCTCTGGGTCAGAAGAGGTGCTGCTCTGTGTCAGTGGGGGCTGCCACCTCTGGGAGAACTTCGGCCCTGCCGCTGGAGGAGACACCACGGCCCTCGGGGAGCTGTTGTCTTTGACCGAATGAGCCCACACCACTTTGGGCGGGAGGGATCTGTGAAGCAGCCCGCCTTTCCTTCTCCACATCACTTCTTCCGTGGGAGTCTCAGGGGATCTATCCTGGACAGCATCCAAAGGCTCTGTCTGAATATTACCTTTGCCCTCGGGGGGAAGAGCATCTCGTTTGGCATGGAGCTGTCTCACAGCCTGGTCATCCCCTGTGCTCTGGAAGTCTGAGGGAGTCTGAGTGGGCATATTAGGGGAGGACTGGCCAGATCCAGAAGGACTAAGGTTAAGGAACATGGGTTTAAAGCCTTGCTTTTGCTCAGGATAGTGACTCCTTGCCTCTGTGGGGGATGGGAAAATTGCAGAAGTCCTGCTATCTGGCCTGGAAAGTTCTGAGAGCTTGTGGTGCTCGGTCAGTGTGGTGGACTCGGTGACAACCTCGTTGCTCTGGGGAGGATGGGGATAATAACTTGTGAACGCCATTTTTTCTGAGTGGCTTCTTTCTTGCTTGTTGAAAGACCTAAAAACCAAGAGGCAGAGCGTGATAAGATTAACAATTAATCAATGAGCAAGAAAAGCTATTGTGCGCCTCCGTAACGAGCAGATTATGCAACCGTATCAGAGGCCCGGGTCCATGCCGGCTGATCTAGGTGAGGTGCAGTTGTGCTTTGAAACTGGTAGTAAAATCCAGTCTGCTAATTCTAGGGGCATAGAGCCAGATCCACGCCCACCCACCATCTCCCATAATTTCCAATGTGTGTTAGATCACACACACGTGTGCACACACGTAGCAAGCATCACAGAGATAACTTAATAGAAAAAAATTTAGGCAAATCTAAGTGCATGCCTTCCCTTCTAGCCTTGCTTTGAATTTTGTTCGTCACAGATGGGGCTAGCAGCGGCTGCTGTCAGAAGGACGTTATCTACTATCAAACTCCACTCTCAGTTGCTGACAATTTTAAGAATTTCAGCTCTATGGGCCAAAAATTCCCATAAGATTATCTGCTCCTTTTGGAAAGGTGCCATTAAAATGATTCAACCGTCTCCGAGAACAAAGCGAGGCCAAAAAATGCACTATTTTGACTGCGGAAAAAAATACAAAAAAAAAGCTCTTTACAACCTTGGAATCCTGTAAGAAAAAAAGGCTCCGCTCAGATAGGCAGATGTTACAAAAACCAAAGCCAATGCGCTTCAACTGCAAATGGATGTAGCGGCTGCAAAGCCAGCGGATTAAATTATTCCTTCCAGGTCTTTTAAGACGTTCTCATGTGGGTCTGAGAAAAAGTGTCTGGCCTTTGAAGTGAGGACCCTGCTCAGAATGCATAGCCAAACCTACTAGCCCGTATGGCTATTTAGCTGGAAAACAAAACCAGCAATAATAGCACTAGCAGATTCAAGAGAAGACGGCCTCAAAACATGAGGCCATACCATAGAACAATAAAATACAATAAAGTTCTACTGCCAATGTATTTTCTGTTCTTGATTCGCATTGTTCAAATAATCCAACGCTGCCAATTTGTGATGTTTGAGACTTGGGCCCCAAATTTGCTCTCAGAGGTACTGGTACAAATTAAGAATAACTCTGTCAAAGGCGTGGGTCGTTCGGGCTTTATTCTGGTGTGACTGAGAATAGAATTTGGCAGCCTTTGCCTGGGGGTGGGGAAACTTCCCAGACAGACTGCTCTTGGTATTGTCTGTGGTTCCTGGACAGTAGCAATGTGTATTCTTTTCAGATGCTCAGTGTTTGTCAAAAACGCCAGATGGTAATTCTCTAATTGAAAGATCTCTCCTACTGTGGAAGCAATTGTGGATTCTAAAACTGGTGGAGAAATAACTGTTCCCAACAGGGCTTACGCCACAGCTCTTGCATGACACCTGGGGAGGAGCGTAAGAGCACAGAGCGCAAGTCACGGAGCACGTGGGACCAGACCAAGTGATTGCTGACCAGGGTTTCCGTAACTTCACCGCTCCACAGTTCTCCTCCTTGAGCAAGAGAGGTGGTAGGGACGGTTCCACCTCCTCTCCAGCACATTACGCAGCTGCGTCCCAAGGAAACCTAGAAGCATAATTCCTACTGCCTTCCCTGAAGGACTCGGGCATGGAGTACGCTGCAGACAGCGGTAAGACCGTGACAGTTAGATGTGAGAGGACTGGCTAGAAAACCAGCTATTTTGGGATGACAGTCACGGGACAGACAACACCTGTATCTCTTAAGGGATGGATTAAAGACGCTACAGTAATCCCACATGAACCAGCCTGTGAAATACTCACTCACACTGGGGCAGGGCAATGTTCAACAGTATCCTAAACAGCGGAACTCCTTCTGTGAACCATTGACACACGGGTCAGGTCCTGGTCTACCTGTCCCTTCCAGTCCGTGGAGGATTTAGATCTCGTTCTCACTGAGAGTTAAATGTAAAACTTCTACCGGCTTCAGCATGACCAGAGCCCTCTGGCTTCCAAAACTCAGGCCCATTCTCTTTCGGGTCATTTCAGGTGCCGTAACAGAAGAAAAATCCCTCAGCAGTTGAGGCTCGTCAGGAGTGATTTGCAGCCTGTGTAGTGGGACCCTGCGGCCTCAGCGCCAAGGGCTTTTTCCTGTCTTCTCCCATCCTTCCATTCTATCTTTTAGGAAATTCAATTCTGATCAAGAAGGGAAAGCAACCTCACATCTCCCAGAAGAAATGTGCTTGTAGAGCACGCAGAATGCCTACGCAGCAGAAACATCCCAAGACTGTTAAGTTAATACCAATAATCTTTGTGCGGTGAAGCATGAAAACGAGAAACCTACATTTCGTGCCCCAGTAAACTTGTTTTCAGTCTGGGTGTTCAATCCCGTTACTTGGAAAATAGGTTGGGGGAAAAAAAAAAGCAGCAGCAAGTAGCGATTGAGAAGAATGATGAAATGCCATCTCTAGAAGAAACGGGGAGGCAGGACGAACTAAACCAGCTGTATTGTTCTCTTAGGAAAAAAAATGGAAAAAGTTATTCCAAATCAAAGTAAACGGGTGTGTTTTAAATAATTATAAAAGGATGTGCCTGCAGGCAGATTGAGTCCCTCTAAAACAACTTCGGTGTCTTCGTAGCGGCAAAAGTGGCCAGCCAGTCAGAAGTAAGATCCAGCTAGACTAGGAGCCTTCCTCAAATTCTAGCTGTCGCTCCCTGACCCAGAGCTGCTGGTGAAACCTTTGGAGACAGCAGTGTTAACTCCCACTGTGACAACAGAGTGGCTGACATTTACTGCAAGCTTGTGAGAAACAGAGCTCCTTTGTGAATAATGCTCTTGGTCCCTCTTGATGGTTTTTACCGTAATACGATTTAGCTGTTTGGGCACTCAGAGCTTAGGGCAAGCATCTATTTATTATTTAAATGTAAATACAGCAAGATCAACTTCAGTTCTGGTTAACTTCAAAACGACCCACTGCCAAGTGGAGAATTACATAAGTCCTAATATTATCAGTTTCACGATGACACTTTTCTATTTCTAAAAATATTTCTTTCTCCCCTGCTGCTGAGCAAAATATCCTGCCTGCACAAAAGAAAGCAGCCTAAACGCAAGCTCCCAGTTCAGCAAGATAAATGAAATCTCCCTGGTTTAGTCTACGCAAATGTTCACTTGCTTTCGGGCAGGCAGCACCCCGGACTGGAGACAACCAGGCAGAGCGGGACATCGACCTGTTTTTCCCTTTAGAATCTTTCAGTTAAGATAGCATCTGGATGGGAGTTCCAACAGCAGATCAAACACATTTTGGAAGTTACATAACTGGAGATTTGTTGCAGAAACACGCTCCACGGTGACACGAGGAGGACTTGATAGGGAATTAATGTCTATGGTGAAAAAACACTAAGCTGACAGCAACTTACTCCTCCTAACTCTGCTGGGCACAGCACACCCAGAACTGTGTCCGCGCAGACGTTTTCTCTAGTTCGTCACGATCCGTCTGTTTACACAGACAACACGTGACAACTGGTGTTGGCAGCAGGATGGCAAGAGCTGACCCTGCGGTGACAAAGGGGACATTAACACAGACTTACCGGGCTCCTGCGCTGACCGCGTAGAAAGGGTCTCTCACCATGGGGCCGAATTCGCCGCTTTCCCTTCCCAGCAGGTCCTGGAGTGCAAAGACAGTATTAGCCGCAAGCAGAAAGCAAACCAAAAGTAACAAAACCCTGATGCTTCCCAGGAAGGAGAGAGCACAGCACGTGCCATATACAGACGGGAGGAAGACCCTAGTGTGGCGTACCGCTCTCTAGCACCCTACTTCTGCTTAGAGGACCTGTCTGCCTTTTTCTGGATGGACTGTGGACCAACAGGCAGACTTATTCAGAGAAACGTATTTTTTAAAACCTCTCAGCAAGCACTCGCCTCTTCTAAACACATGCTCAACAGTATCAGTGGGACCTGGGCGTTCGCCTCTGTTTTACGCGCAAGCAAGAAGCTGAGACATCACTGAAGCACCCTTAACCAGGGTAGCTAAAAAGTGAACAATCCCTGCCCGAGCCCAGTGCCAAAATGGGACTAAAACACTGCAGAGAGGCTGAATGCCACAAAGGTCAGAAACTCCAGCCGCAGGCAGAGGTGCTGAAAAACATCACAAAGTCTGGCATTCGGTTCTTTTGAAAACCAAAGTGCAGGAACTACCTCTTCAGGTATTTATGTCATCTAAACCCAGAGAAATTTTGCAGCTGAAATGCCTTTGCGAACCTGACTCTCTCTGCCCTAGAGCTCCCACCACAGGACACCAGACTATTATGAGACATGAAAGCAAATGCTAAGCCTGCTTTTGAAGAGGTTAGTATTTTCTGCCGTATAAGCTTTCCAGCAGAGAGCATTTCAGTTACCTCTTCCCCACACCCTTAGTAATTTGCTTTTTTGGTCAGTGTTGCTGCAGATGGAGGGTAAGTGCAGATCTTGATTTAGGAGTCCGGGAGCTGGGAGATATGCGGGCTGAGAGAGACTAAAAAAGCAGAGAGGAAGGAAGGCTAAGAATGCATTCTGAAGGCTGCGAGCTAACAATTCCACATGGCTATCAGTTTCCCTATATCTTTAAACAAATTCCTGCAGTGACATTGCAATGTGATTTATTTCAGCCTGAAAGGAACACTAGACACTGTACGCAAGGCCCTGAAAAACACAGAGTGAGGCAGAGAAGTCTGCTGCTAAACTGGAAATAACTATTTTCCACAAAAAAATGGGAAAAGGCCCAAAAACTTTAAAAAAAAAAAAAAAAAAAAAGAAAATCACCCTGTTGCTTTGGCTTTGTCCCCCGCTTTTATAGCTGGGGTTTTGTATTGGAGGCTGATCAGAAACCAACCTAACTAAGAGAGCACTTAAACATATACCCCCCTTTCAAACAGACACTTATGGATCGCTGTATATATCTGAAGTCAAACATGCTTTCTTGAATTAGGATTTAAGAACAGGACTTTCACAAGTGCCTTGCTGCCTCATTCCAGAAGTGGATACAGCTAAATCACTCTGGGAAACAGCAGTAAGGGTTCTCCCCTCTTCTACACTTGAACTAAGACCCTGTGAGCGGGTCTGTGCTGCTGTTCATCGTCTTCCTCCAGTCAGCTTTCAACAGGCAGAAACTCTGCTTCGGCTGCTGAATCTATACAAGATCAAAAACGAGCCAACAAGGGGGAAATAAAGAACTTAAGGACTACCCTGCATGTTCCCTGCCCAAGAGAGGAGGCTGGGTGAAAAGAAACAAGGGCTGGTCGTTGTACGGTCTGTCATTTAAAAGTACATTTTAGTGATTTTTCTCTACCTGGATGCCTGGTTTTTTTGCTGCTCTGACTGTGCCAGGAGGCAGAGAAAGCCTCACCCTAACTTTCTTGAGGACTGTCCTCTTACAGAATGCAAGACTTCAAGATCAGCAAGTGTGACAAAATTGCACAGATGAGCCTGATGCCTGGCTGGTGTGGAAAAACACTGATGACAGGATGAGACAGCAGTGGTTATAGACATGCATTCTAGTCACTTGATATTCACAAGCTGCTTTTTTAATTCTCTCTATTTAAAAATGAGGCGTAGGATCTGAGGTCTGTTGAGGGAGGACATTTAGAACGAAGCACAGAACGAGTTTGGGAGGACAGTTCCTTCCCCCGTACCCCGGTCCGGCCTGTTTCCGAGACGCTGCCCAGAGCCTCCTTGACGTTACTTGACCCAGTACCACTTCCTTGCAGCTACACAATCTATTCTGGGCCAGCAGCACGTGCAAGAGGAGAAGGAGATGTTCTGCATCTCAGCTTCCCCATAAATATGCAAGGCTGTCCAAAGACTCAGAGTATGTGGAGTGAGGAGCCTGTCCACACATTTTTGTTGTTTCCTCCCTCTCCCCGTGATGAATGGAGCCGGGCATGGAAACGGGGAGCAGGCAGCAGATCCACCCCTGCTGTAAATCCCTGCGGCTCAACCAGCTGCACTTACCTAAATAGGTCTGAACAGATTTCAGCCAGCTAAAGAGCGGGCCCGGGCAGTTGTTCTTTAAGAAGTTAGCCTGTTTCTACTATTTACCATCACCAGAGTCAGTCGAATTCCCCATTTGTGACATCAGTGCAATGTTCCCAACAGCCAAGCAGGGGACATGGAAAGAGCGGCCAGGGTATTCGCTAAGTTTTCTCTGCAACGTTTCCCTCCAGGGCTGGAGGCAAAACATAACGGTTACTTGGCAGTCCCTCCGCCGAGAACTTCCTGGCACTGTCAGGCACAGTGGGAGCCAGGGCAATTTCAAGCAGCCTTTAATCCTCTTTACTTCGCACCGCAAAAGTGGGCTAACGCAGAACAGCAGCAACAGAGTATCGCCACATTAATTAATGGTAGGCCCCACCAGAAAGGGGATCGGTGCTTCTCTGCGATGCTGGCAGGTAAGAACCAGACACGGCAGACGGGATGTCAGAAGCGGCGAGAACACCCGGACGCTACCAGCATACGCGCTGAAATCCCAGCATCTCCGAAATCCCTGAACAGCCCCAGCAGTAAGAAAGCTGAACAGAAGCAGTACCCCACCAGCAAGCATTTAAAAGAGCCTGTTGGTAATTTAAACACAATAAATGGTCTCTATCTCGATATGCGTTTAACCTCTCTGTAACCCATCGAGTACTTGCGATGACTGAGCATCACCTTGTCCTCCGACATCCCCCTTCCTTCCCCGGTTCAGCGAGCCCTGCTTGCCTGCACGCGTGATCCCGTTTCCACATACCTGGTGTTTCTTATCCGCTGTGGGAGACGATCTGGAACGTATATGCACGGGGATTGTTTGATTGTCATACCTATCGAGCAAGTCTTCCACAGAGACTGATTTCCCAGATTTCCTGGCAGAGGAGGGTGTTTGAAAAACTTGCTCCTGCTTCCCGTAGCAAGGCCGGCTCTGCGTGCCCGGAGGGTCCGTCTGCGTGCCTTTGGTGAGCTCCGTTTTGGCTCTGTAATCCCGGCACCTCTCTGTTTTCGGTCGGCTCGTGACCAAGCTGTCCTGGCGCCCTTTCTTCTCATCTCCACTCACGTCAGAGCAGCCCATCAGCCTGGGAGGAAGCGTAGAAGATATCCGCCCCGTCCTGGATATTCGCTCTACAGACTCCCTCCGGCGGCAAAGGTTCTGGTCCTGGAGGGAATTCATGCTGGCGGCGGAGGAAAGGCTCTGGCTGTCTGGGCCACCCACCTGCAGGTAGGAGCTGTGGGAGCGCTCCCTCAGCAGTCCGACGTCTTGCGAGGATGGCCGTCTCCCTGTTTTGCGCTCGATGTAGTCGGCGAGGGCGTTCTGCTGGAGTTGCTTGAGCTCCGGCTTGGAGAGGCTGGCTGTGGAAGAACCTTTGCCATCTCTTTCAAAGATCTTACGCCGGTCAGCCACCGTATTCTCCGGGAAGACAAAATGGATGCTTTTTTTCTGGAAGGAGAAAGGCGATGGCTCCCCATCGGAGATGCCCACCTCGTTCATCTTCTCCGGTTCCGAGTAAGACCGCTTCTTCTGCTCGGCCGTCAGCCGCTTCCGGCCCCCGATGCGCAAGATGTGCTGCGTCTTGGTGTAGTCCAGGGTGGAGAGGCTGCTTTCTGTCGGCGTGACGCTGTGCCTCTCCTTCGGGGTGTGGGGAGACACCGCTGTGCTCCTCATGCCCACGTGGGCTGAGGCAGGCCGCTGGGTTACCCTCTTGGGTGCGCTCCCGAACGGGGGGCTGATGCGACGGAAGGAAGTGGCCCTCAGCACCCTGGACTGAGCGTCTTTGATGCTGTTCCTGTAGGCCCTGTTAAACGGTGTGTCCAGCTGCGACCTGTGGGCATCCGGGACGTTATCCTTCCAGAGCATCTCCTTCTCAGGCTCACCTCCCAGCTGGAATGTGCTTTTACTCCTCGGTAGCTGAGCTGCCCTTATTTGCACCTCGCTTTCAGGACAGAGGCTGTAGTATTCGCTGGGTCTTGCCTGCTTCGCCGAAGCCGCCATCTGCAGCTCTATGGGGTGCCAGTCAGCCTCTTCCAGCTTCCCGTTCCTGACAGAGGGGCTGGAGACCCTGCCCGACTCACCGGGGAGCTGGCTGGGCTCGCGGAGCTTGCTCCTCATGTCCTCCAGGCTGTTCAGAGAGCACCTCACGCTGGAGGGCTGGCTCGTCCTGCTCGGCCCATAGTGCTGGCCGAAGCTGGGAATGCCAGCACTCTGGGGACGCTGAGTGCTTTGCTCTCGCTGCTCAAACTTGCTAACCTTTTCCAGCACCGAGCAGCGGGCTTTGCCGGCGTCTGGTTTGCCATAGGGAAGGTTTTGGGTGCTGCTAGAGCTGAGCCGGCTCCTCCCGAAATCGGAGGTCTTTGGATGCGGCGGCGAAGGGGGCTCTTCGCACTTTGGCTCAGCAGCATGGAATGGAGTCGTGCTCGAGCACTCCTCCTCCTGCCTTGCAAAGGCCTGTGGGTCCACATCACTCCACTGTTTGTGCCCCTGTCCCCTGTGATCCTTCTCCTCTTTACCGCTGCTGTTCAGGAAGGACAGTTTGGTGCTGGAATAACCCTCGCCCGCTTGCATCTCTTTTAGCTCGGAGCTACTTTGCCTCCGGGAACTCTCTGGGATATTCTGCAAGGAGGAGAAGCCATACTGCTTGGCCTTGCTATGACCCCACTGGTGGTGAGCAGCAGCGTCTCTCTCGTTTACCTGTGCGTTGCCGTTTTTGTCCTCCTGGGATTCAGCCGTCCAGTCCTCTTTGGGCTGGTAATGGGCTTTTCTCTCACTAGCATCCCTCGGCTGGGGCTGCGGAGCTGGAAAACTGTGTTTGGAGGCCTGCGCAGTACTCGCGGTCTCTTGGTTGCTGTGTGCTACCTTGTAAGGGGGTAACAACTCCTCCTTTCTCGAGGGGGTCGGGCAGACTTCTGGGCCTGCTGTGCTGGGAGGTTTTTGCTGGAGAAGCTTTGCTGCAGCATCGTGCTTTCTCTCAGCCGCTGGGGGCTGGTAGAAGATAGTTGATCTGTTTGGAGTGCTTTGGTTTCCGTTTTCATCAAAGCCCAGAGTTCTGCTGGCTCCGGCCCTGTCGTAAGAGACTGGAAGAGGCGGAGAATACCCACTTTCTTTGGCCAGAGCTGGATAAAGTGTCCCGTTATTGCTTGCAGAAGGCTGGGGCACCTGGGCGTAATGCGGCTCTGGGGAAGGTACTGGGTAGACACCAGTAGGCAGCAGGGGCTGCCCCGGCTGGGCTGGCTGGGAATAGCTCTGCTTGGGCTTCACGGTGGGGCTGCTCTCCGGGCTCTTCTCCACCACGGTGTGCAGATGCCCTTCTCCAAAGGGGGCTTTCAGCAGCGGTCCCTGGGACAGGGTGCTTACGACCGGAGACCGGGCCCCTTTTGGCTGGGTTCGACCAGGCTTGGTCAGGTCCAGGCCAGCGCATGAGCTGGGCCTCTCGTGATGCCTGGTGGCTGCGTAGCTGTCGCTGCGGGTGGGAGGCAGGGGAGGTGCCTTGGGGGGCTGGCTCTTGCCGTCCGAGGAGCCCTGGCCTGGCTGCGCCCAGGAGGGAGCTGCATTGTGCCGGCTGAAGCCGTGGAGCCTGCCATGGCCGCGGCCGTCCAGCGAGGCCCGGGCCTCGCAGCTCGGAAGCAAGGCAGAGGACCTTACCTCGTACTCCTCGGAGATCCCCCGCTGGGCATCGTAGACCGTCTTGACGTACCTGATGTCAGCTTGCCTCATCCCCTCCTGCAGGCCACCTCGGGACAGCACGTTGTCAGAGGAGCAGGAGTGCTCCTTGCCGAACAGAGGAGCGGGATACTCAGGGATGCTGGAGTTGGTGGAGAAGGAGCTGTAGGCAGAGTCTCTCTTGCTGTGGAGGTGGGAGAGCTGGTCGATGCTGTTGGTGGATTTGGCTGGGGACAGGTGACAAGGGTGGTAGCCAGGGGAGGAGTGGTCCAAGCTCTCCATGCTGCCCCGGGAACTGTACTGGTCAGGACTTCTCCTCAGATAGCCATGCTCATAGCCAGAGAGATCGCTGGTTGAGGAGCTGGGGAAGAGCGAGAGAAGAGTAAAAACCCACTGTCAGCAGAGCAGACGCACAACAACTTAAAAGTCAGCTCAGAAGCAAGATGTTTAGTTTTGAGAAGTGCAGATGAAAACCCATATTTGGGCCTTACTCCATCCCCTGTTTGCAGTCATCCCAGTTCACAAAGAGGAACTGCTTGACATTGCAACACATGGCTCTTATTTACCACAGAAGGGTGGGAGGGAAACGCAGACAGAAAGACAGCGCATCTCTGGAGCCAGGGAGGATCAACCCCACCCATCAGACCTATCCAAGGCACTTGGAAAGCTGAATGAGCGCCGACGCCGCCGAGGAGGAGGAGAGGAGCACGAGAGGCGTTCTGGGGGGAATCTAATCTCTCTCTTTTTTTCCCATTTCATTTCTTTTTATGGAGATGAAGGCTATGCCCTGGCAGGCTTCCTGGAAATTCAGCTGTCCCAAGGATAGTTTGTTTGCTGCGAGAAAACTAAACTGACAAGACAGAGAAGAGATGCATGTGCTTGTGGGTGGAGGCAAGTGGGGGTGCAACAACAGAAACACTTTGAGGATGCCCCAGGAAGTCTTCACAGCCGCCTCCTCGTGTAGCTCGGCAGGAGCAGGTACACCCTGGCACCTGCTCTGACATACACTGGTGTCGAAAGAGGACTCGTGGCCACCACAGATGTGTTCAAAAAGAAGGACATTCAGGCATCTTTCTGTCAGTGGGAAGGGACCTCCTTGTGCTGGCCACAGTTCTTTTTGCATCTCACATGGGGATGTCACAAATTTATGTGGAGTTTCCCCTGGTTAATCTCTCCTCCCAGATTCAAGCAAATACACTGAAGAGTGGGGAGCGTAGCCTGAGGATTTCCCTTTTCCTCCCTCCGTTTCCAGCTCCCCTCCCTTAGATATCGCTTTCTCTAGTGTAGCTACATCCGCTGTCGTGGCGGAGCCACAGGAAAGCACCAGGAAAAGAAAGACTGCTGTCCCACGCGAAGGGCGGCAGGGCAAGGCTCAGAGCTGGAAGCAGGAGAGGAGCCTGGGTGTGCCAGGGTGCAAGCTGCAGCCTCAGCTGGCACATTTCTGTGTGCTTTGCTCCACTGGGATAACAAACCCAAACCTGCTCCGCGCAGCAGGGGAGCCGGGGATGCACAGCAGCCCTGGGAATCAGGGAGGCAGCAGGTGTGTGTGGTGCAGCCCCCTCCCTAACAAGCGTCTGCTGAAGAGCCCTAAGCTTGCTTCAGATCGCTTCCACCCTGCTGGATTAACACCCGCGAGCCCAAAGGACAGACAGGACAGACAGGAGGATGGCTGCTAAGGGTGAGGAAGGGCAGAAGGAAGCCTGTCTGCGAGGGGAAAAAGCACCAGCTGTGCAGAGAGATGCAGCCAAGCACAGAGACAGGCAGAAAGAGATGGCAAATCTCAGGTTAGAGCTGGTTTACTCATCTAAATGCACCACTCTATTTTAGTTTAAAATAAGTATCTCCCTGGCAATGCCCAGCGCAGCCCTGGCCAGCTGGCCACTAGATGTTCCCCGTGCTCCTCTTCAAGCACCCAGGAGACAGAGCGGCGCTGCCAAAGGCTCTGCCAGGAGCTGTGGCTGGGAAGCAAAGCCCTTCGGCGGGAAGTGAATATGTTACTGCCTGATCCGTGCTGGAGGCCACAGACGAACATACATTTTTTCTGCAACCATCTCCTCGCTTTTTCTAATGCTCTGTTTTCTTTTTCCTCCCCTCTGCCAAGGCTCACTCTCGCCTGTAGAAGAAATGACTTTTAAATCCCAGTGGCTATAAGGAGAGTTTCCTGCTCCTGAAACCTTTCTGCCTTTCCAGGGAAAATCCTCCGAGGCCAGAATTCACGCTTGGCTCCCCTCAAGCTGCCCCGGGGCTTACCACCAAGTACCTTCTGCGGCTGTTTAGGGTAGCTGAGAGATATGTCTTCCCTGGGCATGTCTCCTGCCTGTACACACCACACCGCCTGGCCTCACAGAAACAGCCCCGACTTGCTGGGAACCACCTCGCTGCTTCCAATCTGCCTCAGCCACAGTCCTCGGCCAAAAGCAGAGGCGCCTCATAGAACCTTCTTTCAACAGCACTAAGGTTACGCTGCGTTAACTTCTTAGAGAAACAGCCATGCACATAGACTGGACGTACACTGACGATAAAGCTGACCCCTGCAGAAAGTGATTCTCCAAACCAGGAAATCCCTCGCTGAACTTCTCCCCTGGGAGTACCGTCGGTGACGCACTGCTGTTGGCTACTCCTGCCAGCGGCTCAGGTATGCTGATGGGCACAGCTGCCCTGCTACCTACACCCTTTTCTTCTTTTTTTTTTTTTTTTTAATAGGCTAATTTTGACTTTGAACCTCTTTTCCTTTGCTGGGGACACAACCATCTTGCGTTTCTCCAGGGGAGCAGTCCACAGGATGCAGAGCAGGACTCCAGCTCCTGCACCCAAATCCACAGAAAGCTGCATTAATGTCCTGACGGCAGGCTCCCATCTTGGTAGAAAGGGGGATTTCTCAAGCAATTAATTTCCTAGCTGTTAATGACCTCACAGAGCACTTAAAGGAGGAAAACACGGCCACTTTACCTGGGTAACCAAACAGGAACCAAAGCCTTCCTAACTCTAATCCTAACCTTGGCTGTTTGTAAATCTGTCCAGCTGCATGGACTTGACTGGTAACATTTTTCCACCACATCTTTTGTCCCCTTCCTTCACTCCAGCGCTCGCGATTTTGTTGTCAGTACTGTCAAGACTCACCCTTGAGCATGAGGCAGAGCCTCCCTGAAGACAGCAGGACACTGGAAACAAGGAGGACACGGGACTGGGGTACTAGGTCAGAGGCTTGACAGCCTCATTTCTACACCCATGAGAGATATGTGAAAACAGAGTAATTGATGCTAAATTAAAAACACACACTGCTTTACATCTCTGCCCATGCAGCACAGGACCACAGCTGCGCAGTGCTTACCTGGAGTGGTAGGACTGATGCCAAGGGGTGCCAAGCGTACCCTGAGATATTTGCATCATGCTGGGATCGGGTTGGTTCTCCGCAAGTTTGGTTGAATGCCAGGAGTGAGGTCGGCCCGGAGTTTCAGTCCGCCTAGGTGAAAGCAGAAGGATTTTGCACATCAGCAACAGGCCGGCTCTTCCAAGGAAGACGAATGTGAAGCAACACCAACAGCCACATTTAAAATCGCTCGTGCTCCCTTCTCTTTCACTGCTACGTTCTTGCCTCTTCCAAGCGAATCAAGCAGTAATCATGCACCGTTTCGGACACTCACACAACACGTTGCCCCTCGTATTTGCAAGGCAACGTGGGCAGACAAACGGGTTATCACCGAATGCAGGGGGTCTTCCCCTCCACCTCCCAGCCAGGAGCCTTACGCCTCGGGGACCAGCCGGGGGGACCCATTCCCAGGGATCGGTTTACGGGCTGGACTGCGCGCGGACTCCCACACCATGCACCAGGCAGGGCGGCCGCGAGCAATTCCTACGGATGCTGAAGGAGCGCTTTTCTCAAAAGCTTCCCTTCGTTTAAAGTGATGGCTGGCAAAGTCATCCAAAGAATCAAATACCACGAGGGGGTGGAAGCCCGCACAACGCTGTTTTGATCTTGTCTCAGTGCTTATAAAAATGCAGGAGGAGACATGACAACCAAGCGCCAGTAATGTGTGTCCCTCGCGTCCCCCAGGGCCTTGCAGCTGGCCAGCTGTCCCCCTGCAGCACGTGAGCCTGGGTGCGTACCCTGGCACGGCACGGCACGGCACGGCACGGCACGGCACGGCACGGCACGGCACGGCACGGCGGCCTTCGCTTGCTTCAGTCACCAAGGCAAAGGAAGGCCTCCATCAGCTCTCAGGAGAAAAAAACCCACACCGACAACCTTATTTAAAGCACATAATGGTGCAATGGAAAGTCAAAGCAGGGGATTAACGATCAAGTACCCTGAACATGCCGCACAGACTCTCCTTTGCCCCAGCCTTTGGGCTTGTCCTTAATCCTCCCTCTGCTTTCCGTGGGGGATCCCTCCCCCTGCTCTAGCACTCATCTCCGCAGTTTCTAACTCTTCCTGGGAGAAAGAGGAGCAGTACTGGACCCGCGTACCACTGAAGCCCCAAATGTGACAGCCTGCAGGACCATCTCGACTACCTATAAAGCATAAACGCGAGAGGTGGATATGATGCATCTTTAAAGTCTTTGTCTCACTGAAAATTTCACGGTACAGCATGTCCCGAATAAGTCAGTAAAACAGATTAAAATGCACTCTGCAGATGTAAACCAGACACTGAAAGAGGACTCTCCTAGTACTGCCTGAGACTGTGAAAAGAAACAATACAGGAAAATGTACAAAGCAAAAAACGATAGCTAGGGTCAGGCCCTTTACTAGCCAGCACAAGTTAACACTGGCACTGGCTGGTTTTCTACGGCATGGAAAAGCATTGGCAGAAAGTGAGAGGTAGAACCACTTCACCAGTAGGTTTGCCATGCAGATCTCAGAAGCACAGGTCATCCTCTCATCATCAGCTAAAAGACGAAACAAAAAGGGACATTCTTTTCCTTTTCACATTCTGACAGGATTGTCTTAAGGAAAGCTGAACTGAAGGTTTACAGAGGGCGAGCTGGACCAAACACCGTTTCAACATTACGTGTGTTTAAAACAGAGCACTTTTGTTAAGCTCCTTGCCCAGAGAAACACGGAAGCTGAACACTGCCGGACGGGAAGTTCACAAAACTGTTTATTAGGCATAACCCCCATTCTTGCTTTTTCCATTGCAGAGATTTAAAGACTCTCTTTGTACTTTCGAGTAGCACGAGCCCCCAGCATTATTTTTTTGCTTGGGAAAGCACCCTGAATGATCCAAGCAAAGCACGTTCTCCCTTGATTTGATGAGTCAAACGTTGCAAGGGAGCCGCGTAGCCAATCTTCCGAGGTGCAGGTATTTTAAACCCTTTTGGTTGATATCCTTGTAATAATACAACACATGGACAGCGAAGCTGTGAATTTAAGTCAGAAGACATGCCGTACCAGCTCAGTGCAGGATAACCTTGCATTGTTTCCACACCTACCTGATCCTGGAAACGTGGATTAAGGGTAACCGAATCTTAGCCAAGCTTAAGCCAAGAGAGGCAGCGCTGCGGTACACATGATCTCCAGCTCATGTTGCAGACTCCCGCAGGTGATCTCCAAGGAGGCGGCAGGATGGAAGTATGGAGGGTCTCCGCGCACACGCGTGCACCGAAAGGCAGAGAACAGGGCCCTGATCCAGTCCCCACCGAATCCACCGAAAGACTCTCCCCGAGACAGAGCTTAGAGGCTGTACAGGAAAGGCACAGCCGATGCTGCCGGTGTCTCTGTGTGGGCGTTCAGGGAACGCCAAGAATTTCCCACCTTCAGCCTTCTGCAACACCTGAAAATAGCACCTTGCTTCACCCTACTTCCTTAAGCTTACTTTATAATTATTATTGCCTAATTAGGGAAAAGGACCGGAACTGCAGCACAATACGACAGTGAGCACCGCAGCGTCTACAGGAGAACAGCGCTCTCCCGTTACAGACAGAGGGGGAGCCGAACATGGTTAATCTGCCCATTTTGCAACAGCTTTTGGTTACGCGTGCTTTACTGCAGAGCACAACTTCCAGGGCGCAATAAAAACCAGCGCGAGATGAACCTCTTTTTGGCTAGTGGGGCAGCGCTGCTTTTGTAAAGCCCACAACGTCAGATCCTGATTCAGCCCAGACAAACTGGCTGTGCGATAAAACTTGCAAAGCAGCTAATTCCTGACCTGAGTGAAGACAAATGAATCATTAGATCTCTAACTGGGAGAAATTTGGTGTAGCTCAGTCGCCTTGAACAAAACCAGGAGCAACAGCTGACACTTTGTTCCAGGAGGCTGCAGGATTTCAAAATGCAGAACTGTAATAATAATAACAACAACAACAACAATAAAAAAATTACCTCAGCCCCTTATCCTTATACTAGTTCCTCAAGGGCTGCGCCTGCACCATACTTGCAAAAGTGCCTGGACAATCCTATTACTAAAAAATTCTCCATTTCAGATAATAGAGAAAGCGATCCCTCTGTTCTAAGAGCCGCGGCTGGAAAAGAGACTCCTGCTTCCTCCCAGACACCTCCAGTGATCAGATAAACTTGGGCATCCAGGTCAGGCTGGCATCACGACAAACGCCTCGGAGCAAAGACACCTGAAGAAGTCAGTGGACCTCGATGCAATGCTGGCATCTAAATAGGCTCTGTGGCAGCTGTAACACTGATTACATACCAGATAATGCCAAATTCACACCGTAAACTGGAAAACCAAAGGGAAAAGAATAGTCTTTAATCTCGTCCAGCTGCTGTTATCTGGGTGCTCCTTGTTGCTATACTAGTCACAGCATTTTCAGACAGAAACGTGACCGGCACATTAGCAGGCTCCTCTAATGCCGTCTGGCAAAGGCTTGAGGCAGTCTGGGCTGCGACACAGACCAGACTGGCATTTCGGAGGACCTTTACCATTAATAGCTCTCTAGCTCTCTCTTATTAGGAAGAGCTGAGCGTGTTCTCCGTAATCTTTTTATGCTTTGTATGCAAAACAGTAATGGAACTTTATAAAGACACCTTGGCATTAACTCTACAAAAGAATCGGCATCTACAGAGCAGCCACCTGAAGCTTTCTTCCCAGTATAACTGAAAGGGTGATTTACCTTTTTCCCAAGGTTACAAACTAAAACCATCCAGAGCAATGTATCCAGTCTAATTTCCGTTCTTTACGTACTGTCCCTTACCGGTGCCAGAATACATGCACAGCCTGAGCGCTTTGCAATCCAAACATGCTCCAGCCCAGTGTCCTCCAAGTGCAAGCAGACACTTCTGTGTAAAAAGGCCCATCTTTAACCAAAGCAAACAACCTGGCTTCTTCAAATCGCCATTTTCATTTTTTCTACATTTGTGTAGAAAAGTTTCCCTTTTCCTAAACCGCCGAGTGCAGCAGCCTTGGAAGAAAAGAAGAAGATGCTGAGATAACCCCTGCAAAGTTCTGTTCTCCACGTTTCTGACAGCGGCACCGTGCTTTGGCTGAGGTCAAGGAGCTGACCAATTAACAACTCAGAGCAATCAATGCCCCAACAAACTGATCTATTTCTACCGCGACAACCCACAGAGCTTGTGGGGAGTTAAGTTTTCATCATCCAAGATGGCTGAATAGAGACCATTTGTGAACAGTTCTTCTGACACTGACCTTGTGCTCATTTTTTCTCTGTCCCAGCAAGCTTCAAAAACCTCCTCAGCAGAGAACGGGGAACACGGAAGATAAAGGCAGCAAATCCTTTCAAGAAAAGCATCCCTCCCCAGGGGGCAAAGCCCATCTCCCAATCCAGGCAGGAGCAGTAGTCACTGGGCCGCATTCTCCATGACCTGCAGGGGGGGTTTTGGCCAGCTGCTGGTGTTAATGGGCAGTAGGTTCCTTCTACCTGGAGAGACTCTGATCATAGCAATTTGCGTGTACCCTCCCAGGGCGACTGTCTACCTGCACAAACGCAAAGCACAAATAACAATCTGAACTTTCGCCGCTGTGGACCTGTCTCCAAGCTGGCCACATCTGAAAGGAGCGCTAGCGGAACAAGGATAGGTTCTACAGACATCCTAGCGTGCTGCTGCGGTCCCTATGCCTAGCTATTAAGCAGGAGATGAAGGAAAAACTAAAGCACTCCGAAGCCTATTAGGATTTCGACCGAGCGAGGCCACAATCTACTCAAAGCGATGTCGCACTTAATTAAGGTTCAGTCATGGTTCTAAAAATAAGCATAACAGGCGAGGCCAATCAGAAAGAAGTCGGACCATAATGGCGTCAGCTTGACGTGTCTTTCACTGAATCTGTCTTTTTAGGCTTACAGAGCCCTTCTGGTAAATTCTGCAGCAGGAGAGATCTGGAGTGAACTCTGCCCCTTCACAATTTTGACTAAAAGGGAGGAGAATTTGTTAGAAAGACCTGAAGTACACGAAGTGGATCTCGGGCAAGAGTGTCTCCTCACCTATAAAGGAAAGGGAGAGTCATGCCCCCCACCCCATTTTATATTCGGATTAAAACTTTCCCTAAGTAAAAAAAAAACACTGAAAAACCCATCACTTCAGAACACTTAGGTGGAACGCGTGAATATTCTCATAGCAGTACACAACTTTCTTTTCCACAGTATGTTAATCTTTGCCACTTCTAGAGGACAACTCCCCACCCACGGAATCCCTTCAGAGTATCTCACAGTTTTCAGCAATTTCAGTTTTAAACAATCCCCCCACAAAAGAAAAAAAACAACTTGAGAAAAATACCCCAGCCGAGTTCCAAGTTCAGGGCTCTACCCCAGACCAGTCTGGCCTCATTTCTCTCTCGGGCCCCTCTCCCAGTGGCACAGGCAGATGTTGTGCCTGCGTGTTGTTGCCAGTTGACATGTCAGACGCTATTTGTTTTTTCCCTTTGACGAGCGTCACTTGGGATGTCTGGGTTGCATCAGACCAGGCCCTCGGTGCCACGTCAGAACTGGAAGACAGGTAACGAGCTCCCTGAAGTCTCTCTGGGGCAAAGAAGCAGAGAATCAGAGGCTTCTGCTCAGATTTCCTACCATTACCATCGCCAACTCCTCGGGAGAGAAAAGCCCCGTGTGAAAGCAGAGATAACAGCCACGTACGTGGATGTACACACAGACTTTTTCTACCATTCTTCTCAACTCCACGTGCAGGAAACGGCCTGTCTCTCTTCCTCTTCTCCTCTCTCTGGCGCCAAAAGCAGGCAGAGAAAACGGTGCAGAAAGATTATTTTGTGCATGGGAAGGATCGAGGGCACAGCAATGCTCATCACGCTGCCGCTGGTAAGGGCAAGGGGTGCCTGGCTGAGGATACACGAAAGCGTCAGGCACTACAGCAAAATTTGCCATTTTGCAGGAGACCAATGATGGCTTTTCTTGAAAGAAACGCGCTCTGCCCCAGGCTGCAGAAGGAAGTGCTGGGATCACTCAGAGGTGATGGCAGCTGTGAGCAACGGTCGCTCCTTAGTTGAACTCAGGAACAGTCAAACATTGTAATTAATGATTATTGGTCTTGCACATCACACCTCTGCGTTATCACATTTCTTTAGTAACCCCCGGGTTGTCTTATCCAAGAAAGAGGCATTTATCCGTTTTCCAGAAAAGGAAACAAAGGCCTCAAGAGGTGAAGTGACTTAGGTAAAATCACCCAGCAGGCCCGCGGCAGAGCGCGGCGCTAGGAACTGGGCCGAGTGCTGCTGCTTCCATTTCCCTTTGCCCAAGCATTTGTCTGACAGGCAATATTTAGACTGACTCTGCCCTACGCAAAGAAAGGGTCCCACTGACATTCCCTGACACTAACCAGACAACACACTTGGACAGGAACAGTCGTTAGTGGGAGAGGTGACGTATACAAGCTTCATTCTTGCCGATTACTCGATTCAAGGACTTTGTCCTTCTGGGATCTTCTGACAGCTTTCTTTTTTAAAGAAAGCATTACCAAGCAACGCGGTAAGTATGATTTAAATTGCAAAATAAAGAGGATTTCAGATGTCTATTTTGAGGAAGTACTTGCTGCCAGCATAGTCCATCTGCGCCGCTCACACAGGACTGCAGCTTGGATATTTGGGAGCCAAGACAGGCTCCCGCCTGGTGCTTAGAGCATGCGTAGGATACAACGAGGAGCTGCTGAGCACTGCATTAAAGACCCGCTGCGACTTTCCTCTTCTTGCTACACTTTTACCATTTCCTTTGCTGGTGAAAAAAAAAAAAAAAAAAAAAAAAGAAGGAACAGACATAGAAAACAGACAGCTGACTAACTTACAGCCTTTGAGAAAGACCCTATTATTTCCCATCTTCTCCAGCCATTCACATCATCTCAGAAAATCTCAGCAGCCAGACCTTACAGTGGCTTCCCCTGCCCATGGCTTTGCAGAAGGCACAGAGCTGCACTGATTTATCTGTACGGATGAATCGGCCCAACGGGCTTAATTCAAATAATTTTTCCTCATTCTTCTCCAGTCAGTAAATTAGTTAAAAAGACAGAAAAACAAGCATAGCTTAGATTCTTTCGCACCCCGATATCAAACACACAGCAACTTGCAACAGGAGAGACTTAGAAACAATGGAAGGAATGTGTTTTCCTAGTCTCGTTCGGTGCTTAGGAGGAACTCCGTGGCTGGCAGCAGAAACGCTGCCCTGTGAGCCTGATTATCCCAACGTAAAGCGGACAATGAGTCACGGCAGGTAACCAAGGGGATTTGCAGGGCAAGCGTTTCAGACAGTAGCTCGGCTCTGCTCTGAGTTCCAGGGCTACAAATCACAGGCAACGCTAATAAACTCAACACCAAAGAGTGCGCGCAGAAATGATAAATGGGAGAGAGGAAGGTCCTTTAGGTGTGTGCAGTGAATGTCTGTACGTGTGTACGTGCATTTGTGTGTGCGTGTGTGTATCTGTTCACAAACAAACTGCTTGCTGAGGTACTCTAAGGGAAAAAAAAGGCAAAGGGTTTCAAGGGGAGCCTGAATTTTTAGCTAGTCGGGTGAACTCGTGCTTTACTCCTAGCTGGGAATTCGCCTTCCCACTGTTCCTGCAGGGACCGAGTGGGATAGGTGGCCGTCCTTGAGTGTATCACTGGGACTTACACCAGTGGACTGAATGAAACAGCAAATCCGCAGTGATCTAATGCGATTCAAGCCACAGAATGGCTAACGGACCTGTCCTCTCCCTCAGGGAAACTTTTTTTTGATGAAAGACACCCCTGCATCCGGATTTCTAGACCTAATTCTCTCCTCCTCACCTCGGATTGCTCTTTCCTGATGGGTAGAGCTGCAGTAACTGGGCTGCACTGGCTGGCAATACCACCCCAGCCTCGTTTAATTTGCGCAGCAGAGGGAACGAGGCGAGCTTCGGTGAGCAATCTTGAGTGTGCACTCGGGCGGGTGAACGGCAGCCTGGCGCTGTGCGCTCCTTTCCATAGATGCTCAGCCGCAACACCTGAGAGACAGGTCCCGAGCTCTGCCTTCCCCTTCGACTGGGGACGTTCATTCATCACCCCAAATTTCAGAAACCCATCGGGACTGCGGGCAGCCTGCCGCCTTCATCACCTAGGGTGAGTCTGTGGAAAGTAAAGCAGCAGGGGAATTGCACCCGGTGCTAGAGCCAAAACAAAGGCTGCTGAGTCTGAAATACCCTCCCACACTCAAATCCTTATGCATTAAAGCAACTTCCTGTTCCTAACCAAAGCTTCAACCCGAGTTAAACTGAGATACGGAGACACAGCCTCCGACGCCGCCGGAAAAGTATAGCAAAACATTGGCTCTGCATCCAAAGACAAATTAATCCAAGTGAAAGGCTAAGCTTTGGAGCTTCTGCAAAGATCTGCTAAAGTTGGACAGGCAAGTGGGATTTACAAATGGGCATACGCTGAATAACTCATTGCTGTAGGAAAGTGGTGGATGCATGGGAACTCCTTTCCCAAATTCACTGTGGGTCACGTGCCTCAGAACTGCAGAGTCCCACACTCCAGTCAGAGATAAATCTCACCCTCTAAAATCTGCTCCACCTGAGAGATAAGTTATGGTGCAAATCTGGAGGAAAGCAATACAGATTTGGTGAGGTTGCACACATGAACACTGGCGGAAGAGCTGAGCCCTTTCTCCTCCCTCTGCAGCCACCCAGGCCGCGCAGGGTCAGCATCCGTAACTGTCTGCAGGGGCTAAAAGCTGGAGCAACTCCACTAAGGTCAGTGAGTTTGCTCCAGAAGTGCATTCTTGCCGATAAGATCAGAACTTGACTTCACGTGCTGCATTCCCTTCTCAGCTGCTCACTAACAGGCGCTGGGCCGCATTTCCTCCAGCTATAGGAAATCAGTGTAGTTTCTTGACTTCAAGTCGGTCAAAATCTGGCCTGAATGCAATGTTGCCAATAAAAGTCACCGCTTTGACTCCATGGTGCAAATCTCAGAAGACCGAGACACAAAAATCTATGAGGTCATCCAGATTACCATCTGATTGACGTAAGAGGCTCTTCCGAGGCCAGCAAAAGCTTTGCCTGAGTAAACGCTGTAGGATTTGGTCCTAAACTGCACGGACAAAGAAAAGACATCAGGCTCTGCCACAGCACTGGCTGACCCAGAGCAATTCAAGAAACTGACTTCTGAAGACATTTCATCCTTTTAAAATGCAGACAGGTACCCGGCAGCGTTGTCACAAATGCCAAACTCCCACTGAAACTCACCAACTCGGAAGGAGCCAGGTGGGTTTGGAAACCCAGGCACCTAAAGCTGGGAAATCACAGCAGTCTTACATCACTTCTGCGGAGATATTTTGGTCCAGCCCCTCTGATGACCTTTACCACCACTGCCAAACTTTTTTGAGGAGAAAGAACACCTCTTCCTGGACTCCTTCTCAGTGAGTCACCCTCAGGCATATTGGCAGCCAAAGCAGTAACTATTTTACGCCCAGCCCTATGTAAATGTTACTGACACCCAGCAACATTGATGCTTGACTCAAGGCCCAAAAGGTGACTTCATTTCCCTGGCACCACGCTGAGTGCAAAGAAGCCTTGGGAAAGGGTGGGTGTGAGGTAAGGAACTGTCCTGGACCTCTTCCACCGCCTGACGCCGCAGACGCTGGGGATTCATGCTGCTCCGCTCCAGCATAGCGCTGCCCTCGCTCCCGCAAGAGGGAAGCGGGGTTTGCCAGCAGCTTTCCAAGAACAGCAGCCATAAAATACACATGGCAGATAGGGACACAGACACACACATTCTCACCTGGTCTTCAGCCGTAATTTAACTCCTCCCGACCACGTGGTTTTGCTGGGCTGAAAGTCAGAGGTCACGCAGTCCTGCCTGAGCGGGTTGGGAGACAGGTCGGCGCATCCCTTTGCTGCATGTGTGTCCCTGTCAAAAGAAACCAAGGCCGTGTAAACATCGACACACAAAACCCTCTGCCTTTGTATAAAGATTTAATAAATCTTTAATAAACCTTTAATAAAGATTTTAGGAAAGAAGGTGATACACAGACCCAGGGGGCAAGGCAAGGGCATCAATCGAGTTTTTGAAAAGTGCAAACAAAGTGTCACAGAAAGCCACATGTATCCCTTTTCTGCTCTATGTCGTCGCCCAGGAAGGCTCTGAGAGTGAGATTTTGCTCCCCTTTATAGCTATAGTGGCCCCTGCGAGTGCCCCTCGCCACCGTTTTGGAGGAGCTGCACAACACCGCAGCACTGCTGCTCGGCACATGGCAGTGAGATCAGCTGCAGCATCCACGGCACAAAGCTCATTATCCTACATCTGCATTTTGAAACTCTACATCCCTAAGTGTGGAGTTCAGGGGTTCCATGCCTTGTCCACAGGAAACCACCTTACCAGAGCTCAGGGAACGCTGCGAACGCACAAGAGAAAAGCTACGAGAAAGGTCCACACAGTGAGAGGAAGAAAGAGAAGCCTAGGCCCCCCCTCCCCTGATATTTCCACAAAGTTAGCAAACAAATATTTACCCCGCTTCATCGCACGCATGCAGAAGTCACACAAACATCACGCAACCATCACTTCCGCTCCTTCCTTTTCCCAGGCACCGGAGAGCCTGAAACGATCCGGTATTCCGACTTGCTCCCATTTTTATCACTGAAACGCGGGAGAGATTTGAAATTTCTGCTCGCTCAGGCAACCCCCGTGCTGAATAAAAGCGCGTCTGAAAGGACCCCCTCGGTGCCTGCCGCCGCCGCAGCGGGCCCCGGCCCAAGGTGCGCCGTAATTGCCTCTTGTTGTGTGCTTAGCGCGCTGCAGGCTGAGCGCACATGCCGGCATCTGGGGCTTTGGATGGCTGAGATGGCTTGGATGCCATTCCGGTGAGAGGCCAGCCGTCTTTGTGTCCGGCTCAGTCCTCCCCCACGCTCCCTCCCCAAGCCCCCACGTGCCAGGCAGGAATGTTAAGCCTCCCATTGCGGATGAGATATACCAGGGAAGCGCAGCAGCACTTTCACCTAGATTAGGGAAAGCGACTGGTCCGGAACGGCCTTTTTGCTCGCCCTGCTTATCTCCATCCAAATTTTACCCCAAATCCTGCCTTAGCTGCCTTTTCTTTCCGTGTGCCAAATCCCGTTCTGCTTTATCCCTGCGCCCCTCTCCTCTGAGAGGATGTCAAGCCTCTCCTCACGCTGGAAAGATCCGCCCCCTGCTCCCGTACCAGCCTTGCTCTATACCAGGAGCACAACCTGCTTTGCTGCAGCCCTGTCAGGTGCCAACACCACTAACTGCTCCATTTCTCTTTGCTTACCAAGCTTGCCACGAAAAACTACTAATTTTTAAAGGAGGTTTCACTGCAAGATAGAGAAAGGACAGAAGGCTGGCTACAGATGAGGGTTTAAAAGATTGCACATAAACAATTTACACGTACAAATAGGTATATGATTTTGTAAGCAAAATATATCTACAGCTGTGGTGTTCAGAGGACAAAGTCCTCTATTTAAGGCTTTGTATGGCAACACTGGAGAGATGGTCCCAGCCACAAAGAACTGCATTTCTGCCCCTACAACGCAGCCCCGGAGACATTTCTGTGACAAGGGGCCCCACAAAGCCCCCGGGAGCGTTTAAGCACAGCTCCAATTCGCGGCGAGGCCGCTGCGTATCATGCTGAAGCCTAATGAGGTGTCTCGCTGACAGCATCGTGGCAGGATCCCATTAGAGGGGAAAGGATCTCAGCAGAGGCACTTGTCTTAACTCCGGGGCAAATCCTCACCTCCCTACTCAGGCCTCGTTTCCCAGACTGGGAACTACCACTCCTTACACCTCCCTGGTTTGCTAACGGGGCCGTGAAGAGAAGATACGGTTCACCTGAAGATCCTTCACAGGCAGCGCCGTGCTGGGGTGACACGACCTGAGTCAGGCCCTTGGCTGTGACCGCACCTCGGGGTGGCCCTTGCGCGCGTCCGAACCGCGGGGTCACTGCTGGGCGCTGGCCCCGCAGCCTTATTCGCAGAAGTGCCACCGCCTGTGGCTCCTGCTGATCCTGAGGGGCAATGCAGGTGCTGAGCCCCTCTGGAAAAGGCACCTGGATGTCCCAAAGTTCCGCCGGCCGCCACGGCGCTATAGCCGTCACCACAACACCGGGATGCTTACACAGTCAAGGCGATTTCTTTGAGGCAATTCTCAGAGTGCTGTTTCAACCTGCTTGAAAGCAGATACCGACACAGTAGAAGACGACCTTTGCCACGTTCACAGGAGACGCTTCCGCTCAGCAGTGACCTTTCCTAGCACACCTCCAGCAGCGCTGTCGTAACCTCCCCATTTGCTTCTTAAATAGCAGATTTTGGCTCACCCGGGCTCCACAATAGCCGTGCTCCTGCAGTGAGTAAAGCTGCTCACGTCTTCCCTCCGGTCAGCTATCTCCAAAGGAGCCAGTAACAATATTTAGGACTGGGAAACTGCCCCAAATACATTAAAAGGAATAATCAGCAGCCTGAGAAAATGACAGAATGGGGTAAGTGCCTACAGCTTCCCAGTCACCACAGCCTAGTGATCTTTCAGCACTTAGTGTCTCCTTTTTTTTTTTCTTAAAAACAGTTTTTGAAACACGTGAAGGAAGCGAGAGACAACACAGACTCTAAACTCTGCTGTGAGCAGAGCTTTCTAAGTATGTCACTTCCAAGCGTTCCCATATGGATCCACACAGACCCAGCCCTCACAATCGGCAGCTACAGGCAGCGGGAGGGTAAGCAGCTTGGGTGTTCCCCTCGCACAGCGAGAAACCCGTGCTTGCCAGCATGCATAACTTTGGGGTTTACCTCCCAGAGACAAAGAAACGTTAATTAGTGTCTGCATGGGCTCTGGGGTTGTTGTTTGGGGGTAAGAAGGAAATGCAACGGGGTTTTTCCCGAGCCTCTTAAAAAACTGTAATTACTGAGCTCTGTGTGGAACGGCGGGCTCAATAAGACATTGAAAACTAATCAGCCAGTCTATAAATAACACCATTAATCAAGCCCAGTGGAGAACACAAGAGATGAGGATCCTTCCACCAGTGAAGCGCACACACACCAGGGATGGAGCACAGCAGCTCTCCGGCAGCGGCCCCCGCCGCGTGCTTTGCCGGAGAGGAGGATGCCCACGCAGGGGTGCCTCCAGCGAGAGCACAGCTGGCCGAGCAGGGAAATACCCGGGGCCAGCATCGGGGCTGCAGCTCCAGAGGTGGAGACCTCCCCCAAACAGCACCCACAAACCCAGCACCTTTCGTCCCCTTGCAGCTTTCTGCCTCACACTCAGTGGAGCGACCCGACTGCTTACCCTGGAATATTTTCTAAGACATTTCTAAATCATTTTCTAAGGCAGCTCGGTCTAATGACCAGGAGTGTGCTAATCTCTATAAAGATACTTCTTCAACCATTACATGGAAACAGCCACCCTAGTGCAAAGATGCTCAGGGCCTACCTTGTGTCTTGACTGTCGCCACTCACACCCGCTCCTTAGAACAACCGCTCTCCGAAAACCTGAGCTGCCCCCCAGGACGGCACGGCGCGATGGCTCTCTGCAACAGCCCCCAGCCCGCTGGGATGCTCTCTAAGGCCAGGGCTGCATTTTATTTCGGGATGCTGCAAAGTGCCTCCTCACAATTGCACAGCTAAAACGTACCCCGGGCAAGGAGTGGCCCGCAGTTGTTCTTTTTGTTGTCACGTTGTACGTAAAGCTCGCAAACGGGAGACAGGAAACCCAGCGCAGTCTATTTAAAACTCCTTCACCTCCCACCTGAGGCTAGCAGCTGCCTCTGAAATCTTTCCTTTTCCTCCAAGTTCATGTTTAATTATGAATTGTTATTTATACTTGGTGCTTCCATGGTGCCTTTGGTATTTAATACCACACGTGTTAATGAGTAGCTGTACAAAGACATTCTGCTCGGCTTTTCTCTCAGCTAAAAATATGGCCTGTTAGCATTTTTTTCTTGATGCTTGGTCAACAAACAGCAGAAGAATACACTAGTACCGATTTCAGCCTTTTTAAAAGAAAAGCCTGCTCCTTGGAAGTTTCATTGCCCCGCAGCTTGGTTGCCTCTGCCTTGTGCAGAGAGCACCAGCTGCCAGAAAGAGGCAGCACCTCTTGAGCCACGCGGCAGCATCTCCTCTGCACACCCAGCGCTGCCTTTTCTGAAGCAGACATCTGCGAAACGTTTCCCTGTTTTCCACTGCTCTCTTCTGAGCTCTACAAGAAAGCACGGGTGGCCTTATTTTATATTAATCAATTCTCTACAAGACCGGTTTGCCTGTTGCTGCCATCCGAGGTCTCGTGTCCTTCCAAACCGTCACAATCCCTGCAGGAGATCCTTTGCTTCTGACCATGGACCACTCTGACCTCCTCCGGCCACCTCATCTGTCTCCTGCGCTGACCTCCTGTTGCCTGCATACTCGAAACGTTTCACACCAACCTTTTGGGCTCTCGGCTCTTCTTTCTCAATTTCTTCAGTCTTCCTTATCCTTGTTTATAATCTCCACATTCCAGCACAGATTGGTTTCCTAAATCAAGCCTAGGTAATAAGTGGGAGCGCATGCCTCTGCCCAGCAGATTCCCCAACAATTCAGTCTGAACTGGCTGACCAGTTTCAGCCAGGGTCTGCGGAGATATTATTCTCAATGAATTAAACTCAATGTTTCATAAAAATAGTTGGCTGAGTAATGGAAGCAGCACAAATCCTTGCCTTCATTGAGGAAACGCTGCGGTGTGAGCTCAGCTGCCTGGCTAAACTCCCAAAGAGGAAAGAGATTTTAGACAGGGAAACCATACAACCCCAAACTTCTGAAGTTTTGTCTGCTCATAGCATTTGTTTTCCAGCACATCAGCCTTACGCTTCTGTCTGCCATACCATCCTATACTCTGCTTTTCTGCTTAACTGTCTGTAGTTGCAGGTAAGAGTCTAGATTACAGCTGAGATCATCCAGGAACAGCACCAGGAACGATGTTTAAAAATGATTAAAGTTGGGGTTTTTTTAAATTTCATAATGGGTATTTTTCTAATGGTTCTACCTCTTGGAGTCGTGATTACTTATTTTAAACTAACGCCAGCTTTGCTGCCACGGTAATAGAAGACCTAAGTCCCAGATGATCAAATCCCCAAACGTTAATAGGTTTAGTAATTTTTAATGTCTCATTACTTCTAGGCTCAATATTATTCCTTGAAAAGAGGATGGAGCTTAAATTCTGATCACTGGGGATCAACAGGAGTGCTTATAACCACTATCAGAATTAAAGGCTTTCCTAGAAAAGTAACTGCTCACACACGGATGCTTCTGAAATTGAGATTAAAGCAAGGAACTCCTCTTCCAAGTTCTACAGTGATTTGTAGGCATTTCCTGATATTTTTTCCCTCTGTCTTACATCAGAGCGTAAGAGCAGCCCTCCTCCACTACAGAAACAGCCAACAGCACAGCGCAGCCACGAAAATAAGAAGCAGCAACAAAGCAGAACTTGGCTCCAACAGCCCTGCGAGGAGGGAGATGAAGGAGTTAAGGCTGCAGTTTTATCCTTACAGCACCCCGTGTTACACAATGTCACAGGGCGTCCTGAGATCCCCAGCTCAGCCGAGTGACTTAAGGAGAGTCCGGCAGCTTCACCTCTGGCTATCCTCATCCTGCAGGCTCCAGGCAAGCTCTCAGCAGCTGATGAGCTGGAATTGCGTCTCCTTGTGAACGAAAACGCCAGCTCCGTGACAGTTCCCCACCTCCTGGCAAACAGCAAGCCTTCCGGCCTCCTCCGTGCTGTTAAGGAGAGGGCTCCCGCGCGCAGGGCTGCAGGAGGGGACAGAGATCACGCTCATCCCGGGCACCGACCTTGCACTTGCCAGTGGGCACGCTGCTTTGCAGATCCTCCTGCTCCGCCTCAAGTGAAAAGACTGGATTGCTTACGTATTTCTTATTTTGTTACCTCCTGTGGCTGGTCCAGAAATAGCCCGTAATCCACCTATCTGTCACGCTCACAGAATCTCCTTTAGCTGAAGTGGAAGCGCCCCGTGTGTCAGAGCACAAAGGCCCGGGTCCCCTCCGGCACAGAGCACATGTGGGTCTCCACTGGCAGCGGCAACGTCTGCCCAGGTTTGTCAGCCTGAGCTCACGGGACCCCTGAGCCAGACACAGAGCCAAGACCAGCTGGAAATACGTGGGCAAAACAACTTCTTTCATCAGAAAAATTCTCATCAATTGAACCGATTCTCCTTGGAAGGCATGCAGTTTGGACTAAAGCTTTTGCTAGGAAAGGGCTCATCGAGCACATGAACCTTGGGACCGAATTAGGTATTCTTCCCACAGTTCAGCACCAACATCCAAGTCTCCAGTAGAAACAATAATATCCATGTCTTGGACTCATATGGGTCAGTAGAGCTCGGGGAAAAAACCACAACCCAAAACCATTCAGCATGCTGCGGGCTGCTGCTTCTAAGAAACAGGACTATTTAACCCAAATTTTTTTTGTATGCATCACAGGCACATCCATGCTGATACCTGTTAAGACAGGATTAGTAGAGCTGACCTTTGTGCCATAAGCCAATCACCAAAAGGGAAAAGAAGAAAATTTCCAGGAACAGTGCAGAGGCTTTTCTAAATGCACAGGCCACCGCTTGAAGGCAAATCAGAGGGCTAAGAAATCACGGAGCTCTCTTGGGAAGGCAAATTTAAATAGATACATCTCACATTCAAACAGCCATCACTTTCAATCTAATGGCTCCTACGTGGTCACACCAAGCACACAGTATTTCAGGGCAAAGAAACACAGAGGCCAAGAACTCACTTGGAATTAATTCAGACAGCTTTTCTTCCAGGAGGGCTCTTCACTTACACAGCTCCAACTTAAACAACTTCAATGAGCACTGACCTTCAGGTCCACCGAGAAAAAATCTGGAGAAAGGAGACTGCATTTTGACTGCGCGATACCATCCAGTCCCGCTTGTCCAGTGTTTTTCTGGCTTTCCCTTTTCTCTGAGATTGGATGGGTGTTGTTTGACCTGACCTCAATCCCACAATCTGGCTGTGTTGTGTTTGCACAGACCCACACAAACAAGCTGCTCCGGCGCCGTACCTGTTTGCAAGCAGAGATCTGAAAGGAGTATTCGCATTCATTTGGGTTCCTCACTTCATTTGGTATTGGCCAAGGGATCTTTGAGAAAATGAACTCCCTCTTTGTCTGTGAGAGAGACCTAATCCTCGTTTTGCCCTGCAGGATTACTGGGTACTTAGAAAGGCACTCACATGCACATTTTTGGTTGGTGCCAGCTGCACTTGGGTCCACAATATGTAGCGCTCGCTTTGGTCTTTAGGTTTGACAATAGGCATTCCACTGCACCCAGAACTCGACCCCAGAGACTGCCACCCTTTCAGAGAGACCCTAAATCAACGCTTGCTGAAATGTGGACCTTCCCCTGCTTTGCATGAGTAGTTTGCCCTCAGACAGCGCGTGTGAATTCAGCGCGCAGGCAGGCAGCTGGGCACGCAGCCCTGAAGACCAGAGTCTTTTCTTGTGCTGCTGAGCCGGCGGCTGGAGTGCACGGTTCCCTGTGTGGCCCTGCCAAAAAGACCTGGGCCCTCGCTGGAAGGAAGAACCTGTGGGGCTGAGAAATTAGCTTTTATCCCTAGGCAATTCCTGGCTTTTTGTCATAGAACTTTACGGTTATACTCAATTATAGCTTACTGTTTGTGCCACAGTACCACCCAGAGAGCCTGCCCGTTCAGGCGCTGGAGCCCACCATTCCTGGGTCGTATGCACTGATACATAATAAAAGGTCATTCCTTTTATCATACGAATAATAATTCCTGTAAAAATTCCAAATGCCCAGTGCCGCAGCACCAACTCTGTGCATAGCTGGGCTTTTACCCGTGTGGTTGTCTGTGCACAAGGCGGGTTTGTCGCCGGCCACGATTTTGCTCTACCCATCAAGCTCAGGAGCCGTTACAGCCTACTGGTGTTCCCAGACGGGTGACATGTGCTCTTTGCGCCCAAATCTTTCTAGGATCGTGGCTTAGTTCTGTAAAGCAGTGATTCGGGATGTAGTTCGACGGAAGTAAAGGACTCTCATCTTCAGCTGGTGTAAATTAGTACCGGCTCGAGCAGGACTCTGCCCGCTCAGGGGAGCCCTCACCTTCCCAGGAGCTGAGACTTGAGAGGTTACAACTGTCTTGGTCTGTCAAATGGTACCACCACAAAAAAGCGGAGCGCAATCCGCCCTGCACCCCAACTCGGCTTGTAAATGAAATGCTGTCCCACATCTTGTACTCAGAGAGTTTTACCCCGCTTAGAAAACAGGTTTACCTACTTACTGTGTCACAACAAAAGTAAAAACACAGAGTAACGCCATTTTTGTTCTATTCTACCCCAGGACTAACAGGACTACCTAGAGGCTTGCTTGCTCTTGACCATTATTGAAAGTCTCTTGAGTTTTTCAAAGACAACAAGCCACACTGGCCTTTGGGGACGCTGTGGGATTTGCTTGGGGAAACCAGGGCCTCACCCCTCTTCACGGGCTATTAAGGACCAAGAGGCCAGAAGGAACAATCTTTCAGACCTGGCCATAAAAGATTGGGATCAACTCTAAGGTGCAGAAGTGCTCGGATCTGTTAGTCAGCTGTGCCCGAAATGAAGACGATGCACTGCAGAGCTCACGGAGGCAGAAGGCTCATTAACACATCTGTCCCTTTAAGGACCACGACTACCTCACACAGGTAAAACAATAACATTATCTTTACAGGTTCTAGGGTATCCCAATGCTGAATCATACCGACCAAAAGTCATCCCGTATTACTTACAACATCAAACTTTTCTTTCATAACACAAAACAAAGTACAAGCCGGCTCCGAAGGACAAGTGTAAATGCAAAACAAATAATTGCAGCTCCTACAAAGAAAGGCAGCCATAAGAAGGAAGCAAAAGTGATACTCATATAAAATAAGGATTGGTTTTCATCTTAGGATTAGAGAATTAAAACGATTCCATGGGAAAAGACTACAAGCCCTCCATGCTGAAAAAATAGTTATGTTCACAGAGAGAGATTCAATACGCAGATGTTTTCCCAGAATTACTCTTTTTACACTCACCCTTTAGAACAGTGACATATTCCAGTTACAAAAGGGCCATCCTAGGGAGGGGTCTGAATGTCAGGCAGGACGTGTCCCACCCGGGACCTGGCCACGGGGTGCAGACGTGAGACCTGAAGGCAAGACCAGCCCACACCGGGAACCTTTTCCAACAGCACGTAGGAGCTGGGGCCAGACTCGATCTGCTGGTGCGGTGCTTCGCGTGAGCACTTCCTAATATGTCACAGGCAAAACAAACTAGGTCAGTTCAGACCAACAATTTAAATGGTTTAAAGCTAAAGATTAAGGGAGTGCTTACACGAACTGTTCCAGTGGCGGATGGATGAGAACCCTGGCACTGATGAGCAAGCGAGGGCATTAATCTCTTCCGCCAGCACAGCTGGATCTCTCTTCCTGGCTTGCACACACATTGCACTTCAGGGAACACGTCCTGAATTTTACCCTAGCAGCTCTCCTTTGAAAATATGGATCTTACTGAAGTGTTGGAACAGAAGCTCAGCTGTTTTTTGAAAAACTGGTCTCAGTAGCTGCTACTGAGCAAGTGACAATCTCAGCGTCTATTCAGAGGAGGCAGGAGAAAGCCTCAAATTCACATTTGTCACAGGCACGGTGGACGGTGCGGTATCAAGAATCGACTTGAGTCTGAAACTGAGTTGTCTCTCTGCACTCTAACCTGATTATTTTGCAGTGTTTCCTGGTATGCCAGCTTTTAATTGCGGTAAGTTGAGGGGTGGAGTGCATTTTACAGGCCTAAATCACCTTCATGGGCGTAGCAATGCCTAATCCCCAGAATATAAGCTACTTCTTAGGAGCTGCTTCTTCATCCCACTCACCCACCTCTTCCTGAACAAATTCCTGAATCCCTTACTCAACACAGCATCCATTTACTTCCTCAGGACTTCAGCAGGGGATCTGGTCAAGTGAGAAATGAGTATAGATTGAGTAAGGAGATAAGGATTTGGCCAGCTGCTTTACAAAACACAATCTCCGCAGCACCAGCAGCATCATTATGTACAGAGTTCAGAGACCTGCAGCGCTCAGGGATGCAGTACAGAAAAGCAAAGAGAAAAAAACGGTTACTACAGGACCCAGCCATGCCTGTTATTTGTCCATCCAACCCTGAGGCAAGAAATGCTGTCCTCGGTTCATCATACCCGGACAGGTCCAGTGGAAAACCAACATACTGGTCGAGGGAGGGCACAAAAATAGCCTGGCAATAGCTAAAACACTTGAGCTTTTCAGGTACACAGAGACTCTGCAGAGCGTGGTATAAGCCCAGAGCAAACAACAGCCTGCTGAATACAGCCGAGTTGCAATCTGGCTGATCATCTCCTTGCATTTTTATTTTTAAAGAGCACAATGTTTTTGCCGTGGTTACTGTCCTTCTGCAACAGTGCTATCAGAGCTTCTTTATAACTTCAGCCATAAACACAGCCATAAATCAACGTGGGCAGCAAAACCCATGGAAGTGAAGCCACCCGAATCCCAACGGTGTGCCCAAGCTAAGGCTCTGCCCTCTGGGCGTTTTGCGATTCTTTGACTTTTGATGAGAGTGCTCAAGGCGAGACGCAGAAATGCTGGCTGCTAAGCTAAAAAAACTAAAAACCTGTTTCTCACTCAACTTCTTTTTTAGCACCCGTCAGTCCAGCAGAGATGAGAGCTATCCGACAAGAGCTTGGAAAAGGACGAGGACTGCATCCATGACAAGACACACCAGAGGCGAGAGGAACCCTTGGCCCCTCTCTCCTGGTGCTACGCCTCAGTGCGTCCCCACTGTGCTCACACAAACCACCTCAAAGGAGGAACCGGCCTTCCCGACTCCGCTCCCGCCCGGCGGCCACAGAGGCCCCCGGCACCTGCGGCTCCCCCAACAAAGGCAAGGGCTGGCCACCTACCCCTGCTCTGCGAAGCCAGCTGGAGCGCGGGGCGGCGGGGGGCCGGCCACCCCCAGCCCCGTGCCGGCGGGGCGGGGACCCCACCGCCCCACCACACATTCCTGCCGCCAGCCGTTAAGGGGCACGCTCGGGGGACGCGCACAAAGCAGCTAAGTTTAAAAAAGAAGCGGGAGGGAGGTGAAGAATAGGGAGGACTGTAAGTGACAATAAAGCAATTATTCCAGTTTCAGCGGGCTGGGGAAGCGCTGTAAGGGTGGAAAAGACAAGTGGGCTCAAGTCTCATGATTAGCACGGAACTGAGATGGATGAGAAACTAACACCGGAGCCACAAAAACCTCGGCAGTTGCCAGCAGCCGGGTCTCAGCCCCCGGTGGGATGCTGACGGTCTTCGCATGGCACAGCTAAGCAAAGAGTTAACTCATCTCTGTCTGCATGAGGAGGTCTTACACAGCCTGCATTGGAAACAGGATTAGTAACATCATCACTGATACGTGGAACAACTGCTAAGACTAAAGAAGTCACGAACACTTTTCTTTCAGTCACAGGACTGGGGAATGTAGAATTTTCAGGCCGTTTAGGACTAAGTTCTATTGTTACGCAGCATAAATAGATCTCTGCCTTCCTCCTGCTCAAAAGATACTACAAGCATCTTTCCTGTACACGGCCCTATGTGTGGGAGCTCTTCCATGCTCCCTGCCAACAGGAAAACTCTTCCCATCACCCTGTCTACTGCGTTTCGGTCTGATGATCCCGGGCCCAGACTCAAATCATTCCTTGGGCTCAAAGCAAGAGCTGTGAAGCCGGGACTTTGGATGTTCTGCTGAGTGCACTGCAGGGCTGGATCAGCGCCCGCGGAGGCTGGGGGAAGCTCACACCCTCACCTGGATGAGCTCAGGGTCTTCCCCGGCGGTGCTGCCCTTGAGTGACAATGGGGCAAAGCACCTCCAGGACCAGTTAAGAGAAAGTACACTACAGACCAGTGTATGGCTTGGACTGCCAGGGAAATGTCCAGAATCCTGCTGGGTTCCTGGGAACACGAAGGTGCTACTCTGTAGGTAAAGAACCTTTCACTGCTCTTGGGAAACCCAGAAAACGCCGCTTAGTCTAAATGCCCATCAGCTTTTGATGGGACTTTTCTCACTAGTCACTTAGGACACATCTTAAAAATCCACCCAAACCCACTCTGTTTGAAACAGCACAAACTGGTTTTTTCCCTAGAGCAGCTCCAAACACATTAAGAAAGCACGGAGGAGATGAGAACCCACTGCAGTGCCAACTGGGAGTCTTACTTGAGGTCTTCCACAGCTAAGTAGAAGGCGATTTACAAGTTAACAAAAGACAGCTAACAGGAAAAATTATTCTTCCCCAGCGTGAATGCCAGCACCCTCTCAAAGGAAGCCGCACCTTTGCCAGGGACGTGCAGTGATCTGTAGCCGCAGCCTGGAAATCTCTGCTCTGCCTGTCAATAGGGAAAAGGGGAGCAATACATAGCCCCAACCTCAGCCTCTCCTCATACACAGGACGTGCAGTGACTATCTGCATTAAAAAAAAAACACCTCCAAAATGAAGTCTTGGTGGAGCCGGTCCCAAACGCAAATTGTCAGAAGTGCCGAACTCTCTCACAGAGTGAACGGCAAACCCAAATCCTATTAAGCGGCCATCAGTGTCAATATTTATTCCTCACAAATCAGGGACAAGTAGCCTAATAAATGGTGTCAGACTGAGCCCGGTGAGATGGAAGAGGAAGGGGATAGCCTTGGGGAAAGGACATGACATTAATCAGCATCACCCCTGCAAAACCCTTGACAGAAACACGGTAGTAAACTCATTAGCCACTTGGAAACTAAGCTCCTTTTTTGCTTCGCACAGTGACAGCCCACAGTTTCCAGCCTGAAGGTTTGGCATCCTTCACAACAGAGCCACCAAGCCCCATAAAACCTTTTCCTTTCAATCTGCCTCTCAACACACACCTCTCTCTGGTCCAGAGAGGCTTTGCTGGCTTAAGTGCTCTCTTCCCTGACGCAGAGCAGAACCCTCCCGAGGTCTGGACTGCGCTGCATTAAGCACTCAAATTAACGGGGAGTGAGACAGCTCCCAGGCAAAAGGTGTGTCTGCACAGGAAGACAAATAGAACGATGATTTCACAAGGCAAACTCCTTGGCCGCAAGAGCCACTTCGAATATCGCAGCTTCTCCTTCTCCCCCTGGATCATTCCTGCCCCTGGGTGGTGGTGTGCGCGGCCTCACCGGGTGTGCTAACAGCACCGCGCACGCAGCTGCACCGCAAATCTGGGAAGGGAACCAGCCCAGCTTAACTTCTGCCAGATGCCCCTGCTGGAGACGCCTCCACCAGAGCCCCGAAAGAGACCCAGCTTTCCTCTGCATCGCCGTCACACAACGGAGTTCACATTGGGTGACACACAATGATGGTCCAGGTGTTTTGACCGATGTCGCTCAGTGAAGACATTTGGATTTATATTTGCCCCTCGCTTGAGACACAGGCGAGATTTTGGTTTTGTTTATATGCTGCTGCTAGCCCTTCTTTTACCCCTGCATTTTCTTGTTTCTCTTTAAAATGCTTGCTACCCCGTCACTCATCCTCTGCACCTGGGATCTAATAATCTGCCTGGAAAAACCGGGACCAATACGCACCCTGAACAGACAAAATGTTGGAAAATCTGCTTAAAAAGAACTTGTGAGCTGCGTAACAATACGGTTTCCTTCCACCTGTCTAGATGGGAAAACACAATATTAAGACAAACACACTGCAGGCTTGATCTTTCCATCAGGGCTGTAGCTTAGTTTTTAGAGCCAAGCCTTACGGCGCAGATTTGCTCCCATCTATCCAGGGAAATTTAAGCTGCCATTGCATGATTAGGATGCAGCCATCTTGCACGGGGGGCCCAGTTCCCACCATAACTGTACTGTGCGCTGGCCATCAGTTATCATCACGTACTTTACTTAAATTAGTCTGAAATGGAGTCTGTCTCCAGCCTGGAGCCTATTTGTAACTGCAGAGGAATCTGTGCCCTCCGTAACACACGAGACAGGATCAGTTCGCTGCTGGAGAGCACTTGGCCTGGCTATTTTTATTGTCTGGCTGAATACTTTTCTTCAATGCCGTTTTAAGTGCTGAAAGAACAGTAAGGACGAGACTTTTCTTAAAAAAAACACCACAGATACACTGATAATCCATAGGAACTGTGTCCTTTTAACTTCTGGACATTTCTCAAATCTTTGCCCTTGTTGCCAGGATGCTGAAGGCATTTTGAAGTCACAACATGATGAAATATAATCAGTGGGCTGGTTTTGTTTTCATCAGATTCCTCTTTCAAAGGCACAAATTTACCCTTCTGATCCTTCTCCCTACCACTAGCCCTGAGCCGATAGAGCAGTTTGGCTGTACTACATCAAAAAACCCCCACCCAACCATTTTCCCTCAAGTTGTTTTCAACGACTGGTGACTGAAATTCTCCATGTTTATTTAAACCCAAAGCACAGCGACACTAACTCAAGCACTGTTACAACTAGAATGTAAAGGATTAGAGAAGTGGCTCTCATCTGAATACAGCCGAGTGTGCATCACATCATGGTTAGCCAAGCTTTTCACTCAAGTTAAACTTGGTAACAAGTCCCCTAAATCATCACTTCCAAACATACATAGTCTTTTCTTATGTGTCTCTTCTTTCCACTTGGGTATCACGAACTTTTAGATATTTATATCCTCTTGCAACTTTGGGTTCTTTGGAGTGAATCATCTATTTTCAACACAGCACTTGCCAAGAAAAGGGAAATGCTTGCGAAGACGAGCACGCAAATCAACAGTTTGCATCCTTCTCCGTTTCCTCCGCAGGACAGATGACCCTCGGGGAACATCCCTGTTGCATCCAGAAGAGAGAGGCAGCTGCTGTGACAGAGGAAGGGTGGCCCACCCTTGGCTTGATTGACACTGTCAAAATGAGGGACGGTGCCATCCCGGAGGCTGTCAGACAGGATGGCTGAGACAGCGGGAGGCTGTGAAATCCTACTTTTGGAGTGGAATCAGGGCTTGGCTAAAAATTGGTACAAGAATTAGGGAAACACTGTCATTGTCTCTCCCCTGGTTTACAGGAGTTTAGCTGAGCTCTAGGCATTGTTCATTCAAGGCAGTATGCTTTATCCCCACCGTGCAGCTTGCTTGTACGCCCGGTGATATAAAGGTAGTCTTTGTGTGGCGAGACTCAAGACTCCCAACTGCACTCTTACAGGAATCCAGAGCACAAATAAGCTTCCACTTGGGGACATTCGTGAATAAGCATTTGTAACGGGCAATTAGTACTTAATTTCAAATGTCTGACCTGTCACAGATTTGGGGCCAGGTCTGCAGCTAGCAAAAATCGGCTTCATTCCATTTCCACACCGACAACAGGTTTTCCTTCCTAGCGACTTGAGCATCTGAAACGCTGATATTATACGGAGCGTGGCTACAGCGGGCCCGATCCTGCTGACCGTAAGCCGTTCTCTGCTCCCACATCCATTAAAGTCAGCCAGCTTGCCGCCGCGAGCACCGGGAAGTCATCACATTAGTCCTGCTGAAACCCATGCCAAGAGTCAAGTCAACCTACCCCAGGTTTAAAATTGAGTGTGTGTTGAATTGAGGCCCTCAAAACAGGGGTTCTGCCTTCACCCCTTCACCTACACCCCTAACGCTGTTCCAGAATGGATGTCACATCCACCGGGATGTCCAAAGGCCACACACCGAGCCACGGGTACCAAACACGCAGTGCCGGCCACAATAACTCTTTGTCTAAACAAATGTTAGCCAGGTTAGAAATTCTGGTGGGAATCACGCAGGGCGAGGGAAGAGTGGCATTATAAAATACCCCGTTTGATGTCATATCCTGCTTATTTATTTACTTATACCGCCACTGAGCTGAGGAAGCCCGAGAATGGACCAGGCCCCACTGTGCCGGATGCTCTGCAAACACTGCGGTGAAGGGTGATTGCTCACCCAGAGGGCTTATCGTTAAAGCAGCGTCCTCCCTAACTAAACAAATGCGGGAAGAACGTTTTCCCCATCACTGCCGTTCCCTCAGCACCCTTCTCAAGTCCGTCTCCTCTCTGATGCCGACTGCGTCTTACTACCAGGAGCACAGCTCTTCTGTTGCTGCCAAGAGCTGGGCCACTACGCAGAGGGAGAAAGAGCCCTACATCACACCGCTTTTCTCCTCACAAAAAAATCCAGGGTCCATTTGTCTGCCATCTATTGAGCACAGGGACATCTGACAAGGCGTTTGGCCGCCGCAGAATCCCAGCTTGCCTGTCTCCCAGAGGCAGGACTCCCAGCTGCTGGGGTGCAGCCCTCTCCGCAGAAGCGATGCCAAGGAGGCGGGAGCTGACCGCGTATGTAGTTGTTGGCTTCTTAGCAATGTTTTATATCTAAACTTCTGGCCTGCTGATCTCTGGAAGAAAAGCCTCCGTGATTATTAAATGGCCGCCAAAACCTTCCCATAAAAATTACAGTAATCTTTACCTCAGTCAAACTGGATTTCCCTCTTTGATTTAAGAACCACAGGTGCCGAGCACCATTCCGTCCGGGCCAACAAGCTCTCAATCCTCTAAATCCCCGTATTACGGACCTGCAGGAGCACCCCTCTCTCACCAGTGTGGTCTGGCCTGGACTTCACCTCTCTTAGCCAAAGGAGTTTTAGGGCATTGATTGCTGCTGGAGTTGAGGAAAATCTCAACAAGCACCTAGGAGGACCTCATCAGGCCTCCACTGGGCTGCTGAGGTTCACCCCACTGCTTGCCGGGCAAAAGAGGGCAAAAAGTGGCTGAGGTTTGGGACAAAAAAAGGCATATGCTTCAGCGGGTGCTGCCGGTGTCACCTAATGGGCGGAGAGCACTGGACTGATAGGAAATTTAAGGCTGGGTGTAGTCAGAAGAACATGCAGAGTTCAGCCTTAAAAAGGCATTATAGCAGGGAATGAGAAAAACACACCTCTGGACCTTCCGGGTAGAAGAAGCAGAGGAGAAATCGGAGTGAAGGCACAAAGGTAAATGAGGTCTGCGGGTCACATTCCTCCCAAATTTACAAAGAAAGATGCTGGCTGATAATGTTACCCTTGAATAGAATTCTGTTCTTAGCCATTTTAAGGAGTCTGTGGGTCATTCCAACCAGGTGATAAAACTTCTCCGTTTCTGGCCCAGAATCTCATGGCAAGGTGCCTGCGAGCAGAACTGCCTCCGAGCACACTACACTGCTTCCTAAAACACGCAACAGCCGCTGGCGCGCTCAAACGAGAACCACGCTGCCGTTGGGATGCCCTGCCATTTCCTCTAGGGAAAGGCCTGGAAGGGACCCTGCAAACCCCGCAGCCCTCGCCCAGCGGCCGCACGGACAGACGGACAGACAGACAGACGGCCGAACGACGAGGTCCTGGAGGTGTCCGTGCGGCCAGAGCCGAAAGACGGGTTTAACTCTCCCTCCCAGCAAGGAGCTTTCCCACGTGGAGAGGGGAAGCGCGGCACGGCGGGGCTCATCCCACAGCCCGTCCCTCCCCGCCCGCTCCCTCCCTGCGGCCGCCGGCTGCAAACCGCCAGGGACGGCGCCGGGAACGGGAGGGGGTGGCCGCCCCACAGCCGCCCTCCCCCGGGAGGCTCCGCCGGTGCCAGCCGGGCTGCGGGGCCCTTTGTTAGCCCGCCCGGCCCGGCGGGGCCCCGGCGCCGGCAGAGGGACACCGGCCGCCCCGGGGCACCCCCCGGGCAACGGCTGCGGCGCAGCCCCGCTCCCCCCGCACCGCCCNCGAGCCGGGCCGCCGCGGGGCCGGCGCTCGCTGGGCCGGGGGCGCCCCCGGGGGCACGCAAGGGCCCGCACGGTGGTAGCCCCGCGGCCCCGGAGGGCGAGCCCGGCCAGCCACGGTAACGCAGGGCCGGCTTCCGCGGCACCCGCTGTCACCGAGCCGGGTGTTTCACGCCGGAGAGGCCACCAGCACGTGAGCTGTGGTGCCTCCTGAAGGCAGGCGACAGGCAGAGAGGATAAATAACTCCTCTCATGTCTCCTCTTTGCCGTGAATAACTAAAAAACCCGACTTTCCAGCCATGGAATGGTTTGTGTTATACACAGGGGAAGGAGTTAAAATTTAAAGCAGGAATTGGTACTCCTAACGCCCTGCTCTTGGCTGGTATAAAACGAGCACGTTGCAATTACTGAGCCGAGCTGGTTTATGTCGAGGAATTCCAGCGGCCAGACCTGGTGCTGCGGAAGTCTCCCCGCCCGCAGAATGGGGGATTTCGCCTTCCCGTTCCCAGTGATGACAGATTCTGTGGGTGAAATGAAGTCGGTTTCTCATTTCCCTCTCTGCCGCTTCCCATCCACCCTCCCGCCCCTTTGATGCCTAACACCTCCCTCCCCCTTTCTGCCCTGTATCCTCCTTTGGGACTCCTCTTTTTCTGTCCCGGTAGCCGTTCCCTCCCGAGCGGTCGCTCTACGTTCACCCTTGTTCTTGGGTTTTGCCCATGGATGTGAATCCAGCACTTGCTCCGGACACCAGAGAGCCGTGCGGAGGGGAGGTGGCAATTCCCCGTGGGGGAATGTCATGCGCAGTCACTGAAGGAAAGAAAATACCTTTTGACCCCAAAAAGGTGATGGAAGGAGGTGCTGGTAAGGCTGCTCTTCACAACAGGAGTATCTGGCCCATAATGGAGCTTTCATCTAGGAATGTCATCCAAAAGTATCCCTATTTTGTAAAGGAAGAAATTAATATTTTATAGAGCGAGGAAAAGGGATGTGCCCTTAATTTGAGCAGGAGGGGATCCCGCTCCCCGATGTGCTCTTCCCAAGAAAGAGGCACTGGCTTCCCTGAGGCCATTCACTCACCCACCGTTAAGCCATCATAAAACATTACACGGATAGTTTTATTTCAGTTCGTAAGTAACTTATTCTGTCTTAGCTTAAAACAGTTCCTGTTGGCCTTATTTGAACTAAAATATTCCACTGCCCAAAAATAAGAGAAGTGGCTTAATTGCCTTTTGCGTGGTGCATCTGTACCAGGTTAGATTGTGCTCACCCAGCGCTACTTCTCACGCTGACGTCTCTTTCTCTATCTGCTAACCCATAATCACCAGCCTAAAACGCTTAATCTTTAACAAGACGCATAAATCATAGAGCCTGCGATAAACCAGAATGAGGGACGCAGAAGACGCACTGGCGGAGAGGTTATTAAGGCTGTCAGCGTGAGCTACGGGTCTTAATTATGAAACCCATCACAAAGTGGCACCTCTCACAGCAAAGTACCATTTCCCGTGGTTTTTTCTGCTTGTGCTTCCCAGTGAAAAATACTCGTCTCTCTAAAACCTGGCGTGCTATCGCACACCCGGATACCGCCTCGGTTTGCCGTGACTTTGAGCACGCCACACGGCCAGCATGGCCGTCACGGTCACATTTCCGTCGGGGAACAACAACATACTCCTCCTGTGCACGTGCCCAGGGGATGCGCCATCAAAACGGGTTAATAATTTCAACAGCTCGGAATCGCTGTCTCGCGACACGAAAGGTCAGGTTTTGGAAACAGGATTGAACAGCCTGGCAGTAATGGGGAGGAAAGATTGCTCAGGTGACGCCTGCTCTCCGGTTTGCTTTCCGGGCAAGGGTCCTTTTCCGATCTGAACCAAACACGCCCATCGCCCAGCTGAAACCCCGACTGCGTTATCCAGGAGCCAGCGTGGCCACTCGCTGCCAGCAGAGCTCCCGCTTGCAAACGTCACTCAGTTCAAGGCATGGCTTTTGCTGTCACCTCTCCCGAGCGCGATTCCCCTCTCTGATTGGGAAGCTACGTGGAACGCTGGATTTTCCCACACTTTTTTTTGCAGGGCATGTCACCTGTTCCAGATTGTTCCATTAGGAGCTGGAGAGATAAAATAATTTGCTTCATGAAATGATTCCAGATGGTTTTACTGAGATTTTAAGGACTTCAAGTGTACTTTGCATCTTGGCCAGCAACTCCAAGAGATACCGAGCGGTAAACAGTTTCACAGAAGTTTCCAGGCAATGAAACAAAGTCCTTTTTGGGGATGTAGTCATAAAAGCTCATGAACATTTGTCCTTCTGTGATAAAAACAACAACAACAAAATCACCACCCGTAGCATAAACCTGAGGCTCCCCATAACCTTGGAGTATTTATGTAAGCATTATGTACTCACGATAGCACAGGTACGCACCCCGGGGCAGGTGACAGGCACCTAGTCCAAGTGGGAATTAGCTATGAGGGATCATAACAAGCACACACTGCTGACAAAAGGAAATCTTCGAGACAACTTCCAGCCAAACCGCCCCGGAGGGACGACCACAGCTTCCTTTCTAGACTAAACAGGCGTGGGTCAGGCAAACGTCCACGCTGGGCAGCCGAGGTGCTGCTGGCAGCTCTGGGTGACGGACAGCCACACGTAGGAGGTGCTCGGTGTCCACAGCTCACCTTGCGTCTCTCCTGCATCAGGGATGCTACTTCTATTTTGGGTTAGACGGCAGTATCTTTCTAAAACACATGGACCATTCTCCTGCGGGATACAGCCAGGCTGTGGGGGAATGTGCTGAGCCCCAGTTCCATCACTGGACCGGTGCCCTGCTGAGTGGCGGTGGCAGTGTCCTAGCCAGGGTGCCTCACTGGCCTTACGCAGCGAAACCCATTCTGCTCGCGTCTAAAGCCACATGCACGTCTTGCTGGGTGACACCTGGTCCTTCCGCCACGCGCCAGCTTGGAAAACTGCACTCTGGCCTTTGTGCGATTCTCTCCTGATCCTGCATCAACAGAGCAGTGGCTTTTCGCCGGTCGGCTGGCGCAGCCCGGGATGGCGTGCCGTCCCGGACGTGCGTAACCAGCTGCTGCCTCACAGGGCGCTCAGTGCAGGCCAGCACGCAGAGCAGGGCCACCTCTACGGCCCGGCTCAGCTCCCACTGAACTACCTCCGTACCTTTTTCCAGCAGGGACCAGGATAAATGCCAAGCCCTTCAGGGCTTCTTCTGGACATAAAAGCCCTTTCGTGCAAACAAATGAAAGAATATATGTAGCAAAGTGTGACTTCTCAAAGGTGTAACAAAGCATGATTTCTCCACCAGGTGACTCGTGACATCAGTATCAAATGACGTATCTTGCCAGCGGTAAGAATCAGGGGGAAGACTCAGAGGGCTGTTTTTAATATTTTTTGCAGGATTTTGGTTTCTTGCTTGGTGTTTTCTTCTGATGGCAGTTTAATGCTATTTAATCACAAGAGCAGAGGTCATACAATCTCCCTCAACGAAATACAATCATTGATGTAGCGGATTTTCCTCAATCCTGATGGGGTTTTCATTGCCTTTGAAAATGTACGTCCTTTGACTTAAAACTGAATAAACTAGAGCTGGGCTCTCCAGCGGCCAGACAGCTTCGTGACGTGTTTCTCCCAACTATAGCAAGTTGCATCAGAAGCTGAGCGAAATATGGCAGAGATGGGTTACGAATATGTGTTCAGCGGGTGCAGGGAAGACTCACTGCCCCTTCCCACCTGGCACTGGTGGGAATGGGATCGAAGGCAGGCAGGCAATTTCATTCTAGCTCCCGCGTCACAGCAAACAGCTAGCGTACGCAGTGCTGCCATCAGCCCTGAAGCCTGCCAGCTGGATCTGGGGCAGGGGGAGACAGCCTAAGAAAAGCTTGTGTACTCACCACCTTCACGTGCATCTGCCATGTTTGCCTTTGGGAGTAGATGAAGACGCCCTAGGGCTATGTTTGCACCATTCTTGTAAATAATGGTTGGGAACCAGTGGCAGGAGCCGGCACGACTAGAGCCCTGGATGGTAAGGGGAGAGTCGACCCACAGCCGAGAGGATTACAGGTCAGCTTACAGCAGCCCACTTTGCGTGGCATAAACTTGTTCGCTGTCAGTGGCCGCTTTGAAATAAAATCTCGCATTCCGGTCAGCGGACCACACAACAGGAGCTGCACACCTTGGCAAATGCAGACCAGGGGCATTTCGAACTCCTTCAGTTCATTTCACTGACGGGTTGGTAATGGAGGCAGGAGAACAAACACAACGTGTTTCCCCGAGCTGAGGCCATTGCGTATTAGCAGGATCAACACATATACATGGTAAGAGGGTACAGCTGCTCCAGACCTGCAAAGCACTCCAGCCCATTTGTCAATCTGATGCCGTGAATAACTCCACATACCTCCCCTTCCCCATCTATTTCACCAGAGATGACAGGAATAACTGTGCTGTGGGGAAACAAAGGACTCAGGCGTTCATTTTTTCTCTTCTGCTTTTTTCTAGTCATCACAGAAAAACCCCTTCGAATCCCCAAATGAACAGCAAAAAACCCAAAGGGAAATAAACTATTAAGAGACTCATCAGAGGACCAACAGGAAATTAAGGAAAGACACAAGCTAAGTGGCAGAGTGAGACAGCCCAGGTATCACAGAGAATGTGAACGCCGAGTGCATTTTTTAGGAGGTTATATTGACCCTGACGCACCTGCATCACAGCAACGCTCAACAGTGCTGCGGCCAGCCGGAGCCAGCGTTCCTGTCCTCCACCTCCCTGGCTCCAGGCTCCCTGGCGCCTGGATGCCAGGTACAGCCTTGCTCAGTGAACAGCCTGCTCCCAGCGCGCTCGATAACCAAGAAAACTTCCTTCTTCCTGCTTAAATAAAGCTGCCACGGCTCCTGCGAGACAGGGGAGTGCCACACGCCCACGTGCCCTGGCGATGGCACTGGAAGAACGGGATGGCATTGGAATGGTACAGAGCCCCGGATCCCTGTGCTCCCCCTCATCCTGCGCTCCCCTGCCTCCCCGTCCTCTTGTTTCTCACAATACCAGCTGCCGGACACAGAGCTGGGCTACAGCGGGTTCACAGAAACGGAAAAAAGATCTTATTTGAAGGATGAAAGGACAACGTCAAACGCCCCAAAAGGAAACTGTCTTGTGCCTGTAATTTATGTCACTGGCTCGCTGGCCACTGCAGATGCCAGGCTACAGGAAATTTGGATGGGTTTGTGCATTTGCTCAGGCAGCCGGTGTGAAATGCGAGACCTGTGTCACATTTGCTGGTGGAGGAAGGGAAGGCGTGGGATGGACAGAGGAAATTAGTTTTTGAAATAAGGCATGGGCTGCGCTGAAGAAGGACGATTTCCTTTGAGGAGCTGTTTGCAATGCTGACCTACCCACAGACCATGAAGAGCGAGAGCGAGGAGGGGCTGGAGCCGGGGCTCTCAATCAGAGGAGGGGAAAACTCCAGGGGAGGTTCGGGGTTTGCAAAACATACCCAGTCGCCTTTCGATTTTGCAAACCCGAACCACAAGTTGTTCCGAGCCAGGACTGTTTGAATCCAAGCCCGCAAAGCTCAGGGAAGTTTAGAGGAACACCCCATCTTGGCTCATCTCCAATTCAAATTAACTCCTGGAAGGTGAGGAGGTGTTCAGATAAATATCAGAAACTGCTCTCTAATGGATCAAGGCTATTTTTCTCAGTGAACAAAAGTGATGTTTCTTGGATCTGTCTTACACTGCGTATCTCAGATAGCTGTGAAAAAAATTAAGAAGCGAGGAAGTCCAAACCCTGCAGCAATGAACAAAATCCATTATTACATTTTCTCACGGAGACTTCTCCCAAATGAAACAGGTGGAAATTGGTTTAAGATTGAAATGAAATTGATTGCAAGAGGTTTGTGAGGAAATTCACTGCTATGTCAAGCGGAATGCAGAAAGAAATAACATATTCACCTATGGAAAGTTAATTCTTAATGATTTTATCCAACTATGCTGTCCTGTGCACTGAAACTTTCTGGATTATGTCCTTAAGCTTCTCCCCGGTTCTTGGTACTGCAGCCACTGTGAGCACCACACTGCGAGTGGAGATATCCCTAAGATATAAATGATGATAACGATGACAGCATAAAGAAGAAATAGAAGAAGGGTCCTTAAACAGATCAAGGAGAGGAAAGGGCAGAAAATAGATATGCATCTTCTTTTCCTCTAGCATCCTGGAGAGGTGAAAGGAAGGCAGAGAGAACGGCAGTTTTCTCTTGCTGTGAAAAACCTCCTCTTTCCTTCTGAGCTACTGACAAGCAGATTTAGGGAGAAGAAGAGGAAAAAAAGGAGATTTGTACAGTGAAGAAAAAAGGAGGGGCTTTTGAAGACTTAATTAACAGACTCTGTCCCAAGTCACTTCAGTTCAGCTGCATCACAAAAGTCTGACACATCCATGGGACCACAGCAACCTGCCTAAGAGAGTGAGACACTTAACAAAACCAGGCACTCCGAACCGCCCCCCCTCCAGATTCAGGGGGCTGGGAAGGGGAGGAAGCCACAGCTGAAGGTCTGTTCTCCTGCTCACTAATAAATTTAGTTTACAGAACCTTTTGTGGGTCCCTTTTAAGGTTGTTTGTTGATTAAGGCGGCAACAACAAACTTAGCCTTAATTTATGCTTCTTCTAACATTTCAAGCTTGGGGGGGGATGCTTTTTACAGGAGTTAATGAAGCAGAATAGGTTCTTTATGGGGAAGATATTTTCTCACCAAATTAAAACCTGTATTGAAAATAAAATAATGAGATGAAGGTGGCTTTTCTTTCAGAAGTAAATAAATCTCAGAGTAGGAAACTTCTCACGCACTTGGAACTGTCCTTATCGGGGAGATCTGAGAACAGCAGGTTCACAAGATGTTCTCTCTCTCTCTTTTTGTTTTTTTTTTTTTTTTTTTAAATTTTGCCTTCCTCCTTTCACCAAGACAGTAATAAAGCAATATTTGCTGAAAACATGCAAACGGCTCCCACACGTGAGAGCGCGGAAGCACTGGGAGCTCAGCAAAAGAGAAAAGGTCTAGTTCCCCTTTGCTTCAGCACAGCCATAAAAGCCCACAGCAGGGACTCATCCCTACCGTAACCACGGAAGCATCCCAGGCAGGGCAGAGAGAAAAATGCTGCCTCAAATCTACTGCATTTTGCCAGTTTGGCGTAGCGGCACAAGCGAAATAAAGTACCTGAGTGAGCAGCACTGGAAGCTACTGCGTGACAGCAGTAATCAGCACAGGATGTTATTAATTAGAGACAAACAGAGAGAACAAGGTCCCTGTGTGATAGGAGAGCATCAACGCTGGTTCCTCTCAGCAATGGGAAAGAAAGCCTTCCTTTCACTGCAGGCTACAAGCACCCTCGAGAACGATAACCCTGTTTGTCTTCACCGGAAAGGCTGAATACACGCAGGTTTCACAGGTATAACAACTGGTTGGCACAGTTTTTGCCACGTATGGTGCTGTATGTGCAATTGTACTCTTGGGGTATTCTGTTTGTCAATGAAATGTCAATATTTTCTCAGGAAAGAAGACCACCTTTTGGATTATTCATTACCACAAGGCAGTTGGATCTTTTTTTTTCTTTTTTTCTGCTAAATCATCCCTACTTCACGGTTAAGAACGGGGCTAAGCCTGCTCTGGAGCACAAGTACAGTATTTTCCCTTCCAGCTTTTGAAGTCCGTAGACAAGACACCCCTAAGCCGGCTGTGGTTTCCCCGGGATGCCGGGAGCTTTGCAGGGTGGCAGGAATGCTGTCCTTATCCTCCCGCTGTTGGCAGGCTGGCCCAGGACAGATAAGCCCAGTGCACCTGCAGCCCGCGGGAAGCTGCGGTAATGCCGGTTGCCTCATGCAATCGAGCAACAACTCACCTCAAATTTCAAAGCAGTTCTAAGACCCAGCACTGTCACGGAAGGGTATGAATGGGGCTGTTTTCATACCTCTTATGCAAATGTCTGTTAGCAAAACAATGTTATCCCTTGTTAGCCGCAAAGAGGAGGATTTTAGCCGGTGCTCCGTCTTGGTCCCTGCTCATGGAAAATGTATACAAAGCACAGTCAAAGAAACTTGAGCCAACAGCCAGCCACTCCCCGTGAAACCACATACTGCAGGAATGAGAGAAGGAACTCCACAGGCACCAAAAAGTCAGCACCGGGGGACGTCTGGTAACGGCTCGGGAAGAGCAGCCCCTACAGACCCAAAGGCTCCGTGTGGCTGAAGCGCAAAGCAGCTGTGTGTGACAGAGAGGAATCAGCCAGAGAATGAGTAAAAGAGCTGAAAAAAGAAGTGGTGGGCTCTCCTTTGGGTTCATGAAAGCAGAGCAGTAGCGCACGGGCATTAGCTACAGACGTGCATCCACGGAGAGGCACGAAAGCACTTCAGAGGGAGGTGGGAAAGCAGGGGAAGCATCAGTGAGTCTCTGCGGAGGAGTCCCCAGCGTCAGGCAGGGAGAAGACAGGGTACCAAAAGGAACAGACTGTCTGGCTTTAGCTGCGTAAGGTGGCAGTATCTAAAACACCCAGCAGAAAAGATTTGCAAGCTGTGAGACCGTGCAAAGTGGCAATGCAAGAGACTTGCAGGTAAGGAGGCTAAAATCACATAAGCTGGATGAAAGCATTTCCAGCACATTGCAGTTTGGAGGGCCAGGAGGCAAAGCTTCTTCATGAGTTTCCCTCCTGCTCACTATGCACACATCCACAAAGTGCAGTCTGAAATTCCCCAATACCCTGAGCATCACCTGGAAATGTTTCCTGGGCTCTCCCACTGGAAATGACCATCTAAATAAAGGGAAGATCCCTTTTCTCAGGTGCTGTGGACATGATGCCTGATCCAAAGCTGCTGAAATGAATGGAAGCCCTTTTGCTGAGCACCTCTAGCTCACCTCAGTTAGGATTGCTCCAAAGAAGGATCCAGAGCACTAACAATTCCCTTTGTAATTAAGAGCTATGAACTACACTCCGAATCGGACGGCATGAATCAGCGTAACTTCTTTTTTTCTCTCTCTCTGGTGATGCCGGAAGGGAAAAACCCTGTGCTGACCTTGCTGGGTAAAGTTCCAGTTGCCCCAGTCACGAGGAAGAGGCTGCACCTCGTTGCAGATACAAACTGCAATAGCTGCACTGTGCTACGGAGGCAACAAAAATGGGCCTGCGGGCTTATGAGTTCAATCCTCCTTCTCAAATAGAATCCCCTTCGGAGACGGGTTGTTTGACCTTGAGATGGAATTGTGACTACAGCTGGTCAACAATTTACAACAGACACTGGTTCTGTTCAACGAAATGTCTGCAGCAAACATCTACTGATTTACTTATGAGGTTAAAAATAAATGGAACTGTTTTCAGGTTTTTGGGAATGAAATCAGAATTCTCCAGATCTCTCTCTCAATGAATAACTTTTTTTTTTTTTTGTCACTGAATCCTCTGTCTATTTTGAGTCCCTCATTCACCTTTTTTTTTAACAGCCCTCCAGCTGTCAGTTCCTCCAGCACATGTCCCAGTCTCTCCCAATTCTTCTGTGGTCCTTCTAAACCCTCTTGTCTTCAGGAAAGGACGCAGTTTTAAAATCAAACATATTTATTTTTGGAAGCAAAATTTAACATATTAACACCAGCAAGTAAGCTGAAGCAAAATTGCTGTAACTTTTTCCTGCCTGGATTGGTATTCAAAGAATTCAGCGTTTTAGAATCTCTCCCGTGTAAGGCACACGCAGAAAGGGCACCGCAGCAGCTCTGAGCTGCCACAGTTCTGCTTTCACAGGCTGCGTTGCCTCTGTGTGCCTTGGTATCTCTCAAGAAAAGGGAATCCTAGCTTTAAGCCACATCTTAAAGAGTATCTTTTAAGCATCCTAGCAGGAATGAAGAGTCAGTGTCTGAAACGAGGATGCAAACAGGTTGCTACAGGAGGCCAGAGGCTCTTGTTTTGCAGAGCAAGTAGCTACTATTTCAATGAGAAACCGCAACGTTGGAGGCCTCCAGTACATCCCTCCACCTTGAGTAAACATACGTTGTGTGTACAGTACTTTTGATTAGCTTAATAGGCCAATGGATGTCACTGTTGCTCTGCATAAACCAAAATGGGAAAGCAAAAAAGATAATTAAAACAGAATATGCTTATAGGAGAGAGTTCCCAAAGGCTTACGTTTCATATGCTCTGAGCTGATGTGTGCGGGTTAGGTTGCAAAGCTTCTTCAGGGGCTTTGTAAGCGCCCGTCTAACGTACCATATTGTTAACTACAGAGATAAGGTCAGGCTAATAGCTCTGTGTGAAAAAGGAAGGCTATTACCAAGGCTAACAAAGATGCAGAATGGAAATCAGAGAATGCGTGTACAGACGGACGGGTCTTACGTAGCAGGCAGGCTGTTAACTTCTGCTCTACTCCACACTCCATCGCTTCTGCAAAGTGCAGCCTAAGTGGGAGGAAACACCGAGAAATTGCCCCAAAGGCTGAAAAGCAGCATAGTTTTTCATTTGGAGTGTGCATTTTGAAAACCTACAGTACACACTCCTTTGTAAGATTTCCATGGTTGGAAGAGCAAACTGCGCAGCACCTCTGGGATTAAACAACAGATACAAGGTCACATTTCCCAAAACACCCAGCGACTCGGGTGTTCACAATTTGAACGGGTCCTGTGTAATTTGGGCTGTGTCTGAAAACTCGCACTTGGTCATTCGAATCTGAAGCAGCTGTTCAGACACTTAGAAAAATTTCACTCACGACTGAATGATTCTTGCCTTCGAGGTTTATCTAAAGCCAGATTTTTCCAAGCGGTTATAAGCTCCGTGGTTCCTCCCATTTTACCACTTCATTTGCAACCTCTCCAAAACCTCAGTATTTGTTGGCAAGAAGCATTTGTTGATTAGTTTACTAGGAAGGATTCAGGCTTGTGCAGCATGATGCTCCCTGCTAGGAGAAACTAGGTCACCAAGAGGCTATTTTAGTGATTGCCAGAGATGCAGCTGCCGTATTTCTAGGTCAGTGGTCACTTTTACTTTAACGGCTTTATTAAGGTTTAAGAAACAAACGGAGTTTTTGCTGGCATTCTTATGTGCAAGTCAGTAGCCTAACATTTAATGAGACGGCTTTCAGTTGATGCTTGCTGTTTCAATGGGGGATAATTTAGGCTGAATTACTGACAAAGCTCAGGGAAACCAGTAGAGAAAGGCAGAGCCACCAGAGCACAGAAAATACATCCAATCCTTATGCATTTGCCCTTGTAACAACTTCAAGGTGAGGAAAGATACAGCAAACAGCACCATCAAGCACAGTACCCGGCCTCCGACTGTTTTAAGTGGCAGCTGCTTGTTTGGGGCAGTCACAGAGCGAGCCGCCCGCAAGCAAAGCTGCCTCTTACAAACCCTCTGTGAGTCCAGGGCCTATGTCCTGCTGACGAAGACTTCTGAAACGTTAACCTAGCTAACATAGCCATCTTCTCACAGCCTCAGCGGGCTCAGATTTATTATACACACTGTGTCATGTTCCACGTGTAACGTTCCCTCTTGGTTTGCGCTGCCTAAGAGCTGTTCTCCTTTATAAGCATGTTTTTGCTGCTGCCATCTCTTCCAGCCTCTCCAGCAAACTCACAAAGAGGTGTGTAATCTAACTTCAGAGCATCACCTAGTAATTTGCAATTAAATACAGCTTGCACAACTCTGATATAAGCCCATGATGATGAGGTCCCCAGCCCTTCTGTAGCTTTTGGCAGGATCCCAGCACCCTGAGCACCAGGCCCATGGGGTCACCATGAAGTCACCCACCAACAGAGACAGAAGCTTTGAATGGTGTGAGAGAAAACAAAGGCAGCGGCTTCAAAAGGTATCAGGAGTGTGAAACTTCTGATTCAGATCTAATTCTGTCAAAACGTGGGAGCTACGATCTCAGTTGCTCCGCGTTTTCATGGATCCTATCTCTGTGACGAGGGTTCAAGTCAAGTGGAATTTTTTTTCCTTAAAAGGAAGAATATTATTTAATCAATAGGAAAGACAAGTGCCTGAGGCTTGCCTCAGTTTAATAGGTCCGGATGCCAAAATACTCTTGGGATCCCTCAAAGTCTTGGCAAGAAGAATAATTTAATTTCTTTCACATGCTTTTTCACAAGTAACCACTATGCAAACCAATGAAACCAGACAGGAAACCTCAACTGCAAGTAATTTAGCAATGGGAGCACAGCGCAGCGAAGAGCCACAGAAGTGAAAACCTCCAAGCTAGCAAAGGTAGATTCAGACCTGCAAATTATCATCACCAGGTTTGTAGGCCAAGTATGTTTTTGAAAGACACTGGGCAGCCGCCACTGGCCAACTGCACAGAACTACTGAAACACATTACTCTGGTCTGCTCTCCAGCAATGAACTTGGTCTGAGACATTTTCAAGGTGCTGATGAAATTAATTCATTTGTTCTCCTATGATGTCCCTCAGGAAAGTTTTCTTGCTCTGTCTCAGAATAGGCTGAGCTCATTTAAGTCTCTCCCAAGAGCAGGAATCCTGTGGGTTGCCTATTTGTAATAAACAGGAACAAGCCTGTGGTAAAGTCTGTGTCATGCGCTGCTGGTAGTTACTGTTTATGCCCACTCTGAGGACACGGAGCTATTCCACAGAACGATGACTTTGTGTGCTCTACCCTGTTATTAGTCCTCTATGAGACATCTTATCAATTACTTCTTGAAATGAGAACTACCCTTACCATATGTGTAAAGGCACGCTTAAATTAACCTTTATTTTTTTAACTTTCAAAACCTCCAGACTAAAATTTTAAGTCCCTACATTTCCTTTTACAGCTGGCTAAAGCTTTGCTTCTCCTGTATGAATCAAGTCACTATATGCAAGTCAACAGGTCTAAAAAACTTTCCCCTGTGCTTATGAATACAATATCATGTATAAATCGTGTGGTTACACGTTATTGCTGAAACTACAGAGAACAAAATTTGTTCGGTTACTTCTCCAGACTGAGGGATGGAGCATTTGGCAAGTGACAAATGTCACTTGAACGTGTCTATATAAGGGTTTATTTCTGCTCCTAATTAGGTCAGCTTTACTTGGTGAAGCCTGGCTTGGAGACTTTCTTCCCCCCAATGCTGTCCCAGGTGGTACAACAAGGCATGACTGGAAACAATCTCCTTCTGTTCTTCCCAGGCATCCTGTGGAAGAGCTGGCCCATGCCCCGAGTGCCGCGCAGGTACTCAGCATTACATGGTTGCCACGGAGCAACTTCCTGGGCTGTGGGAGGTGTGAGCTCAAAACTGCCAAGGAAAACAATAAGGATGTGGCTAACACCCTGCAAAAAAAGGCCAAGGCTCAGTTCAGTGGAAGGAAACTGTTTTCTTTAACATCAGTCTCTAAGGAGCAGATACAGGTCTTGCCACTTTGTGCTGATGGATTTTTTCAGATGTTTTGCAACAGCGCATTGAGAACCTCCCCTGCCATTTCCCATCTCTGTTACTCAGTCCTGTGGTCAGGCAGCTTTGACAGAGGGAAAAGTCCTCTGCTACAGCTTCCCAGGGAACTGCTCGGCATCGCAAAACCGATGCCGTGATACCACACTGACATTGCCCTGTGCTGTCGTACAACTAAACTCTTGTTAGCTTTCATCACTAAAAGAAACCGTGGTTTATTTATGCTGGAAGCAGCCAAGCAGAGGAATTCACACTTAACACTTAAATAACAAAAAAAGAAACATTTGAATCTTTAAGTGTTAGAGAATGACTTAATCTAGAGTTGGGTAAAACACCTAAAATCTTGGACATCTAAATAAAAATGCCTAGATTTAAGTACGTCTAAGCTGCAACTCATGATGATTTCCTTGGGATTGTCATAGTTATTAAGTATTTCTGAAAATCAAAGCCAGTCATATTTTAATTTCCAAGCACCCCAAGAAAAGTAATCACTTGAGCAGTGATGTCTTCAGGAATCACACAGTAATTCAAGACTACGTGATAACAGAGAACTGAAAGAGCGGCCATTTAATAGCTCATCAGCAGCCACGGAAAATGAGCCCGTGCCCTCAATTCGCTCTCAAGAAGAGAGAGTCCACCCTACAAAATATCTCAGAGCAATTTGCGCTAAGTGACACTGGCAGGCAGAGTGTCCTGGCAGAAGAGGAAGGTGTCCTGTCATTTTCTAAGGTCGACATTAAACTATAAGCGACGCTGTTGCTACAAAGCAAGGCAGCTCCACACCTGGTATCGCCAGGTTCTAACTCCTGCTGGGTGAAAATCCTCAGTGCCACCATGGTCATTTCTGCATCTGTGCAAAGGCAAAGCAGATTGTTTTCTGAAATCAAATCCAGAAGATTGCAAATTCAGCGTTGGGTCTGGAAAACAGATCTCTCTGCAGTCTCTAGTACTTCAACTAACTACTGAATCTCATACTCAGCCCCTGGATAAAGAAACCAACAGAAAAGGAGCAAATATTAAGCACTTCCTATGACCACTGGTCAAATGTGCAAACCAAGGGAACAAAGACTTGTCTGAGTGACGCAATGCCCACCTGCGATTAAGCTCCCAGGGTGATATGACGCTGTTCTGATCAACTCGTCATCAATTATAACAACACATTCAACAACACAAACATACATAGTCACAATATGGAGACAACATGGAGAGTCTTTGCACGGGAGAGCACGAGAGAAATGAAGAAAGCAAACGAGCCCGTTGACAGCACCATTCACAGGCTGCTGCTAATGGGCCTGGCGTAGGCTGGAACCGCTTCACAGAAAAATGCCATTTCCTATGCACGGCTGTTGCATCAGCGTAACAGATTCAACTGTGTTGACCTATACAGGTTCGTGCTTAAAAGAAGAACAAAACAACATGAACCAGAAGGAAAGGGGACAGAGAAATTCAGCGTCCCAGTTCACCATATCCCTGAGTCCCCGAGCAGCGGCCGTGCTCGCCATCCCTCACAAAATGCGACAGACAAAACAAGTAGCAGCGAATTGCCTTCAACTGTCCCCAAAGGGAGCAAAAGTTTTCACGATAGATGAGGAAGCCCCAGCAAAAGGCCTTCCAGAGAATGCTTCGCAAAAGATCCGGTGTGCCCAAGTGGGTTGTAAAACACCAAATCGACTGTAAAGATTGCAGCAGCTCATCAAACCCGCGGAGCTGGGGTACGCACCGTCGCGATGCGGTCCAGAAGGCCAGGATCTTCTTAAGTGCATGCAGATTTGATTGCATCGTGAGCTCTGCCAGGAGGCTCTTCTCAGCGAGGAGGGTGAAGCACCTTCACCATCAGCGCTGCAGGTTGTGATGGGGAAGGTGAGGCAGCACATGGGGAGGCAGGCTAGGGGCAGGAAGGGAGAAGGAGCCAGCGTTGCTCACCCTTTTAACAAGCAGGCAGGAATAATGACAGAGCTCCATGCGCCAGCAGTCAGACAACCACAGCTTGTTGTACGCTCACATTGCCGTTGCTGCAGGCACTGAGCTGACGAGACGAGAGTAAAGGAGAGCAAGGTGACTAAAACAGGGAAGGGAAAGCAGAAGGGATGCAGGACGGAGAAGCTGACTTATTTGTTACCCCCTAGAAAAGCACTGCCATCCACTAGGAGGCCAACGGCAGCCCCCGTGTTTTAGTGACCCTGAGCTGTCAAAGCTCAAACAGACCAGCGCTGCCTCACAGACTTGCACAAAGGAGTGACCATTTATCCCAGCCCCACAATGACCCTTTCTTTAGAGCCTGAAATGTTCTTATAAATAACTATAAAAGTTCCTATTTCAGTTTCACAGTGGAGTCACAGTGCCTTGTGAAATGATAATAAAAAGAAACAGAAGCAATACCAGTGGTTCTCACATCTTTTGTGGTTTTGATCAGTTACCCTGCCTGCGTGATCTCTAATACTCATGAAAAGAGATTGGAAACAAATTTTACTGCCAGTTTCACAACCACACCTACAGGTGCTCTCAACCCAGCCCTTACGTTGGGAACGAAAGGCTGCAGTTGGGTAATAGCCTGGTCTTTCTTGGCTCAGATAATGCCTCTTCAGATACTGCCTCTTCTCCTCTAGCAATGAGAACCAGTTCTGGGAAAGTCCTGTGCTTTCCTATATGGAGTGACACTGCAGGGCTGAAAACTGGGGAAAAGCTGTTGTCACACGGGTCCCTCTCCGCCTTCTCTGCTCCTGCTTCTCACCTGCCCTGAAGGGGAAAAGAAAGAGATGAAAAAGGCAGGGAACGGGATGACGAAATTAATAGGGGAACCCAAAAAGGAATGACAGAGAAACCACAGAGAAAGAGAACCCCAGAGAAAGGCAGATGAAGGAATCCTTACAAGAGGTCGCCTTGCTGAATCACACGATAACCTTTTTGTGCTTATTTTGCGCCTATTTTGTGCCATCCTATCAAATTAAATCATAAATTTTCTCACAGAGGGTACTATAAATCAGTTATGAAAAGGATTTAGTTCCTTATTATATTCTGAAAGCTAGTGGCTCAGTTAGCTCCATCATTCTTCTTAAAGAAGATTTTCTTGCCTGATAAGGACATTTTTGCCCCACTCTTCCTGTTTCAGATCCTGAAGAAAGCAGGATTTATTTGATCTGTCGTACAGGTAGGGAAGCTGAAGCACTGCTAAATTTATAGATAAAGATTTTTAAAAAGCAGACACCTAAATTCATGGCCTGAGTTTCAAAAGCACAGGGTGGTTTGCAGACCCTGCTGACTTCGGAGTCACGCTCAGCCATTCACACTGTTTTGGAAAAGAAGGAGAAAGATAAGGATCCCTTCTGATTGAAAGCTTGGCCCGTGGGTCATGGTTGGGATGGGAAACAGGGCTGAGCAAAATGAAGGTGCCGGCACATTACAGGCTGGGTGCAGGAGCTCGCTGTAATCCGTCAATTTACTGTAATCCTCTGTGCTTGCTCTGGAGGGAACGTGCTCATTTTCCCAACTGAGCTCTGCCCTGGTGCAGTCTGTATTCGCTAAATTTATGGCTATTTTCCCCACTCCATGCAAGGGGTCTATGTCATCTCACTATATCAGTAACAGGAGATCAGTCTACCTCGAGCTTCATTAACGATGTGCTGAAATTCAACACGTTTTCTTTAAAGAGCACACAAGCAGCAGGGCAGCGATCTCCTTTGATCTTCAACCTGCTCACAGCACTTCCTGCTCTGCCCCTTCCCCATCACTTCTGATACTGAACTCCTCCAGACGTCCCAAAGAACACGCCACCATAAAACAGGAGGACCAGAAGCAAGGAAAGTACCAATAAACTGACTCCAAAACCAATATATCTCCTCAACATCTCTTAATTACAGACAGCCAGGACAGATTCACAAGCCCTGTGCTGGAGACAGGAATGTTTGTAATTACATTCAGTCACTAGACTGCCAGGTAGCCAATTGCTCCGTCAAATTATCCAGGTATGGTTCCTCCCTCCTCATCGTATACATCTCCGAAGCTGCTAACGCTGAAAGCAGCTACACCCTGGATTAAAGATCACCGTGGATGCCAACCATGGCCTTGCTAATACTTTACAACAAGATGGTTTGCTGGATGGGCTCTCGTCACAAGCACTGTGGGCATTAAAAGATTTCGCCTTGGAATTTGTCTTTATTGGATTAACATCATCCATCCACGCACTCCTGAGACCCCACGGGGGCTCTCTGTAACGCTTTAATTAAACAATAAGACACGACAGGGCAGAAATGTTGGGGTATTCATTCACACCTCGTATCTCGCGTATAAACCTTTATCAACAGTACTCCCGACAGCGAAGTGAAATGTCCTCTACTTCTTGCTCCACGGTCACAATTTGGAAACTCCCATAAAATGTGGAGGAAAAGCAGGACTGGTTTCTGCCACTGGCATTCGTTCAGGTAAGTGGGCAGGGTGATGCTAGTACTGGGCATTTCTGAGCACATGTTGTTCTTCAAAGTCCATCAAGTCATCATTTTTATTATTGTAGAGAAACCCTTATGATGCCAAGTAAGAAGCAGCTGCAAAGGTAACCATGATGCTGAAAACAAAGTGTGGTTCTTGATACCCACGACATAACACGGAAACGCATTGCGTGACTCCGAGGAATTAAATAAAGCCAGTTAACAATGACGGAAACAAAAGCACTCGAACCACAGGGAAGGCAGCAGAACATTTTAAGCCAATGTTCCTGTTATTGCAACATAAAAGCTGTATTTAGCTTCTTAATCTGAATTACTCTGCCTGCAGAAAACACAGTCAGGCTCCGATTCAGACACTTCTCATGGTAAGAAAAAGAGACCGTGATCTCTTATAAATGCTGCGACATCTCTTTTTCGGAAGCATATCCTACCTTAAGCAAATATTTCAGTGGGCACTTTTATCAGTATTTTACACCCAGCTGAAACCCTTCTATTGTTTAACGGATAAATCACAGGTTATTATAAACACTGATAGCATTCAAATTGTGCAGGAACTCTGGTTAGCTATGAAAGCAAGCCGTGTTCATTAAAAAACTTTCAGCCACCCCCTCACTTGTAATCCTAAAGCAAAAGGATTCTGAAGACAGGGCAGATCACTGACTGCAGCCTGACAGCCAGCAGGTCTTGGGTGTCCAGCTTCTTCCAGCTGGGCACGAGTCCCTCAGGAAGGCCTTTCACCTTGGCCACTGGGTTTTTACATCCATAGGACTCACGGCAGAAACAGCTCCTCTGGGAGGATTTCACCATCGGTGCTGAAAAAACGGCTTCATAAACAGAGAGCTTCGAGAGAAACTCGAGCTATGCAGTTCCCAATAGTTGAGAACCTGCATAATTCTAAAGAAAATAGGACATATGTATAACACAATTTTTTACTCAGTTATCCTACATGCAAAGTAGTTAACTCTCCCCCAGCACTCAGGATCCTTGTGTAGAGAAGTCCCATTTCTAATTTTGATGCCGCACAGAACAGGAGCATGATCTTTCTTATCAACCTCCTCCAACACCCTGTCACAGGGAACATGGCAAGAACTATCAGCTTCCACTTTTGAACCCTAATTTGGGAGGTTGCTTGAAGTCGGCACTGGCTGTTGAGCACGTCCCAACATTCTGTGCCCATGCTTAATTTGCAGCATGATCTGAAGTCCACTATAATAAGACTCACACAGAGGCTTGGTGCGATGGAGAGTCTTACATGCTTTCCTGAGCGCAGGTGGCTGAGGTATCTGCCCGACTGAAAAGACCACGACCCGACTGTCTTTGTACGGGAACCCACTCAGCAAACTGGGCTCAGCTGCCTCCCAAGCATAACCAGATGGAACATCGTATTTTTCCTTCTAAAAGAAATTCAAATGTTTGCTAAGAGGGCACAAAGGTTCCCGTCTAACAGTCTACCTCTTTCCACCAGTGGCACAGTAAAATCCTAATTCTTTGGAGGCAAAACGACTTCTGAAAGGAGGGCATCTAAGTGGCAAGCAATTTGTTACTTCCAAAGATCAAAACCAGTGTTTTCTTTAGTCGCTGGATCTCACATAAATCTTTCTCCTGTAAAACTGTATACCCGGATGATGTATTTTGTTTAAAACTGTGATATTGGTAGATCTCTGCAAGCTCCTTCACCTCTTGGAGAGGTTTAATAATGAAATATGAAGCTTCACAATGTCACATCAAGTTAAGTTTTTCACAACTTCATTGGATATCATACTGTAAAACTCCTGCTAAGATTTCTTTGATGGCTTTCTTCAGTCTGCCTTACTGTCACTGTGTCAAAATTTATTCAGGAAAAGGTTCCAAGCTACCTGTCATAGTCAATTTTTTTATGTTTAAAGCAAGTTCGGGGAAAAATGAAGGCCACTTGGCGTTCATCACTTCCAAGACACAACAAAAGAAAGCACTTGTACTTATGTTAATCTGAAGTGCATGCCCAAAAGCTTTGCTTAAAGCAGGACCATGATTCCTTCTGCAAGTATTCATACATAACTGATGTTGCATTAAAACCCTGTCTGTTAATTTGGCATAATAATTAGCTATGAACCTTCGTGTTTCCTGATGGCGGAGATGCTGCAGAATGACCTTCGGCCACACTGGCAGGAGCTGCCAAAGCACTGGTAAGGTTCATGAAAGGCAAAGTCAATGTGTATGACGGTAGCCTGGCTGCTAAACGATCCTGTTCCAAAGTTTTCAGGTGTTTCTAAAAGGAAAGGAAGTTTCAAGCCAAAAAGTAAATGCTTTGTTTTGAGCAGAAAATGATGATTTTCATTAAGAAAGCCAGTGCCATCCAGCCACAGTTATGGGACTCAGAAACAACACCACACTATCCTGCGAAGACTGCTATTCAGTTACCAGCTTTGGTCAGGCAACATCTCTCATGATGGCCTACCTCTGCTCTCCAGGCAGATAAACTGTGCTGAAATGTGTGATGTAAAATCAGGGAGCCCAGGCTTCTAAGGAAAGTGGAAAAGCGAGTCATCTAGAATGGAAATATTTCGGTTTTTGGTCTTTAAAATTCCACTTTTTTTTTCCTTTCTTTTTCTTTCAGTCCCACCAACGTTACTACCGCTTTACTGGCAGTTATAGATAAATAATGCTTACAAGAATAGAAATGTGAAAATGCAAGTTTGCTGGTCTTGTGAGCTGGGGCTGGGAGCAGAAATGCAGCGTGTCATCACTGAAGCCAACACATTGGTGCTAGCAGAAGGTCCTTCTGCACAAGAAACCTAGGAAAAACTAGATAAAATGACTGGAGAATATTTGGAGTGGTCCGGATTTCTCTTTGCAAAGGCCAGACGTTCACGGTATTATTCCCTAGCACACACTATATCAAGGGAAATAGACGTGCACTGCACTCAATTATTTCCCATATACTCCAGAATACATGAGAAAAGAATCAGGCTCCAAGGTAATTGCTTGAGAACTGTTAGTGAACTTTTCCCCTAAGTCTCTGTAAAGCCCCGAGCCACCCATCATGCATACAGTATTAATTTTAAGGGGATAAATAATGAAGAGCAAAGAAAACAAAAATCCCATGCAGTAAACCCACAACACTGGATAGCTGTTTACTGAGTGGGGATTTTTTGTCATTTTATAGGTTTTTTAACAGTTTTAAACACTGTCCTGCTCGAGTCATTAGTTTGGCCTCCAGTGAATAATTGGAGGTTTTTACAAGTCTAGCAAACACTCCACTATTATATTATTCTAACGCCAGATATAATAGTAGTGATCTGCGACAGTTTGATAGCGGCTATATACACAGAGCTGGGGCTTGGATTTTTACCCTTTCCTCCTTTTTCTTCTTTTTTTTCTGTTTTCTTTTAGTGAGAGCTGGGGGGAAGGCAGCGACAGCCAATCTTGTAGCATGCTGATTTGTTCTGCCGATGTCTCTCCCTCTCCGGTGTGTCAGATGTACTTTTCAGCATACACTAAAAAACTAATCAAAACAATCCTGCGGCGCAAAAGGTGCAGGCAGCAACTTTCTGACACTTTTCAGGAATTGCCATCACTGGGAATTCTCATGCCCCACCACCCACCCTGAGTAACCTTCATAACAAAACCGGGCTGAATGCCTTCAGAAATGATTCAGGTCAGAGCAAATGTTGCTCATGTTTTATCACCCGGGAAACTCAGAAACTTTCCAAGAATGAAGTTATGGGAGCCGGGCAAGCCAGGGAGCCCTAATGTACTGTCTCTCGCAGACAACAAGGCCTCAGTGTCAAAGCAACAAGACCAAGGGCAGAGAGAGAGAAGAAAGCGCCCTGAGAACCTGCAGGACACTGGTTACAAACAGGTGGCTGAATACTAAAGAAAGAGACACAGAGAGAACAAGCAGCGAGACACAGGCATGAATGGAATATATTTTACAGCCTGGCATGAGGAATTTAAGGAATTAAGACGGTTCTTTTTTGTTTCCCAGCTTAGCTGAAATATTCAGGCTTTAATTATCGCTCGTCTTGTTGATGGAACATAAATCCCCAAGAATCCCCTTCTGGGGCACTGCGCGGCCTTTGACTTACCTGACACCCAGAAAGAATTTGATTTTGTGCCTGACATTGCTGTCAGCAAGTAAGAGAAACTGGTGTTAGAGGTTTTAGCCTCCTTTGTTGATCTCGGCTTGCACAATTTGAGGACTTCAGGCAGATTGGCTTTAAACAAAAAAGTCCAATGTGCTTTTGCCCTAAATTCCCGGGTGCTACTCTGCGACAGGAGTGCCGGCAGTCACCTCTCTCCCTTCCTCCAGCACATGGCCTCTCTTTCCAAGGGCTTGATCCTGCAAGGCTGTGCGTGCTGTCCCCACGCCAGCATGGGGGTAATCCAGATCAATTCAGTGGAACTGCTCACATTCTTAAAGCTGATCATGATCTTAAAAGCTTTGCTGGATCAAACCAGAATATTTGGCAGTCCACAGGACCGAGTCACTCGGGAAGCACTTATTTTGGTGAGCCTTCCGATCAGGTCTGCTCATCCCCTTCACGGTAGCAGTGCACGCAAAAGGCATTTCTGAAGTGATTTGCCCGCACTTTGCATTGCCCTGTAAACTCCTGATTGCAGTCAAGATGCCCTTTCGCTTGAGCAGCCCAACAAACATCCCCAGTAAGTGAAAAAGACAATGAAATTACACATGGAGCAATTTCCCAAGTCTGGGACAGGTCAGAGCCAGACTGAAGTGCAAATCATGCATTTTTGGCTTGCCTTTAACTACGTCAGTACTTGTCAGTAAAGCGAGTAAAGAAAACTTCATGACCTGCAGGCCTGGAGCCGCTCACTGAACCCATCTGGACTCACCTTGAGAGGCGTTTTGCCAGTCTGAGCCCAAGGTGAGTACGAACATCTTCAAGACTCTTTAACTCATGTTTCAAGGAAAATGTCCCTCTAATTCACCTTCATTTCTGTTAGAGGCCAAATGGGTTTAAGGACAACGTCAGGTGACAGATCTGCAGGGAGTTAAAGCCCCTATTGTCTGTCAGCCTGACTTTAAGCCCTCAGCAGTGCAGAATGTGTTTTGGTCTTTGCTCTGGAGCTCTTGGTATTCCAACCACATTGCCGTATTCTGCCCCATTTGCTCAGCCTGTTTCCTCCACTGGGGTCACAGGAATGTGACTGAGAATAAATCTATCAGCTAGGGAGAAACCTCCTCTTTACATCTCTAAGGCTTGATGTAGTTTATGCACAGGATTTAAAGCAACTCACTCTGTTGTTCCTGTGCCCTCTGGCAATCCACATCTAACGCAGGAGCCAGGTTTTACAGCATAAACAAAGCAGGTTGCTAAATAGTTGAGCTGACAAACTGGTTGGAAAGGTTGTGCTTCCAATTTGGCAACCCGGTCCCTTGACCTCAGGAACAAACCCTGCCCCTGCTTTTAGGGAACAGACATCACCACCGCGCTCCGGTCCTACCAATGTGTCAGGCGATAAAGGTAAGTGATCAATACGTATGGCTCTGAGAGATCAGGCCCTGAGACAACAGGAATTCTGCTTGGCTTAACCTTAAAACACACAGGCTAGCACTCAAGTAATTGCTTTTTTCTTTTTGAGGCAGGGGCATAAGATGTGGAGACAGTTCCTGAAGATCATCTTTTCAGCCTCTACTCCATTCCTCTCTATTTCTCCAGAAGAAGGAACTAGCAGGACGTTGGGTATCTGCCTAAAGGAGAAGGAGGAGTCACTAGAGCCAGAGGCAGAGCTCAGGAACTGGGAAGGGCACCACAGCCGCGAACCATCACAGTGAAATCTTCCTAAAGATAATCAGTTAATGCTTTTCCTGGAATACTCTTATAAGCTTTACTCATTCCTGCCTTACAGAAACCTAGCGATGCGCCGTCTCCCTCCAGCACAAACTATGAGTGCTTTGTTCAGCCAGCAAGGCATTTCCCTGGAGGGAAGCTGGAATGGCAGTGACACTGAAAAATAAAAATCTTCTCATCAAGCAAATTTCATAATGGTGAATCCATCTTTGAATGCTAGCCCCTAAGAGCGAACGTGGGTAAGGAACCTGAAATGTGACAGCATGACCTCAGAGCTGGCATAAGAGTTAGATTAGAGTCATTTTCATTAAAAAGATAAGATCCTTCAGAATTCTTAGGCAGCTTATGGTAACTACGATCCCTTATTCATTCTTTAAAAAAGCCATTTGTTACAAAGCTCTCATAAGCCCCGCCCCCCCGGGGTAAATCAGATGAAAGATCTCTGCCTCTTAAGTGCCACGACAGAAAATATTTTAATGACTTTGAAATTAAAGTGAGATCCTCTTATGCACACTTTAACTATGAAAAAATAATGCTTAGCTCTTAGGTCTTCTCTTTAGGAAAACATACAAGCACAAACGCAGTGCCACCCAGGAGCTGAGCAGCAGAGCTGGCAGTGGAATGGGTCTCACCTGCCTGAACCTAATGGAAGGATGAATAATCGTTGTACAGCAGAGGCACGCTGCAAGGATCCGTTACGCCACCCCTGATGAGTACAGAACTGTAGCTACTGATGTTTCTCATCAAACACCACACTTCGCAAAATTGCAGTTTTCAGAACTGTTCTCATTAACGACTAGTGCTGCTTTGTGTCCTGCTGCTGGGAATGATTTCTCAAAAGAAATTACTACTTTTCCATAACACCAATCTGTTGATGCAGAGGGGATTAAGAGAACGCAGCTCGGCGCATAAATGCATAAGAAAGAAACCACATGACTTTCTGCTACCGAGTGTTGCTTTGAGAACTAACCTCACATACCTAATAGGCACGAGTGATACCATACAGTCAAAAAGAGCTGCATTCCTACTTCATGACGTTGTTAAAATGGCATCTCCTCATTTATTTGTGAATTAGTTCTTTGGAAATGACATGAAAAGCACAATCATCACAAAAACATACGAACATCACATTTGCTTCTTATCATGAAAGGGAAAATCCAGAAGGAGAGCCTTACAGAGGATGGAAAGCATTTGGTAAAGCTCATCTATTTCACAAGACAGATCTCTTGAACAGTTCCAGACTGCAATGGCCACTTTCAAAGCAGCTCTCGGACCGGCCACACTGCTGTGCCACTCAGTGCTTTTCAAACACAGAGGTTTCACACCAAATGTCACTAATAAAATAAATGCATTTGGGCCAAATAACTCCCCGCTGTAACTTTGCAGGCAAGACACTTCTGTCACAAATAAAGGTGAGCTGCTGAATCAGGCCTGAAGGTTGCAGCGTTGCAGTGAGGGCCGTAACGCCCTTGGGGCTGATGAGAACTGCCTGATACCACAGGGCATACCTGGAGATTTCTGCTGCCCGAGGGCCTGACTCTGCCTTTTGCTCTGTTTTTATGGCAGCAAGCAGTGTCGGTTCCTAATCCACAAGCAGGGCTCATCCGACATACAACAATGAAGATAACAACTAGCAATAATTAGAAGTCAGTGTCCTGACTCCAAGGCCAGCGCTGTATCAAGCACACCTTACTGCCTCCAGCTCACATTCAGGGGATTGTTCAGTTATTTGAAAAATGTTTTGTCTTAATCCCCTCATTTCAGCTACCTCTTTTCAACAAAGCATTGCAGGACTAGCCCTGATCATACACTGGATAGGAACCAGGCCACGAAGTTGACCAAGCAGTTTAGACAGAAAAGGATATAGGACGCTGCAAAGGAGCTGCTCCACCCTACCGTCTGCTAAAATGGAAATTCAGGATCAATCATTAACGCTGACATCGCCGGACTTCTCTCCATTCTCTGGACAGCACGTTAGCTCCTCAGACTGCCCGTTCCTCAGATGCTCAGACAAAACTGGGACAAGGAACAAAGCACCTTTCACCCCAGAGCATGTTGAGGGTCAGAAGGTCGTAAGACAGCTCAAATTAACCTTGCAACTGCTGCTAAAAAGTTCAGGGCTCTGGAAAATTCTGCCCATCTCCCAGGGTGCAGTCAACGCTGGGAAGAACAAACATGAGGGTGGGCAAAACTTGGCAGTTGAGGCCTGCAACGTTTTACTCACATGAGCAATCCTCACTGTCTGATTAGTCCCAGTGCAGCCATGAGGGGAGGGGGTGCCCATGTAAACCTGCAGAGGGAGGAGAAGAGGCCTTAGCAATGGAAACGGTGCCGAGACATACATGGCAGTATTTTTGCAGCCTCTTCTTCTGTTGTGACTTCTCCACATTTCCCAGTCCATCCCCTTGGTTTTCCTCTTTCTTTTCCTCTCGTATTTGTCCTTCCCAGCGAGGCAAAAGCCCTTCAAAAGGCCAGCCGGCGGTTTCCGGGTGGCCCACACACATCGAAGGCTGGGAGTGCTGTGTAGCAATGTCATCGTGCGGCATTGCGTCACACAGGTGTGCACAGGGGATGTAAAGGCACAGAAACACCCTGAGGAGAGGCTGGGAGTAACAAATACATTACAGAAAAACCTGTTTACAAGAGCTGCTCCAGCTCCGTGTTACAGATCCATCAGCTGCTCAGGCTGCTCAGTTCTGCTCAGTCTGCACGACAACTCACGGGGTCGGTCCAGCACTTGCTGCTGCCTCCTTAACCAGCACGTGCAGGAGAAGAAGCTCTTTCTCCACTACTTCCACCGAAGAACAAGCCTTACCTGCACCCTGCTCTCAGTGACTACCTGCACTTAGGTATGTAAAGCATGTAACAAACAAAATACCCCAAAAGACATATGGAGAACTTACAGATCAAAACTAAACTCCCTGTTGTTCCTCACCGTTTCTTTCCCAGCACAGTTCTCTTAAACAAGCGTGCAAAACAAATACGGCTTACTTTTCGTTTACTCTGAAGCAATGAGCGCGCCCACACCCACACACACCCATTCTCACACGGTGAGCTGTAAAATGGCTTCCAGCCCCGTGGCTTATGACTTATCTTCAACTTCAAACAAGCAAAGATATACGTAAAGGAAGGTACAACACTGTGTTTTCCTGCGTTCTCCTCTGCGGCAGAACTGCTTTATGGTACCTCCTGTGCCTTGTCATGTGTTCTTCATTTCTGGTGAACCCTGCGAGAGCTGAAGAATCCACTGTAGAATCCTCAGGCGTAGGGAAGTGGCAGAATTATAAGTAAAAGTGATTTTCAGCAGACATGCTGAGTTAAGAGGCAAGACTTGCAGCCAGTACCATGATCTACAGGGATGGCAGGCAGCAAACTGGGAGGTACTGGAAGTACGAGCCAAGTTTGTGGCGCCCATGGTGCCAGCCCCTCCACGAAGACAGAACGACTAGGTGGGCAATGAGGAAGAGGGGAAGCAGGAAGCAGAAGGTCATACACTGTTCCTGTGACCAGAGTCCCCGTCTCCCCAGCACTGGAGAGACATCACAACTACCTGCCTGGCACCGCAATCACGGCATCGATCCAGCTACGTGAAGTTCAAAGACCACTTCTTACCACCACCAGCAACGTCCTGCCTGCCCTTCCCTGTAACTGGCAGCTCCCGCTCCTGGGCATGTGGGGCTGAATAGACCTGGGGGCTCGCACAGGCTGGATGGGAGGGAGAACAATGAAGGATCTGGTTCTCTTTTTAGCTTCAAAAGACTCATTCTTGGGTGACCGAGGCTGAGGAAGGCGATATTTTTCTTTTGCTAAGAAGCAGTTCTCATCGTCTACTTAGGAAAATCTCCTGGGCTGCGGTTACAGCAACCAAGTCAAAGTACAAAGACATTCCTCTGAAAATTAGAGAGAAAGACCTTAGTTTTTTCCTTTTAATTGCCATTTCATACCTTCAGCGGCGCAATGTATTTTACAAAGTGCTTTGCACATGGTAATTACGCCTCATAACATCCCTCACCTTAGGAAGGACTGTCAAACACACTGCCCGGACAGAGAAATGCAAATACACAAAAGTAAACATCTTGCCTCTCATCTCACACTGGATATGTGGCACAGGCAGAAATGGAACCCAGGCATCCTGGCCCAGTTCATATTTGAGCTCATCTTTCCCTGACACCTCCAAATAAAGGAGAAAACTCTTTTCTGCTCAGCAGCAACAATCTGATTGCTATTCTACCGCTCTCCTGCTAACCCGCCCTGCAAGCACAGAGGCTGAGAGCAGAGGGCGCAGCGACCAGACCCTCCCTTCCGCTCTGCACGTGCTCCAGCCTATACAGAGAGGAATCAGAAACACATTGCTAAAAAAATCATGCCGATATATATATATATATATATGTATATATGTATGTCTGTTCTGCAGGGAGAAAAAGATTGTCAGTTTGCAGGCCAGCCAGCTCGCTGAGTAAGACGTAGGTTTCTCTGCAACTCTAGGGCTCATTTATCCTCTAACGCCTGTTTATGGACTAAACAATTGCATTTCTGAGCAGTGGGTTCCTTTTCAGAGTAATGGAAGTTGACTGGGGAGTGATGGGATTTTTTACAGACCTCCCTCTTTCTTGAGGAGCCACCATTTATGTTTCTCGCTCGGCAGTTTCACACAACCTGACAGAGACCAACAGGCTAGTGCTTTCCCTGAGTGCTAAGCTCCTACGATATTTTGATGAAAAATGCGGGACAAAAGGAAGAATGCTGGCCAGCATTTTACTCTAGTTAAATGGACGCGGCTTCACCAAAGTCACAAGATTGCCATCCCATTTGCTAGAGGAGGACCAGCCCAGTGGCATTGCTAAGCTGCCTGTGCACTGTCTCTTTGCTTCTAGCCAACGCCTGCACAAAGCAAAACACCAAGTTGCACAAAATTGCCCCAAGAGGAAACAGTTACTCATCATTATAGCAATCCAACAAGAGTCTGAAATTACACACCTAGTAATCAGACTTTATACAATGTAAATACAGGCCTCAATGTTAATGTTTTCTGTGAGGAAAGAGGTATACTGCTGATTTTTTGGAAGTAGGTATTGGGTAATTATTCTTTCCCTAAGCTTCCAAGGGGATTAGAGTGAAGAATAATAGTAGCTGCCTTACTCCCAAATTTAAATGATGCTAAGTGCTGACGGTTTGTAGTTTTCTTTGCCCCCAAAACATTCACATGAAGGCTTGCTGTCTCTTTGCAGAGCACCAGATACGCACACGGGCTGAGACTGCGCACAGGTCTTACCGCAGGGCTCGGTTTCAGACACACCAGGTGCCTCCTGTCCTCCACGGGGCAGAATCGAACTGCAAAAGGCGATAAGCACTTCCCGCTCAGCCGCTCGCTCTGGCCAGGCTTAAACTTCAAGCTTTGCAATAAAGGGCAGCACGGAGCTTCTGGCTGCACGAGGAGCACTAGAGAGCTGGGTCACAGAGAGACTGGCAGAGCGGGGATGTCTCCCGACATCTCTGTACGCACCTTGCTGGTAATCCAGGAAGTAAACCAGGACAAAGTCGTGGTCCCCACGTCTCTCCAAGAAGCTGAGACCTAAGCAGCGCGCAGAGATCTAAGAGGCTGTGTCCTACACCACAACCAGAGCTAAGCTGCTGGGACACACACTGCAGCCAACACCTCTGGCTACTTATGCTCACACTGCTACCTCTGCTAGTTGTTCCTGGAAACCAGTCATGGTCTGAAAATGGATAGTTGAGAGCATCAATCAAGACCACTTAAAAAAGAGATAATTTTATGAAGTATCAGCATCTGCTTTGATGTTCTTAAAGGAAGGGGAGAAAAGGCCACATTCATTCAATGGATGTATTTGTTCTGAAACGACTTATTCAGCTCTGAGCGGGTCTGATTCCTTCAAGGTACCTTCTTAAAACAATTCAGGGAATTCTAGCTCTTCCACACAGACACAGCCATCTTTCCTTCGTGGTAAACTGGCACCTCACTTCAGTTTGTGCTTATGTATAATAAATACGCAGAGCTGAAGTTGCTGGCATTTGTTCCTAAGGGTTAAGGTCACTCACTGCCTTGAGTCCATGCCTGGAGCAACATCACTTGCTCTGGTCCTTAATGATATCATGAAGCTTGCACCCTTAAAAGACTTCTTATCAGCAGCAGAAAAAAGAAATGCCTCCAGGAGGTTCCAAAAACTCATGTCTGAAGGCTTAATAGGTTGATTTATGAGTCTAGGTCTCTCCAACTGTTGCTCAAAGTAAATGTTCAGTTATGATTTTGTCAAGGGCTGGCTGATCATTTCCTGCTTTCTCAGCTTTACTAAAAGGACCAGCCTCTGATCCTCTTCCAGAAGCACGGCCTTTCTGATAAGAGTAACTTGAAAAAACAAGAGCAGTTCAAATTCCAACAGCGCTAATTCATCACAAGCCCAAACTCCTTTTTATTAGATCATTTTAAAAAGCCTACGCCAAGCAAGGGAGACAGAGCTAAAAAACGTGGAATAAAAGCGCCTGGATCCAAAATGAAATATGAAAAGCGCTGTGTTTGCATTTGGTCGTGGAAAAGGTCAGCTCTTACCTGACACTAGCAGCCAACCTGGCTGTCTCCAGGAAGGACGAGGCAGGGGGACTTCTCAGCTATGCTAGCAGCTGAGGATAAATCTCAGGCACTTCGGAGGTTTTCGCACATGAAAGTGGCAAAATGCCTTGTGCTCTCTATAAATTTCACAGCTCTATTTCCAGCGTGTGGGCACGCATGGCCCGTGAAAAAAAATTTTTCCTACTCTCAGTTGGACACAATATATGGAAGGCACGTCCCGGGATGGGACATTCATAGTAAACCAAAGGACAACTGGCCCACAAGCTCTAAATGGTTAAAGGGAAGCGGTGTGGGAAGTGTCACAACAGCTGAGCCAGTATGTATTTCACAAAAGATCTTCTAGCCCAAAAGCTGTTCTTTAAAATGTCACAGGGAACCTCAAGCATCCATGAATTTACCAGTATCATCCAAGAGGCACTTAGACATGTAAATAAAGTAGCTGTGCACTTAGTCCTGGCTCCCAGCATGTAACCCCTGTGCAGGAACAAACTTTGGCAGCTCTGATAAGGATATAGGCTGGTTACACAAAGGTGACTGGCCCCACACATGGCATGTTATGAACCAAAGAAACAGTTTAAATGGTTTAAGGGCACTAATGTGTTGTACTAGATGGCAGATCTGAGGTGGGTAATCCAAGCCTAAAGCAATCCAAATCTACCATGATCCAAGGAGTTTTGGTTTGGATATGCTGGATGCACACGCGGGTCTTTGGGGGATGCCTCATGCTGGCTTTCAAGAATTCCTGCCAGTCAGTGCAGAAACATCCATGGAAAATGTTATATTTAGTGTTTAGTGCAGACATGACCAGGCTAACATGTAGCCTCTGAAAAACAGAAGCAAAATTAAGCAAGTATTCCTTTATAAACTACTGAAAAAGCTGCATATCCCAACCATTTTAGGAACAAAAACCACAGCTGAAGTGATGCCAATAGAGCATATGGAATACAAAAGGATGAATAAACAGATGGACAAATGACTGCAGATAGAAGAGATGTGAAAAAGGCATGGAAAAAGGTAGAGAGCAAGCTGGTATAGCTGTTGCTAACCTTTCTGAAGAGAAATCACTATAATTGAATGAAAAAAAAGAAACCACCTCTTTTTCTCTGATCCCCAAATATCCGAGAAACAGAACTTGCTGCTGTAGGATGATATTGGGAAAAAGTCCTAAAAAATGCAAGACTGAAATAAGACTCAAAGAATCAGCCTCCAGGGTGTACTGTTTGCCAGGTACATTACTGAAAGGAGCCAATTCTCTCTACTCTGAAGCTCCCTTTGTTAAGTGACACTAGGCAAAAATCACTAGGTTAAAGGCAATACCGATCTTCTTAGAAAGGGTCACTCACATGTTGCTAAAATACTATTAACTTCCAAAATGGTTTGTATTTTAGAAGGTCTCTGTTATGGAAATTCAGTGAAGACATATTTCAGGCCCAGGCCCAGCCCCAGGTTGTTTAAGATTAACTAGTTGCTATGTGGGGAAGAAACGAAGCCAGCAAGGGACTCGGGAAAGGAGGTACTAAGTGTTATCTGAAGGCGCCCTGTGATAACATCCCCGGTATCACAAACCTGCTATTCATCACCCCGGCTCTCCTGTGAAGATCGAAGAAGTTCAGCGCAAGCGGAGAACATGCCTTAGGGTGCCACCACCTGCGGTGAGCACACCCAGGGGACGCCTGTGACAAGCATTAGTGTGGTCGGTGCTCTGGGGAGCCGGGGTCATACATTGCACGGCTTCAGTGGTGAAGTTTCTGTTGTTCCAGGTGGTTAAAGTTATTAAGGTGAAAAAATCTCTAATCAATATCATTGTGTTCCCATCAACAGCCACTGACATAGACTGACAGCTTCAGGAGCAAGGACACATTCCTTCAGCTCCCCTCCAGACAAAGAGGAGACGGTACCTAGGATCACACACACTTTATATTTTTGCTAAATAACATGCCATAATCTGTGCAATTTCCCGAGGCTAGGCTCACGCCTTTGATGAAGTAATTCCACAAACAAATTTGTCCCCAGATAGAAATGTGGCATAATAAAAAGGGAACATTTACTCTTAGCCTACACCAACCTCACATGATTCCTTCGAGTTGTGACAGTAACTTCCTCTGCTAATACGCTCCTGGGCATATTGGAAAGATGAGGCTTCCCCAGCAGCAGTTTTTGGGAGCTACTTGTGGCTTGCTCTCTTTCACGCTGCTCTCACTCACATGATTGCATGTATGCACCGTGCTATTTTCTCTCTGGTCCAAACGCCAAACTGCTTTGGGGGAGACACCTCACCCCACAGGGTCCCACTGACCCTTACGGAAAACACCATCTGAAGTGCCATCACACTAAGAAGGAGGCTTAAAGAGGCTACTGTGCAACTCCCGTGTCTCTGAAATTTGAACGGACATTTCTGCGAGCAGGTTTTGCCGGCCCAAACTGCTCACTCAGCCTACAGAAATCTGCAGAGTCATATGATCAAAGGGGCTTTCCTCCCCTGAAGAATTCGGACTGCCAGAGCCGTCCTATTCAGGAAATACCATAAAAAGCAGAAAGTTGGGTGTGTCTGGGCAGCTATCTGCCTCTTTTCATGCTATCATGCCTGCATGTAAGTGAGAGACAAAGGGGAAATCTGCAAGTCCACAATGCAAGGATTAGACACTTTCTTTGCTAAGTCCAGAGCAGAAAACCCACTAAACCCAGAGACCCACCGCTGCTGAGCGCTCAGAGTGCTGTAGTGCCTCAGGCTGCGCGGGATCCATCTGTGTGGAGCGAAATGGCAGCAGGGTAGAAAAGACAGGCAGAGAGGGAAAAACATGTCCCCTGTTAGCCTACAAGCTCTCCCCCTTCTTAGTGGTAACTGTGAACAAAATACTCGTCTCTTTCCAAAACAAGCTAAAAATGAGATTCCTACTGAAACATCAACGTTATTCCACACGGATAGCAGCTGGTTTTGCAGCACATTTTCTCTAAATGTTTCCTGCTCTTATGGTATGTGGGTAACTTCAGGTGTGACACAGTTTGTATTGCTAACACAGCTTCAGACAATGGCATTTATTTACCAATGCGTTGTCTGCTGCTGCCTAGGAGATGCCTAGACGGATGGATAAAGACACTGGAGACTACTCCGTGTCACCAAGCGTATGGCAGGTAAGCATTAGGTTTTTTGGAAAGACTCGAGAAGAAGCCAGGCTAGCACATCTTACAGTGATGTCTGTGAGCCCACAGCAACTTCACCTTGTTTTTTATGCTCTCAAGGGACGGCTACAAAACTGAGAAGGGAGCTTATAACGAGTTCTAGGGCCCTCACCAATACACCTCTCGCTCCCGGATACAAAGAAACCAGAGTATGGTGCTCTCTGTCACTTCATCCCATGAGACGTGGAATTGCCGTCAATCTTCAAAAGCAGGCATTTGAGAAAACATCTCCCATTCAAAAGCACAAATGAATGTGCTCCCACAAAGATCAAGTCCCAGCGTCACTTGTCTGCTGTGTGTCAAGGCTCATGCTGTACTTTGGAACTCCTTGTAATGCACCGAGCTGTTAAAAGGGCATAATAAAATTGCAAGGAAGTTTATAATGCCATTTGCCAACTTTTACCAAAGCAGGAGTCGCCTACATTGATACTATGGGGTATAAGTTAGTGCAAAGAACCAGACCAAGAGTGAGACAGGATGAGCTAATAGGTTTGGAGACTAAAGTTCACTCGGGGCTCACAGCAGCTCTCTAATATTCTTAGAGTTCCCCCCAACCCCCAAATCTCAAAACATCCATCATGCTTTGGAAAAGCCAAGTTCACATTGGGGCTTTCCTCCCTGCAACTGAAAGGGCCACATGGCACAGCTCTCCTCAAGGTGCTCCAGGGGAACTGGAAAAGCAGCAAAGAAATGGCAACATGAAATCAAAAGATGAGAATTATTCACACTAAATCGTCTCCCTTCAGTTGTGACCCCCAACCTCCTGCTCCAGCAAAGCAGAGTCAAAAACTGCACTTGGAAACAAAGCCCTCCTTTTGTTCTCTAAGGACTAGAAGTCTTTTTATATTTAAATGAAAATCTGTCAAACTAATTAAGTGAATATGTAACGGTCTCATTTTGTACTCATTAGAGAACATCGTAATGGCCATAAATTCCTCTGACGGAGCGTGTATGTGTGAACATGAATGTCTGGTAATGTCTCATAAACTTCAGGCTGGACTACATCTTTTGTCTTCAGGTTAGACCTTGTAAGGCAAACAAAAGCCCCAGTATTGCTTAAATTAGATGCAAAGTGCTATGTTACAGCAATATTATAAGCGTGATTCTTGTGCACACAAACAAACCAGGGGACGCGAGTGATGGTTCCCACCGTGACTGCAATGTGGCCCTTGTGTAGGTCTGTAATGCGACGCATTGTCCGAGATGATGTACAATTTTCTGCTTGAAGATAGATGGGCAATACAGCTGTTGCTGCGGATTGCTCTGAATATACTGTCAGCATAACTTCAATGGGATGTGACATTCTTGGCATTTTTTTGCTTTTTGTTATCCATAGATAAAAGGCAGAAAAAGAAATAAAGAAATATAGACAAGCAGCACTGAAATAAATGGGTACATATTTTATCTCATTCATAATTCACATTCTTTTTCACTCCTTTGTCTTTAGCAAAGAAACTCCTCGTGTGCTCATGATGGATAACTTTTGAAATAAAACTGGCTTGGAATTAAGACAGATCTCAGTTTGAATTAAACGCAGGTGAAAAAAATCAGCATCAAAGACCATCTAATGCTACATGTTGGGGCTGAGGCAGAAAATACCCAAGAATATTAAGGATTCTGGAGACCTGCTGTGGTGCAGGAACAGCAACAACAGCAGCTGCATTTTGTATAGAGAAATGGACTCCTGGGCAACATGAGACAGAGGATACAGGCAGCTCAGCTCCCCATCTTACGCTAGAGGCACAGTGTCTGCGTTTAAATACAAATGGTGGGTAAACTCCTGGACGGGACCAGGCTGCTAAAGGAAGACTAACACAGACCTGCTGACCATCGTGCTCCCCAGCGACTCCAGCTGCGTCAGCTAGGAAAGACTTGGAAGGTTGGACCAGCAGTTCTCCTGCCCTGGAGCCAGCCGGGCGGAATCACCATGCCTTTTCCTGTCACAAGGGTTTTGTCCAAGCAGGTGTGTTAAGGGTCTGTCTTCTGAACCTCCTCTACTGGCCACTGGCTGAAGCAAGATCTCAAAGTGGGTGAATCAATAGGATAGTCCAGTATTACATGATGCCTTACGAAGTTTGGAATTGGGAAACATTTCTGGGGAGGTCAGATGCAAGGAACAGGCAGCTTCCACAGCTTCTTCCTTGAACCAGTCAGTAGCTGTTCCTAGAACTGAGCAGATAGGCTTTACATTTTCTCAAGATTTAACAACTTCCATGGCCAGCTCCTTGTGGTGTGAAGACAGACAGATTGACAGTGAGGGGGAACTCCCCCTTCAGCAGGGGGCTTCATTAAACAGTTATTCTTCTGCAGACATTTCTCCTCTTCGCTCTTGAAACTTTGATGCTTTTCAGGGTGGACGAGTGTACCAAAACAACGCCAAAGGAAACTATTCGTTTTCCTTCCTCCCCCGTCCCCAAAGAAGTTATTATAATCCAATGATATATGTTGCTGTGCTATTGGAAAACGACAGATTTCTGCTGGAGCAGCCTCACGCAAAACTGTGAGACGAGTGGATGCTCTCTTGCCGCCATGGGCTGCATTTTCAGGGGTAACAAGGTGCCAGGAACCGTGATGGGAGCGAGTGATCTTTACAGGAAGGAGAAACCTGAATATCACTAAAAGTCTCTGCCCCTTGCATTATGCTGAGGCATTGTGCTTCAACTGTGTAAAAGCACGAATAGGCCCCCAAAATCACATGAGCAGGTTAAAAGTCACAATTAGTATGTGCACAATTTTGACTTGTCTTCTAGGCTTTGAATCATAGGAGCTAGAAACTTGAAAGGCAGATAGCTTCACAAATCTCCTGGGTCAGGAGCTGGAGCTTTAAAGCAAGTATTGCATGTCACGTAAACTGGCAATTGCACTCTGTCTCAGTGAAAAATCAAGTCTGCATTTCTGGTGTCATTTTAAAATGTTCTTCAGAATAGTGCAAAGTACAGAACTCTGTAACAAACACTGAAGAGAAAGAATGAGATTGAACCGTAATAGCAATCGGTCACCTCCAACCTCCCTTTACTGATCCCACTGTCCAAAATTAAAACAACCCAACTTCACTTTCCCGTACAGCTGGGGATTGTGGGAGCTTCCGTGCATGGATGAAGGATCTTATTCTACATTACAACACCTTTCAAGTACAGAATACAGCAAACCAAAGAAACCAAAGGCATAACTTGATGCTAAAGGAAAGTCAAATCGAGTCAGATTTTGTGTCTGCTCAGCAGCTCCTAAACATCCACTCACAGCTTGCTCTTGTTCTTTGCTGTTTCCAGCTAGGCCAGAAATACTGACAGCCTCATGACCGTCGTTCAAGCTGGCAGCTAAGAGACCACGGTCCCCAGCTGCTGAAAAAATGCTTCTGGGGATGAAGAAGAGACTAAAGATGAAGGGAGCACTGCAGAACCCATAAACATACCCGTACTGGCTCACTGAAGAAATAAGCGCGACTAAGGATACCAAATGTTTGATTTCAAGTATTGTTTTCTACGCCTTACTCCCCTAGTTCTTCTGCAGATCATTTACTGGAAAGGCTGTGAGAGCATAGTTATGACTGAGTAAGCTCCTGATTAAAGCTAAAGCGCAAATCTCTCGTTGCAGAAGCACTCCCGTTTTCCCTGAATGAGATCAAAAGTAAAAGAGAAAACATATGAGGAGGTGAAAGGCTAATGGCTCCTGAAAATAGTTTGGTGGTGATGGGGCTGAGATTATTTCTTCAAACAACGTTTCTCTCATTAAAAGCAGGTAGGTATCAGATTTGAATGACTTGTTTTTTCCCATCTCGGTAGGACCAGAAAGACTTTACTTCCCTGTTCCCCACAGCCGTCTTGCAGAAGAAACGCTTTACCTGCCTTCTTATCACAGTTAAATGATACCTACACTTGAAAGCAGGATTTTTACCCTTCTCTACAACCTTAGGCAAATATACCTGGTTCTCAGAGAGCTGACAGGAAGACAAATCACCTACTGCAAACTGACAGCTGTCAAGGGATAATAAATACCTGTAATAAGGAGAGTTTCATCCCCACCATGTACCTATCAGCTTTCACTGAAATTATACCCTCCTCCCTGTGATCGAGCCACTATTGCTGTGCGCCCAGCTTCAAACACAGCCTTGGCGGGGGGGTGTCTGCTGCTTTTCCTTCCCTCTCCTCTTGCATGACATCTCTGCAAACGGCATGAAACGTCTGAGAGATTTGTTTCAGTTTGCCAGTTCCCTGACTCCCTTTTGTCTATGGGGGCTTCTCTGTAAACTTCTGTATTTATCACAGGCTGGTAATCATAGAAATCCTAAAGAATTCAATATACTGTTTGGAAAAGATAAACAGCCGTGATTTCTTAACGTCTCACCTCAGACCTCTTGAAACTCTCATATAAAATTACAATGTATAATTCTTTGCCTTAAAGGAATTAAAACACTTGCTTAAAAACAATTCATTTTGCTGAGACACAGCAAGAGGCTGAGCAATTTGCAGGAATGAGGCCACAGTCACTTGGCAGCAGGAAAAAAAGTTAAGAGGTGGGGAGAAAAGAAGTCTACATTTCAGCAGTGATTTTCTAGGGTAAAGGAAGACATAAAGCCATTCACCCAGACAGACAGACAGTTCCTACCCCTACTGACTGAATAAATGCTCTTTCAGCATTAACCCTTCCTGGCGGCATGCCGTCTCAACACCGTTGTCTTCAGGAAACAAGAGTTCTTACGTGGCAAAATCTTTCCTGGCGGAAAAGTTTGCATCTCTTAGTAATATCAGTGATGCTGAGCCACTTGTTACCTCCAAGAATCTGGTCCCACTGCTTCACTATGCAGCAAGGTCCCTTAGCTAGAAGAAAAGTGCTCCGGGGGCTGAGGAAAATGATGGGCAGAACAAATCAATACATTGGGGGTATTTACACCGGTTATAACCTTGGTATCTGTAATAATAAGGCAGAAGTGGTCTCTGTTTTAATAAGAAGGACAACTCGGTGGCTACACATCCACTGGAGATTTTACTGAATATACCTCCTGGCAAATACAGATCCACTATTGATTTGAATAGAACAAGATTTTGGCAATTAACAGTAAATTACACACATTGGTTCATGTTCCTAGAATGTCAGAGCCCAGAAAAGGAAACGCCTCCCCAAACCAAATACAAGCTGAGCTCTGAAAGACCCTTTTCTCCTTTAACACGCATCACTCTGAAGCAGGAATCCCAGCCCTGTTCCCGCTTATTCACGAGTATGCGATGCAGGAGCGGGGAAGGGGGCAAGGAAGAATTTCTTTATGAAAAAAAAGGAAAAAGCAGCCCCATTCCTGAGCGGCTGTTGCTATGGGCCTGCGGGGTTCACAACAGATGGCAGCGAGAGCCATCCCCGCGACTGGCTCTGAAGCTGTCCACTCAAGCATACCATTCGCATTCCCCGCATACCTCCGGCCCTTCGGCACAGGGCGGCCTGGCCCTCTCGACACCCTGCAGACCTCTCTGCTCGAGGTGCCCGCGCCGAGCCGCAGGGCCGGGATGGAAGCGGCGGGCAGACATTTGGTCCTCCCGCCCCCTCTGCCTTTCAGCGTTCCTCTCCATCCCTGCATTTTCCCACAACTGAGTGGTGATACGCGATTTCAATACTTGATCTTTTGAGAGTTTGAATCGCTGGGATAAAGCGGTTTGTTAACTGGAGGCTCAGTCCTGACGCTGCCGATGGCTGCGTCCTCGCACTGCTCTGAACCAGGGTGAGAGAGAAAACAGCGCCTTAGGGCCTGATCCACACCAGGGCTGTGCATCTTCCTGCGCCCTGGCTGGAGAATGCAGCAGCCTTCGGGATAACGGCCCGAGGTGAGGAAGGCTGGACAGAGGCAGAGGCGTCCTCTTTGCTGGAGGGGACATCATCACATCCAAAACACTTCAGAGGAGCACAGTTCAGAGCCAAGGTCACTGCCTAACGGGTGTCATTAACAGCTAAAAAGTGTGAGAGAAAGTGTGCAGAGGGAAAACAATGTGAAGATGGAGTAAGAGAAGTACCAGGTGGGGAAAAGATGATTTAAGCAGCAAAGATGTCCAGATGTAGCGAAGAGAGACAGCAGAAGCAGCAGCAGCAAACGCCGGGTACACCATTCTGCCCTGCTGCTCCATCTAGTCTAGTGTAGGGCAAGATTACCTGCAAGAGTCCCCCAAATATGCCAGACCCCGGTGAGAAGGGCCTGCTGCTGGGGAGTTCACGGTCTCAGCTTTCCTCTCTGTGCCCTGCAAAATCCTGCCCGAGAACCTAAGCGTGCTTCCGACCGCACAGCAAAGCCTCCCCGGCTCCCGGAGCACAACCAGGCTGAAGAAAAGTCAATCCGCCATCATTCCCACATGCACGTTTGACACTTAATCTTACCGTTCTGGTCTCCTAAACCCAAACAACAGACGTGTTGGCTCTGCAGTAAGGAATTGGAATGTGATTTGCCTGTCGCTTGCGGATCACACATAAGAGGGCTCTTTGGGGCTTATTTGCATTTGGCTGCTGGAGTCACTGCTTTTTTCTTCTTCTTTTTTTTTGGAGGGTGGGGGGGGGCGTTACAACAAAGGTGGAGACAAAGCGGCAGACGCTGTAGGCTAACCAGGAAGAGCGGCGCTGGACGTGTGCAGCTGGCCACTTGCATTGTGCCGAGCTGCAGGGCTGCTCCGAGGCAGCCTGGGAAATGTGCTCACTGCTTCGGCAGGTTCAACCAAAATCCTTCACCGCTCTCCTTTACGGCTGTGACTGGCCTGACCCTCCTAAACGCTCTCCTTCCAACGCACCGGGGGATAAGGTCATTTTCTGGTTCGTTTTTCTTCTGCTGCAGACAAGAAGCAAGCACTAAGTCTGAGAAAAGAGTATGACTTTTGCTAAAAGTCGGTTTGTGCAACTGCATGTGCAGTCTTTACTGTGCAGGCATGCAGGAAATTTTCCCTCCCTCTCACACACACAATGGTTTAGATTTGGTATTTATGAGCTTAAGTTAGAAATAAAGGAGGAATGACGTTTCCAGGTGGCTCTTTCTTTCTTTAATCTTTCTTATGTTTCTCCCTCTCTCTCCCTCTCTTTTCTATCAGTCTTTAATCAAATTCCTGCTGCTACTTTTATTGAACAAAGGAGATGCTGGCACAGCCCTTAAGTGCCTATGCACATGGGTTGCCCTCTAACAGCCAAGTTGCTACGATTTATTGTTAAATGGTCCCTGCAGGCTATAATTTCTAAAAAGCAGAAAGAAATGTCCAGGCTTTGGCAACTGAGGTAAATGTTATTATCTGGTATTTCTTCAGCCACTTGGGTTTCTATGATGTACTGCCTTTAACCCTTTGAAGGCTTCAGAAAGACTTATCTATAAGAGACTATAAAACAGACCAGAGAAAACAGTAACATCACCCCTAAATGGTTTTTTCAGTTCACTTGAAGAAGGCAACCGCCAAATCTCTTTAATTCAGGCACGTCTTTAAATTTCAGGTACTACGTACGTCATCTTTCTTTACATTATATACTAGAGAGTACTGAATCACTCTGCTCAAATTGTTCCCAGGAACACAGAAGAAATATATGTCTGGTTCATCTACAACCTGATACGAAGACCACAGGAGATGTCAAATCATTCAAGCAGGTAGTGGATTAAGACCCAAGCTAATCTCTTGCCCGTACCTGATTGTCCACACTAATTTACAGCTGAACGTTTTGTTTCCAAAGCTGCCTGCCTGCAGTCCCCGTCAGCAAAGAGCCACAGCATGTGAGAGATGCGAGGGGGGAAGAGCTGATGCCGAGCTCCCTGCAGTGTACATACGTGGGTCCTCCAGCGAAGGACAGGAGGTTCCTCACATCACTGCAGCCTGGAACATGCCCACCCATGCAGGCATGAGGCCATGCTTCAGGCTGAGGGGATCTGTGCTGTACAACAGCCTCTTCCCACGTGCTGTGGATCTCTGTCAGCCCCACTGCCCCAGGAATCTCTAGGGCTACTCACAGGCTGGCTAGTTTTGCCCTCGATGGCATGTACTTAAGCAAATGTGTGCTCCTGAGAGCAGGCAAACGTACGCAGGCAGGAACACACACGCACTCATCATGCACAGGTCTTCCTCGGATGGGACAGCCGGCTTGTGAGAAGCCAGGGGGGTGCTCCAAGGACTGAAGCTGACAGCACAGGGGACAGACTTTTCCCTGGCCAGACGATTCTTTGAATTTAGTTTGAAAGAGCTGGCTCAGGCAAGGCAAAAGGAGGAAATCTGGGGCAACCTACAGAGACTGGGAATTTGCTACTGTAACCACTTTGAGTTTTATTGTCGAAACCTCCCTGCTCTTTACATATTGGAATAACGAGCGCGTATTAGGCAAGGCGGCGTGCTGCACTCACAGGTTGTGGCTGCATCTGTACTTCAGAACAGGCAGTTTCAAGTTGATTTGCGTAAGCAGATAATCTACAGCCAAAAAATACCACTTCAGCTTGCTTTCACCCACACTGCCAACTTTCACTAAATGGACTGGATCGTCGCATTGTAAAAAAACCACACAGTTATAACAATTTCAGCTGAAGCGCACACTGAAGCTTTGGCCCGTACTCACCCCCACCCCAAACAAACCTAAAGTTAAAGATATCCTAATGGCAATGAAGCAGGTAATGAGTTTAAAGATTAGTTAATGAGTTTACTAAAGGAGTTAATGTCTCAGGAAATAATAAAAATCAAAGTTCAATGAACTTAGTTTTATGATTCACAACCAATCTAAAAGGGCGTATAGGTGTGTCTAATATACGACAGGTCTTCAATGAATGTAAATTTGTGCAGGCCCGTACTAGAGCTACACTGATTGCCATCTCTTAGAAACCAGTCTCTTCCACATTCTATTTCTGCTCTCTGCAATTGTACCGTATTAATCGAAGAAGTATATATCCCAGACTGTACAGCCAGCCCATCTGTATTAAACGTCGACGCCAAGTGTTAGCCTGGTTTGACAACCACTTTAAACAACTCTCAGTTTATAAAAGCTGAAGGCCAAAAAGAGTGCCACTTACTTGAGCAGAGACTCTTCCAGGCTATAAAACTGTAAAACGCACCCGACGCACCATGGTGCGTATGTCAGTCAGATCCTCCGCTCATAAGACTCAGCGTTCCAAGTGCTCGGCATTATTATCAGCACCCTTTGACACCAAGGGAGGGGATGGCCCTCAACATGCCGTACAGCTCGGGAGGCTCTCAGCAGCTCACCTCTCCTGCCAGCTTCTAGCACTTTCCTAGCCTAAAACCTAAGAGATTTGCTTATACCACTCAAGAGCTTCACCAGTGACAGAACCCGAGCAGCAGCAGCACAGCACTGGCTCCCTGTTTGCTGCAAGCTCACTTCCAACAGCAGCTGAAAGATCCCCCATGGCACTGCCTGGACACCCATTTGCTCTTCAGTTCACGATGCTCCTGACGTTTAGGACCAATGGGGTCCTTAAGACTCCTGTCCTCCCTCTCCCAAAGCCCCTCCACGAGGTCCGACTGCCTCCACAGGCACAAAGCCGTGCCCGGGTCGCTTTGCTGTAGCTGTTGAGAGGCTCTTACCTTTTGAGACACAAGACCAAGTCTCAGGTATTCCCATCCTGGCGGCAGAGGCAGCCTGCCATTTGGCGAGCGCGGTTGTCGGCAGAGGGAATGGCACTACTGCCTCCGAAAGCGGAGAAACAGGAGCGTTAGCGATTAAGATAACAAGTTGCAGATACAGGTGCTGTGCACAGAGGCACCTCAGGACTAATCCCGCAGTAAAAAGCAGGAGGTTTGCTCAGCAGAGGCAGCTCAGATTACTGCCCTCCTACCAAGCAGTCGTCAGCAGGCCTGACAGACAGGAGCAGAGACCGTGAGGAAAGGGGAAATTTGCTGAGTGAAAGTGCCAGTCAGCTCTGTCCCGACTCCCAGCAGAGCGGCCATTTGCCCCCTCTTATAACTAACACTGGGATTTTGGGGGAGAGAGAAGAAAAGAAACTAAATTCAATAAAGAAGTGTTTTCAGCCAGCCAGGAACTATTTCTTGTTTCTCTTGAAATTCACCATTCAAGGTTCATTTGAAAAAAGTAATTGGAAGTGAGAGCAGGGGGGAAAAACCCACGGCAGAGGAGAGGTGTAGCAGGGACATCAGTCTCTGTTGCTCCCTGCCCCACAGGTTAGGGCACAGTACTCTGCCTGCACGTTCAGGGTCGACACCGAAGCCCACCATGGTTTCCGTGTGCCAACGGTCAGCTCTGTGGGTCCCGCTGCCTCTTCTCCTGCGCCAAAGCACCAGGCCTGAGCCCTGGCAGAGGAGAAGGCTGTGGGCACGTGGTTCTGCACAAATTCAGTGGAAATATCACAGAAAAGTATGTGACCCTCAAGACTGGACCCATCCTGACACAGAGGATTGTCAGCCTGATGCAACCAGGTCGGTTCAGTTACCCTCTACCCAGCCAGGCTGCCTTAGCATCCAAGAGAATGCTGAAAACATACATTAAATATATGTTACATATATTAAATCAACCTGCTTTTCCTATAGGGAGCAAAATGTTTCATTTCAAGCCAAATGAAACACACTATTTCAGTTCTATTTCACCCTAAATATTTTTTTTTCCCAGTTTGGCTCTTAGACAAAAACACACATTATTCACAACCTCTCCCATGCTTTTTACCATAGTTTCTCCAACTTCGATGTCCCCTTTGCTTCCAGACCCAAATGTCAAAGTAGACAGAAAGCTGAGGAAAGGCGTATTGGGGGTAAAAAAGGAAAAAAAATTCTACATTCTAGAGTATTGGCATAGCCAATGTTTAGGCCAGGTGCATACACATGAATACTCTTTGTCCACCTGCATTTGGGTGGGTGAGTTAGGCTGCCTTTCGCTACAAACAGGAAGATTCATGCATATAAAAGACCATTTGATACTGTCTGTGCACTTTCTGGTCTTCATTATCCTTTTGACTGAGATATTCCATTTATCCAGCCACAAGAGAGAAACAGCGCCACGGGATTTGGATCACCCACACAACCCCATTCATGAAAAACTGTAAAGCAGTTACAGTGACCGCTTCACTCTAACATCTGTTTTCCTGAAGTAAATCCAGGCAAACTGCATTTGTACGAGCAGGACTATGGTAGCATGAGTGAGTCCTTCCTGACCCCACCTCCCTTTCAAAGGAATGGATGAAGAAGGAAAGGCATGGAAAAGTTTTTGAGACGTTGTTGTATATTCCTGGGTAAGTAGTGTAGCTGAGCAAAATTAATATTTAACCCGATTAAGGATATGTATACATCAGCATATGACGTACAACTTCTGAACCCCTTGTAAATCGGTATTTATAGTCAGCTCTTGAAATTAACACCATGCAACCGGAGCTTCTTGCAATAAAGATGATGAGATCCAGTTATTCCCAGTGCTGCCCTTGCAGCTGCCCTGTGAAGCTGTCACCCTGCCGTCTTCCACACCTGTCCAGGTAACCAGAACCTCACGCAAGTCCCGGTATTTGCCCTATGGACTACAGGTCAGCCCAGACACAATCACAGATGGAGACGCAAGGCACAGATCAGTCGGAGAACACATGCTTGTTTGTTCGAGTTCTCATACTATCCTGATCTGATCCAGCTCCAACTTAATCCTCAGGAAATTCCAAAAGAAGGAGATTCACACCCTAAAAAGCACTTTGCACAGCACTGGCAGAGATTTCCCAGCTTTTCCAGTGTCGCTTTCTGACAAATCAAAGCCCAGCTTGATTATTGCCTGAAGAAGGCAAACTAATCCAAATGCACTCGGTGAAAGAAGCAGCTAATGCAGAGTGGCAGTGGCTAGAAATTGCTGCGTTTCTAATGCAGTTTCAGGTGAGGGGTCAGTCTTTAATGCCCTATATAGGATAACACATTATGGTGGCCGGCATTTTTTTTTTCCAAGGCATTTTCTCACTGTCCTCATCAGTGGCCTAAACCTTTTTTTCAAAAATCGTATCTAGATCTTCTTTACATTCACTACTCACTGTGGGAAATTTCCTAAAAGCCTGGCAGTTGTAAGCTGTAGCTAATTAAATCCTAGACAGTAAGCCTGTTGCCAGTGATTTCAAAATTAAATTCTGTTCACCTCTTAGCTGTCTGCCCCGTGTTTCGCATTGACCCTTCTTAATGAGATAGGAACTGCAAACATTTTGATGAATGCACAGAAATGAAAATACTGATGCTTAAGATGATAGTTAAAGACTTACCACTTTGATCTACCACACAAGCAAACTTTAAAGCCTTTGCTTACCTGGGACTAGGCTGTACAGACCTTGGAAATATTGTACAAACAACGGGGCAGGACCCTGATGGGCTTTGGCTGGTCGCACCCATTGGCGTCAGCTGAGGAGCTGTCTCTGCATGTAGGACTCCCAACTGAAGGCTCAGGTTTTTTGGAGTGTTAAAAAGATGCACTTTAAAAAAAACCCCTCCCTGTCCCAAGATCTCACACGACAGAGCACCAGTGACACCTGGCAGACAGGGAGCTGAGAAACAAGGAGGCACGACCGAGGGTGCACTGGAAAGCTGTGGAGGAGTTCACAACCGAACGTACAACAGTGCTAGTCACAAGACCACCCTGCCAGCCCTTTACCAGAGTTAATGCCGGCTTTGGCCTCTCGAGCTGTCCGTCTTAAAAATTCCATGTGCACGAAACCTTCCTTTCTCCCATTCCCCCAGTCATCATCACTGAACAAAAAATAACTGCCCCGCGTAGCAGCTCTTTGGAAACATGCTCCTGCCTTGCCACAGAGTGGGGTGTAAGCCAATGCCTGTTCTAATTAAATTCATTCACAAAACTTGGATTTATGCAATGCAATTTTTTGGCACGCTGGCAAATGTGATGCAAAATTACATTAGTGTCATAAGAGGAAAGGATTAGTCCACAGAGGTCTTTGAAAAATCGTGTTGGCACTTGGATTCTGTAAAAATGCCAGCAGCTTCCCCTCTCTCTAGGGGAAATCACTGCTCAGTGAGGGTCTGAGCCAAAGCCTTTTTGAGTCTGTGGGAATCTTTCCACCAATTTCCATGGGCTCAAATCAGCTCTGAGCCTCAGATGTCAGTTGTACTGACATCTTCCTCCCACACGTCAACACGTCGATAGGGTCATTTATCAGGTTGAGTGGAAGACTTTTTTTTTCCTTTTTTTCAAAAGACTTAGTTATAGTAATTTGCTGCCAAAGGATGAAAAAAATTGTACCTCTGGCATAGGTGTAAGTATTCAGGATGTCTGGGTTTAATTCCTGATTTTGCCACAGAGGTCTTTAAATGAGTTGGTTAAAACCAGATTTGTCTGAAAACGTAACACTGGCCATGCTGTGGCAGAGGCCCACGTAGCCCAGCATCTTCTCCCTGACAGCATTTCAAAGCAGATATGTCAAGAAGAGGATAAGAGCAGAACTAATATACCCACACGTGCAACATCCTCCCAGCCCCAGCAGTTTGCAGCGCAGCGACTGCATAAGCGTGAGACAGCCCCTGGCATTTAGCAGCCGGTTTTGGTCCGCCACGGGACTGACGTTTCCAGGGGGTGTCTCCCTGAGGGAATTCTCAGTCTGCTCAGCGCCTGAATTAGCCAGCTTCCCTCTGACGCCCCCGGTCTCAGGACTGTAGCACACTTCTCCTCCCAGCATCTCCCCCAGGTGTCATCGTTCGGACAAGGGGGGCTGGGGACAGGGATGTGCCAAGAGAATAAGCTGAATAACCCAAGTGACGCAGGGCATCTCTAGGGAAGCATGAAAACGAACACGCAGATTACAGTTATAGGCAAGGATAAGCTTAATCCTTTCTCTTTGTACAGTTTTTAGCGCAACAGGAAAATGAGGATCATGTTTTCTATCCCCAGTCCTCCTTTATTTGACTTGTATTTTTACCCTAAGGCTCCTCGAGATGGAAGAGAATTGCAAGCACTGCTAAGCTGGAGGCAGATACAAACCACTGACCACTAACACTGAAAACAGAAAATCAACTGCCTTGAATCTTTGCTATGTTTGCAGCTGTTTGTTTACTTATACCTCACTACAGAGCTGCCCCAGAAAGTGAGAGATGACACAGTCAAACGTCCTCTACATAAAAGATGCTACGAGAACTGGGCAAACGCGTACCCTTGGGACAGGTAAAGCTGTTAGTAAAGCTGTTAGTAGGTATCAGGAGCAGCGGCAGCCACACACTTTAATTGCAATATCTGTCTTGACAGTGATGGCCAGCACCAAGCCCAAAACATCAGATCCCCATTCAAGCTACCGCTGATTTGTAGGAGCAGAGGATTCGCTCGTGGGCGGCTTTGGATAAGGACAAGGCTGAGGGGTGGCTTTTACTGGGGTGGTCTCAGAAGCACTAAGTTTGCGTGCCTCGAGCCTCAAGAGGCAACAAGATGTTAGGGCAACTATACGCTGTAATTCATCTTCCATATAATATTGCATATACTACGTAAGTAACACTTGAACAGGCTTCCTGTGGTCACTCGTGTCTGTATGACCGGACATATGCGAAGAACACACATGTTGGGCGTCTTGGGGGTATGCAGTTTTGCTGTAAACCGCAGCTCTTTCAAGATTCATGCTTCAGGCAATCTCACTGGCTCTGCAAATGCAAGTGTCACCGTCAGCGCCCCCCACAACCCAAGTCAGAAACTACGTGCTGGCCTGAACCTTAAAAACAGCACCCCAGGAGAGCTCTGCAGGACTCCTGCACGTACAGAGCAAGGGCCTAAAACCTTGCTAATTCTCTGCAGAAGAATTTTACTTGCTGTTCCCCTAGCAAATTTTAATAGAGCTTTGCATTCATTAACCAAGACTGACGCTAGATCCAAGAGTTTACAGAATCAAAGGACCAAATTCTGACCTGAGGAAACTCATCTGAACTCCATTCAAGCCAACAGACCTGCTTTACACCCACCAAGAACATGGACCAGACTGCCCGTGGCAAGCTCCCTTCACGTCGTGCTGTGGTCTCAACAAGAATGACTTCATGTTTTCACCTCTGCCCTCCCTGCAGCAGGCAACAGTGAATGCCACAGCAGCTCTAAGGAATGGTTTGTAGGAGGCCTTAGTTCAAACAGTGTTTGTGTTAGAAAGGGTGTCTGAGGGTTGTTGTCCCCGTGACTGTGGTTCCCTTCAGCATGATATTCGCAGAACAGCTACATTTGCCATCATGCCTCAGTGATCTAATTGCTGCTGTTACGAACACGTTGAATGTAAAACTATGTAAACAGTGTGACGCTCTGACAGCCATTCTTGCTTACTGACCTGTGGAAAAGTCTATTTTTGGCAACTGCTGTAGGCCACTGTGGTTGCTGTAAAGCAGACAAGGCAATGCCCGCATTTTGAGCTTTATCTTCAGCCGATACAAGCACGCACAACACAATTAGATCGAACTGATACCACTGAAAAGGCACGGAGTTTTTCTAATTGCACCCAACTCTGCTTAGCTACTGAAGTTGGAGAGGAAGCGACAGAAAAAAACAAGCTGGAAGAAACAACCCACCTTTCACAATTAAAAAAACTAAGCCTTATTTCTATGGCTTGTAGCTTTAGCTTTCAAACACTCGGTCTCCTCCATCTGGTTAAAGATCAACTGAGCATCAAAAACTATCTAAGATAGTCTGCTGAGGACAGTAGGCAAGCCTCCCGCTACAAAATCAAACTGGTCTCTCCAGTTTCTCATAGTGTTTCACACCTGTATCCAAATTGGCAAACGGTGAGCAAAAAGATCTCCCCAGCATCAGCCTGTGAATTCCTCAGGCTTGATGGAACTGGTTCTGCTCATGGCCACAGTGAGAGACATTTGTCACCAGCAGTGACACGGACATACTGAAGACTAGCACGGGAAGTGGAGACCCCTCTCTGAGCACCTACCTTCTGGGCTTACTCTCATAGAACGTCACCAGCGGGGCGATACTTGGTCATTCTTCTCTGTAGCACAACACTGTCTTTTTGCCCAGCAATAACTTAAAGGCTCACTCTGTTTACCTGTGGCAATTTGATCTGGCCAGCAGGACTGAACTCTCAAACAGCTTTTTGCCTGATTGCCCCGGTATGAAATATATCAGAATGAAATGAATGTGCTTTCTTCTGGGCCAGCAGAGAAAAGCGTCCTGAAAAGCCCCGTATTAAAAAGCAGGGAAGGAGAAAACAAGTCATTTTGTTGCGCGATTCTAGATGTCTCAAGAATGACATGGCAGAAAAAGGGCTAGAACGGACCACCAAGCTAAATCCACCTTGCCAGCGGCAAGCACACAAAAGATACTAGCAGCAGGGTATGTGAAGCAGGAAATTGTAACTCAACTTAGCAGGGACTGGGAAGTGCACCTAAGGTGCACTCAATAAGGCTTTGTAATTCCCTGAGATGCAGAGTAGCTCTTACTCTGGCTTATTCTGGCTCCAGCACAACGAAGTGTGAAGTATCAGCAAGCTGCCTCACAGCACAGCAGTTGCAGACCAGAGGTCCATAGGAATGGACAATGCATAGACACGTCTGAGTCTACTGTCCTGGAAATGATTGGGCAAAACAAGTACAGGGAGGTAGCAAGGAATGGGCAGAAAGAAAGGAACTGGCTTTGGCAACGGCCTTTTAAACAAGTTAGATGGGAGCAGCCCTGTTAAAGAAGCAGAGAAAGCTCAACATTTGAAAACTACCATTGAGGGCTCCTGAGCTGGGGATGAGACACACAAAATGCAGCTAGAGAGCATCCATGAAAAAACATTTAACAGTTATCTCCCAAATAAGAATCATCTTAGGGAATGGACACAGTATTTACTTAACACGAGGGTTCATCTGGTCATTCTCTGCCTCCACCCTACTGTAAGTCCATGAGCAAGGAAGCAGAAAGCATATAAATTCACAAGTCACACGTCTCTCCTGCTGCAAGTTCCTCCCTGATGTCAGCAGGCCGTTCGCACAGGAGTGAAAGCCAGACCACAGTCCTCGTGTACTAACTATTCTGGTACTGGTTATTTATTTGTAACCATTCATACTTACTAATATTAGGTATCCTGGTGAGATAGGTCATTTTTCTCATCTCTATTTATTTCAATCTTTCCTCTAATACTGAATTTTCTCTGATTTTTCCTTCACATTCCCTTCATTGAAACTATTCCCCTTCTTTTCCTCCATTAAACTGGTCAATAACAGACTCATGAAGACTGACAACGATGCAGCAGCACTGAGCTTTGCAGATGGCATTCCAAAGGAATAACACATCATTGCATCAGCCTGTCTACAGACCTAGCAGTGGATGTTGTAACATCCATTTTTGCTTAGTAACACAAGTAGAGGCTCACTCTGCTGCCCCTGCTTACCTTTGTCCTACAATAAAAACCAAGATTAATAGCAATATGAGGATGCCACATGAGCTATACAAGTGTACAAATGGGTCAAATGTATTGTGTTCGTCCTCTGTTTGGCGGTCTCACTACACTGCATCTGAATAAAAAGATCTGTGCTTTCTGTCCATTGTGAAGTCTGGTGTCACCATCGCGCCGCTATAGAGAGCTCCTGAGTTTTTAATTAGAAAAACAAACAATTAAACCTTCAAAAACATGCCGACCTTGAATATGCTTTGGAAAGAACCAAAACCACATACACCAAGCAGACTTTGCTATTGTTTGCGTATGACTTTTAAGGGATAAAGTCCATGTCAGTGTGAGTTTGTGTCACTCCTAAGCAAGAGCCCTCATGAATACTGAAATCACAGACTAAAAACTCAGGTCACAAATGACTGGTCAGTGAGTTTTCAGACCGCTGGTATTTGCAGCAAGCAACCCTAATCCACTTGAATTAAATTGTTATGGCCAATTTACAAAAATCAGCATCTCAAGCACTCCAAAAATAATTCATTTTCAGATGATGTAGTACTGCAAACCATTATCTTCTTGTCCACACAACAGAAAACAGTGGGAAGTGGGAAGCACACTAGCGCTTCCTTTATGAGTCTTAATGGCTGAAGTCATTATGTCCGAGGTAGAGATCAGCTGCACATCCTGGGTGCTATAGCTTTACCTCAAGTCTGACTTGCAAACCCTTGTTCACATTTCATCATACAACACGCTGCCTGCCCCGCAGCATCCCCCTAACCGGGAGGAAGGCTCCGCGTGGCTCAGGTTCTCTACTGAGCTGCTTTCCTTAATTTGTTTCTTTTGCATCTTCCCTCATTTCATTTCATTTCATTTCATACTCTTGCAATCTTTTATTTAATGCTCACTTTCCCCTCACTGCTTTCCTCTTTCTCACCATTCTCCTCTGGGATCCCTCTGTTATCCCTTCTCACTCACTGTCACTCTAGCACTGGAGACAAAATCTTTATCTTCTACCTTGCCACCAGCTGGCCGAAGCACTGAGTCTTGCCATCTTTGGTGACGGAGAGAATTCACAAAAACTCGTGACCCACAGCCCACAACGTAGTCAGGACCTCACATTTTTGTCCTTTTGCTGCTTTCATGCCAGCACCTGCCAGCAGGGTCAGCTGGGACTGGGTCAAATTACCTGAACTGAAGGCTGGGCTCTTAGCTCTCAATTGCAATTTTTCAGTTCTAAGTTTACGGATTGTCACTGAGCTTTAAATAAGCACAAAGGGCTTAAATCACCTTGGCATGGGAATAGTATGTGTATGTAGTACCACTTATAGTTAACGTGCTTGATCTTTCTAGGGGTGATGAAATGAAACCATGGAAGGCCCCAAATTAAATTTTCTTCAAGTTCACTACAGTATTCCAAACTAGAAAAACATCTAATACCCTTGCATACTCATTAAAAAGGAGAAGAAAAGGTGAAAAGGTCTTGGGAACTTAAAAATAATGGAAAGAGAAACTATTACGTTACACTGTGAAGTGTAATTTTGGATCACAAAACACTGCTGATTGTGGATTTTTTCAGAGATGGATCACCTCCTCTTTCAATAACTCATCAACCAAAATGAGAACCACGTGACTGATGATCATTGGGATTGCTCTGCCTCTCGTGATTCCTACCACATGCGAAAAACTAGTCAAGGAAATTAAAAAGTTGCTCATTTTCTCTTTTAAATTGAAGAAAGAGGCCTCAAAGTTTTCTAAGAGGTGTGGTCCTGTGATTAAGGCATCTCCCAAGGAAATACTAGGAACTGCTGAAATCTGGCCTGGTTATGACAGTGCTGACCTTGAGTACACACTTCTCTGTGTATAAAGACATATACGCACACATACATACATACATACATATATGTGCATGTTTGCACGTATGTATACGCTCGTGTGCATAGATATCCAGGCAGAGAGAGAGGGCTTATTCACTCCTGATGTCCAGTTTGAGACACACAGGAACCGATCTTCCCAATGCACGTTATCCAGTTTGTAGGCTACAAAAGGGCTTTTCACAACATGGGCATGTTTTAGCCTCCACCAAAGAAATGCTGGTAATGAATATATGTAAGTGAAGTGGAAAGGAAAAAGGCTGGGATGAAACTACTGCAACAGGGCTCCAGTCTTTGCTTGCCTGTCCTTTTCTCTTCCCCTTTCTTTTTACCTCTTAGGTGGAGAGATCAAACTTCAGAAACAATTCTCAATCTATAACGAACAGAACCAGTTATTTTACTAGTTTGTCTCGGCAAAGTCCAATTAAAATGTGACAAAAGAGTTCTATTTTGACAATTTTGCTAACTGAGTTTGAATTAAACATTTTGTTCAGTCTATACAGTTGGACTACAACCTACATGAGCCTTAAATAAAAGACATTTACTTTTTGAAAATACTCAGATCGCAATGAACTACTTTTGCAAATGTCCTCCCGGTGGCTACACAAACAATCTAACAGTTTTGTATATGAATATCCAGAATGTGTCATAAGGTCATTGTCAGTATTTGAAGATGTTTTAAGTAAAAAACACAATATAGTCTGCAAAAGCACGGAACACCCTCCAGAGAGCAGAAGAGTGTCTAAGCTGGTCATGCCTGCCCTACCGGGACATCACCGCTCAGATGTTAGCCAGTTGTTCCAACTTAGTGACCCAAGCTGACACCTTTTGTTTGGCTAACAACAGCTCCTCAGCTATGCTGATCTTGACCCAGATTCCTCTCCGGCTAAGTGTGGAAATTCAGGAGGGAGCACTCCATAAAGTGATACCATCTATCACCCAACTGGCACAGAAAAAACTGTTTGGACATGCCCACAGTAAAAAACATACGGGAAGCACCTCTATTAAGGTCTTAAACCGGCCCCCTCTCTCTCTCTACAAATTCCAGACCCAAACATCTCTGATTAAAAATGTGCACAAAGATTCAAGTTCTGTGTCCCGACCTTAAGACAAACATATTTATTATTCATGCCACCAAAGCAGATCAGCACAATTTGCGTAGCTGACTTACGCTCAGCACACCATCCAACCTGGCGTGCTGGCATCACCACTCAGTACCATTTACAAGGCCTTTGACAGCCAGGAAACGGCGACACAGCACACGTGAGAGAGCGCTCATTCAGCGGCAGCAGAGAGGCTACTGCTCAAAAGACGCAGGTGAAGTGGCAGCTCTTCCCTCTAGGTGACATCCCGAGTACAATGTTGGTCAGACTGCTCTCGGTCAGCACAGTCACTCTATCACTCACCTGCAGAACGTGAAACAGCTCCAAATCTTGCTGAAGCCAGTGGAAATCTTTCTGCTGTCACAGCAACAGTGATAACGTGCAGCAAACGGGGCAAGAGCTACTGTACAGAACTGCCACCCTTTCAGAGGGAGCCCCAAGCACTTTGAAGAAAGAAGGGAACTGCTTGTAAATCACTGAACAGGAATCCTGGATTGTCATGTGGCAAGGGAGCAGTGAAAGAGATTTGGATACGTATTTCACATGCTTAGATGTATAAGTGACAAAGGAGTCATAGAAAGGTTGGCGGAGAAGAACAAACGTTTGCCCTTGGGCTCATGCCTGTGTGCTTAAAATAAGGCCGAGATCAGGCCAAGTCATACGCTTTCAGCTGGAGATGTGAGGGGAATGGCTGCGACACTCTGCAGGCCAGGAGAGAGGGAGGGAAGGAGTGTTGGATCTTGCCTACCTGCGGACAACTAGCTTCAGTTTCTTATAGGATCCTTTCACCAGGGAGATGGCCTCTCTCCTGGAGCTGCTCAGTTCCACCTCATTGATGTTCACCACTTCGTCGCCAGCCTGCAGCTTGGAAGGCAGGGAGTCCGCTTTACCTCCCTCCTCAATCTGCACAGGAAAGAGAGGAGAAAGAACCGGTGAAACACGCCTGCCACAGCTCGCCCATCACACGCAGAGCTGAGCACGCGTTTCTGTCGAAGGAATTAGGTCCCCCAGCCCCAATCTCAGCTCTCTAAGCAATGTTGTCTGCCTCTGACAGCCAGCTTCCTCAAAGGTCTGTGCTTGCCTCCCCTCCATTTCATATAGATGGAAGCGGGGGATCATCAGCCAAATTAATTCTGCCAAAAAGCATTGTTTTGAATAAGCCTGAAAAGCCTTTGGTATTTGGAAGCAGTAAATACCAGCAAAACGGCCATGGAATGCCTCCTGATAAAAGCACCCAGGCAAACCCAAGGGCAAAGCCAGGCTTAGAAGAGCATCGACGTGATTTTTTTATTCAAACTCCTCTTCACGATCTAGCTGGTGGATTAACAACAGCTTCTTGCTCACTGGCCAGCAACAAAGCAGATGCACATAGGTGTATGTAGTCAATGACGTGTAGCACCTGTGTAGAGTATGTCAGCTAGGGATTTAAAGAAGTAGACAATTATTTTATGAGAAATTAAGAAGCCTGCTCAAGGCTGTGTAGTGTCAAAGCTAGAAGGAGAATCCTAGGGCACGTTGCTCTGTTTTGTATGGTCCATCGTGTACACCGTATAGTCCTCCATGCACATTGATCCTCCATCAATGTGCCAGCAGAAATAGGCCAAGTCTGCAAAGAAGGAAGTGGCAAGGCAGAGGACAAGAAAGTTTGACCCACAAGCTCCGAATCTCTGCCTTGTGCACTAATGCACTACTACCTCTCTGCAAAGGCGTACTAGCATAGCAGGGGGCAAGGTTGTATGTGGGTTAATGCACTGCAAATCCTGAGTTTTTGGAAACCCAGGAGTGCTACAGGTTTGGGGTACAACTATTACAGTTTTATTACAAAACTGGCCACCACAAAATCTGATATTCAGAGCACCTGTTCAACAGAAGCTGTGACCTGTGTTAGCAATTGTAATGTGACTCACGCTTAAGTATAACGTCTCATGGCACATTAGAATTTTAATCTCATCCTTGAGGCCTTCACCCTCCCAGACATCTTACTGAGACAAAGAAATGTATCTGAATTGGATTAAGACTCTGATCCAGCCAGGTGAAGGGCTGCTATTTGCAGGGGCACAATTTTCTGAGCAGTGAAATTGCACGCATACTTCTGGAAGTTACTTTTAGTCCAAGTCATGCCAGGCAAAGTGTGATAGAGCCATAACCCAGACATGTAACTCAGCACACCTAGACGTATTAGCCACATTTTTACCAGAACATTAGTTTCAGTGCTGAATGGTGATTTCTCACCGGCAAAGCCGGTCTGTTCTTCTGAACAATAGTATTCCAGCTCATGTACCTTCTAAAACTTAAAATCTGACGTTCACAAACATTAGCTAATAAATTCTCTGAACCCCTACAAAGGTGGGTAAAAATCATTGTCATTCATCCTACCAGGAAGTCATTCCACTGATGAATGAGTTTTTTCTTTTCTTCTTAAGAATGAATAAAACCACAGGAATGAGACTTCATATAAAGAGCCTTGTATCACAATTACCAGGAAGCGTGAGAGATGAAACATTAGACCTTGCTGCTAGCATAAATAAATAACAAACTAAAAATGCGGTATTGCTCCAGTTTGTTGCTGCTGTAAAGGAAAGCAGGTGGGTATCGTTTCAATGAAATGCAATAGAGTAGGATACTATGGGTTAGATTAACTTGTGATACAGTCAGCAGAAGGGGTTTTTCGTTGTTTTGGTTCTGTTATGTTAGATCACATATAATGAAGAAAAGGCATTCTTGGAAAAATATCGCTTGTAACAAACACCAACTACTTCAAAGGCTGAGATACTCATCAGAAGCATTTGTTTTAACTTCCGCCTTGACAAACGCTGACCTTAAAAAATCACCAAATTGTGACCTGTGATTTATCCTCTAATAATCCAAATGGTATTTATATAGTCTAGTTTTTCTCACTCCACAGGATTGCTTCTTTAAGGTTTTCTTCGCAACCCTGTGGGCTAGACATTTCTTTTTCTCCTCTTTTTTAGTGAAAATGGCAATTTGGACTCTTCCATAATCACCTTTACAAATAATGTGAAACCAAAGACCTTAAGGAAAGACTAAACCCCACAATACTTCTGATAAGGTTGCTAACATTACGAACAGCTCTGAAATAAATCTTTCTTCAAATCCTGATGCGTTCCATCTTCTGCCTACTCCAAAGGCTCTTCAACTGCAACTTGCAAGGCCATGAGCCAGCCACAGTACCACAGTAAAGAATGCCTTCAAGGCAAGTGTGCTACCACGAGTACAGAGTCATCTGCAAGTAATTCCAGAGGCTGAGAATGATCTGCTTTGCTCCTGTGTACTTAAAACTATCCAGGAGCAAGACCTAAAACAAAACCGACCTTTTGTGATTAGAAGCTTTTGATGGCAGCATCGAAACCATATTACGTACCTAGAGAGAATATAAATGGAGATGTGGATTACATAGTTATCTCATCCATTAATTTAGCCATCTATTTCTCAGGTATATAGTTGTGTCATCTATTTCACTGGGGTTCCCTGGATGCAAATTCCTTTAAGTTCCTGAAGGAAAACATTCATAACAGGCCTGCGACCTGGCACTACCATTCAGAGAGTCAAAAGAGGCAAAAACACTCCCAATTTTCCACCAAAAGTCCAGAAACAAGGCACCGTCTCCCAAAGCAAGGCTCAGGTGTTCCACGTTCATTTCTCCTCTCTGAATGCCTCTGAAAATATTTGTGTTTAAGGAGTGGTGATATTTCAAGGAAAGGACTGAATGATTCAAACAAAACAAGCCGCACTATAAACACAAAGCTTTATCTCTACCCAGTGTAACAATTATCAACAAAGCAAACAAACCTCAATGTACATGTAACCTATTTAAATGAACACCTGCTTCACCGGACAAGGCTGAACAAAGTCAAGGATGGGACTCTGCCGGGTCTGTGATGCACTGAGCAGTCAAGGAAGATGCTTGCAAAGCTACCTGTGCCACAGCAGCCAAATAATACGGAGGCAGGCCGCTTCTGCATGTGGCTACCCTCTCTGAACAGCCTGTTTCCCCCTGTGGACCAGGTCCAAAGCGAGAGGAAATCAGAAGGCAAGTCTTCCTAAATTGTTTCCTAAATTGTTCCTAAGTTGTCTCCTAAATCTCAAACGGTTCTAAGTGCTGTCAGCCAGCAAGGGCAGAGCCAGCAATGCAGTATGTTGTTTTAAGCGTGCAAGCTGTGGTGGAGTACTTTGAGCAGCCACAGCATTGTCAAAATCGCCCTCAACAGTCACTTGTGCCAAAAAAGTAATCGCCGTAAGTTAAAGGACCTAGTGTAAGAGGTCAATCAATAGCCAGTAAGACCTCGTAGGGTTTATTTAAGCTGAGAAAAACGAGGTGATATGCAGCCAGCAAACATTCTGGGTGTGGGATTGTCCCTCATTCACCAGGAGCAGAAGGGGACAGCAGGAACCAGCCAGGTACTCAAGTTTTCTTCCCTTTGGCTGGATTGAGCCCATCGCTCTGCCAGGTCGAGTTACGAGAGGGGACTCTGATGAGCACAGGGTGGAGGAATACCCGAAAAACAGCCTGTTTTTAAACTTCACATGCTGGGTTAAACCTTCGAGGGCTGGATTCAACGGCTGGTCTTACTGCCCGTGCTGTGAGTAGAGCCAGCTGCACAGGCACTGTCGAGTGTGGAGAAGAAACCCTCTCATTGAAATCAGCAGGAGCATTTATAGAGCAAAACATTTGTCAATAGCATAAAGACTCTTGGTTTCCGTGCCTCGGTTTCCCACCTGTAAAATGGGCACCATTGTTACTACCTACGTCTGTCCTGTCCGTCTCTGTGGGTGGCGATGATCCAAACCACTCATTCCAGGGGCTGTGTCTGCGAGTCCCTAGCTCACAGGCCCCGACCCTGGGGAGAGTCCGTGCCAATGAGAACCATGCAACAGGAAAGTATCCCCTTCCAGAGGATGTTTCACCAACCGTTTGCAAGGTGGCTCCTACTTCCTGTGAAATCCCATCAAACTTCTGTGATTTCAGCATCTCCCCCACACCTCTTTCTTCTGCTTTCCACAAGCCTATCTAGCTGATTCTTTCACGTTCTTTCAGAAGGACAGAACAAGATCTTCCCTGCCAAGCTGGCCCCTCCGGAAATACACCCACTTCAAAATGCCTCAATAGTATCCTCGGGCTGACGCAAACCCAAGTCTCTTCAGTTGTCTTTAATGCAGTAAAGCCTTCCATGCCCACTGCCCTTTCCTAAAAATCCCAAAGGCCACCCCTGGTTCTGCTTTGCATTAACACTCCAGTCCGTTTTCTTGCATTAGAGGAGGCTTCTTGTCATTCAACAGATCCTGTAGCAGACTTTGAACCCATCTGTTCTCCCTTTTTTTGGCTTACTGTAAAAGCAAGAAGTTGCTTAAGCAGATCACCAAGGATACATAAGACTTATTACTTCTGTCTTTTGTTTGGTTCGCTATGGTTACTGTAGGTTCAGAGAATGCTGTCTAACTGAGATCCTTTCTTGATTATTTTAAAGAAGTTTTCTTTATTTATTCCTCTTTTTTCTTCCCTTTATTTGAGGAGCTTTTGTAACAACAAATTCTCTGTAGCTTTTAAGATGGATTATTCCATCTTTGTGTCCTTTATGTTATGAATGGTGCATGTGATTCCTAAATTGCAAACTTACTTGCTGAAGTTTCTCAATAAAAAACACAGAAGCAAGCAAATACGTGTGCACAATGTACGCAGTTACACAAGTGAGAGCTGGGCCACGCAGCAGGTTAGTACAACTGCTGAGTGCCACCAGGAGATGCTCTGGAAAAAACAGTAAGCCAGCAGAGCTGGGTGTTGACAGAAGCAGCAGCAATTGCAATGACAAACTGCTGCCCTTTTCGTGTCAGGTATTATAATGATGGGAAGGGAAGCTTCACAAATGAACTGCTGGAGATGGCTATCCAGAATTACTGAGCTGCCAAAAAAGATTTTATAGGAACTGACAGGGTGAGAGAGGAAGAAATTTTGCTCTACGAAGGAACTGAGAGAGGTAGCTTCCCCGGCCGCACGCAGTCCGTGACTCGCCCAGGAGAAGCGTTACAGAAAAATGTTCTCTGCTTCAGACCTCTTGTTTTCAAATATGCTGCTGGAACCATTTGCATTCTTTCCAGTGGAACGATGCATTTCCAGTGACTCTGCGGTTCATCTCTTCCTTGTCCCTCACAAGGTCATTAGCACCGGTGCAACTTGTGGGAAAGGGTTAAACCAGCTGCGCATTTGAGAGAAAACACTGGAAAACTGACAGTATCCATTTCCAAATTCAACAGTCAAGGAATTTAATCAATTCTCAGTGCCCAGACTGGAGCACCAAACAGGTAAGACTGGCGTCTTTCATTTCCCTGTCCACTACTAGCCATAGTACAGCCACACCAGACCGGTCGTGTATTGCACTGCTCTGCACACAGAGGCCCGCTGGACCAAACGTGGCTTGCTGAGTAAACTCACTGAGTAGCTGATTGATTCAGGCTTCATGTCGGAGATGGTGATTTTTAAGCCCCTGTGGAGTTCAGAGATGGTTCGCAGACCTGAAAACAAAGTTTCAGAGCTGCTGAATGACTCCAGAGAATACGCTGCTCCCCTCATTCAGACTTAATGCCATGTCACAACTCGGGGGCAGAGAGTGTTTCCCATGAGGCAGACAGAAATTCTTCCCCATTGTCCCCAAGCTCTGTGTCAGCACGACAGAGCAGTTAAGACAATTCAATCCAAAAATAGTTAAGTCAAAGGTCTCCCCCTGGAGCCATGTCTCTGCTGGATTTCCCCATCCCTGATGCAGACATGCATCTCGAGAGAATTTAGCTATTGACATTTAATCCAAGCCAAAGAAAGTGTTTCCAAATTAGTTATTGTTTTATTCAGCAGGGAAGCAAGGAAGGGATTTTTTCTCATAGTGCTCTAGATTGTTCTACAGTAACATATCGGCTCCCAAGTACAAAGCATAGTAGTGGAGAAACTAATTTATTCCAGGTAGTCATACAAGGTTCACTTAGAATGAATTCACCTTGAGAGGCTGAACTTTATTCAGTAGAAGAACAAGTTAAACTACACGGTTTTGAAGGCCTAGCAGCGCCACGAAACCTTTCCAACGCTTAAAAAAAAATAAATCTGTTATTTAACAACCTATTTTCTCCCACTCAGCCTGAAACATGTTAATGAATATACTTACTTGGCCTGGAGCAAGACACCTAGCAAGGAGAACTTCAGCCCCTACCATTCACAACTCTAACACTTCTGGCATCCCCAGGCTCACTTTCTTGATACGACATCAGAGAGTCTGTAAATCTAGAGGGACATCTACTCACCGTGCTACCAGTGACAGTCACCGGCTCTGATTTTAGTGTTGTGGCCAACATCAAAGAAACTCAGCAGTATTTGACCCCATACAGAGAAGAGTCACGAGCTGAGGGCTGCACCAGACTGTCACAAACAGCTCACGGCTCCCTTGCGACGTGTGTGTGTGTGTGTGTGTCTCTGGGGACAGACAGATTCATTTATTTCCTTCCTGTCAGGAAAAAATCACCTGCCCCTTCACTGAATACATCAGCTCATGCTCCAAGGATATGTAGAATATGCTGCTTCTGTTCTCAGAAGTGGCAAAATTCAATGTCAAAGCGGTGGCTGACAGCTTCCCCCAACGCCGTACCCTCCTCAGGCAGCGGAGGAGACCAAGACAGCAAGAGCTTAGTTCCCTCTCAGCTGAGGGAGGGAACGCTGAAAGCTGGAATGAGTAGGAACTGCTCATGGTTTTTTTTGGAGGAGGTATTTCAGGCAAGCAAGTTGCATTTACCCAAACTGGAATCTGGCCGGGATGCTGAGTGAAAATGGTACGGAGCCTCTGATGCAAAGGGGACCAGGACCTCACTTTTTACGGGTATTCCCAAAAGCCAAAATGAAGCACGTGCAGCAGCAGCAGCAGCAAAGTGTTGCTTGTTACTGACAACTGGTGAGGATTCAAGGTCATTCCTACGACCAACTTGTAGGCTCCAACACTTCCACACCTTTCCATTTCCGGCACGATTCTTTCCTGTCCTGGGAGCAAGGTTAATCTCAGCAGTCATCCCCTCAGCAAAAAGTGGCAAGAAGTGAATGGAAAACAGATTGCTGGCTTCAGCTACAAGAGATAAGAAAATGCGCTTGGATGAGTTTGCGTCTAACTCCTCTTGGTGACTCTAAATTCCTAAGCCAGCGGAGGAAAGAAGGCTTAGCTCTTAAGATAATTTTCCACCTTCTTAAGCACAGAACTGTTAGGCTCCCACAGAGATTTTTTATATTTAAAAGTGGAAGGGGCAGGGAAAATCAAGTCTTCTTTCAACTAATGCACAATGAAAGATGGATCTACGCTACAGCTTTGATTAAGGCCTTCAAGAAGCCTCCAGGATCTCTTCTGTAACAAGAGTCAAAACTAACAATACATTTTCTCCACCTCTCTCCACATATACAAGACAAGGAACTAATCTGTGTTTGCTCTAAGGTAACGCCTAGAGCCGTATCAGGTCCCTCTTTTAGAGGCATGGTACAAACAGGTTATCATGGACACTTCTCGCCCAAAGCCTTACAGTATAAATGGACAGGTTCGACAGAGGGACAGGAACAGATGTGGAAAAGCTGTGACAACAGCAAACAGAAAGACAGCGGCAAAGCCCGCTCTCAGCTACATGATGACATTTGCAACACATGGACTGAACCTAGAGGCAAGGAGAAGCAAGAGCACCTGCAGGACAGCGGAAAAATCAGCTTGTTTTCAGCCCGCATGAAGGCAGCTGTGACATGCACAGGGACCAACTGCAAAACGACATTCTGACATGCTTTACAGTGGCAGCCAACAGCCCTCTCCTGCTAGCCCAGAGAGACAGGAAAAAGGTGGCTAGAGGACAGGAGATGGCTTCTTTCCTGGCTTTCCCGGCACTCGGCTGCCTGCTGCTCCACATCAGGGTGTTCAGGGACCCAATACCTCAAACGTCATTAATGCTTCTTCCCACCTACCCCTCCTGTTGTTCACAGCACCCAACAACCTGGCATGGCAAGGAAAAAATCACCAACGTGCATTTGAGTCACAGACAGAGCAACTCCACTGAAGCGATGCCTGTGCAGATGCAGAGTGATGCTTGATCTTTTGCAGCGTTAAAACTTGAGGGATTGCTTTCTCCTGCTCTTTCTCCATTTTCTTCATAAGGCCAGCTTCTATCCCAGCAGAGTCTTGCCCGCAGAACACACCCTACCTGTGCACGTAGCAATCAGAGAGCCTTACTTCTTTGTTCGCTGTTTGGTTTTTGCAAACAATCCATTCCATGCATGCCACAGAGGGTATATTACCAGGTGATACAAATACTGGGGCCTGGAGCACGTTAACTTGATCCTGTTTGGTCTGCAGCGATTATCAGGGCGATATCAGCGCGAGGGGCTACAAGAACTCCTTCCCTGTTACTCTGTTGTATCTGATATAGCTCACCCCTCTCCAGAGCACACAAAGCCAGTGACTGCACATGTCTGAAAGTTAATATTTGCTTTGCAATGTGAGAGTTAAAAATAGCTGTTTGTCAAAGAGTCTGCTGGAAAGGTCTTCTGCTCTGCCCCAAACACACCCAAGGTTTCCGCACTCAAGACTCCTTTTTTCACCCTGCTTTGCCATCCTGCCCCCAGCTCCACAGTCCTTTCTCACATTTCTCACAAGGTTTCAACAATTAAAACCCCCGTTCCTATGACATTTAGACTATGAGCCCATCACAGTCTAGGCAGGGGGCTAGAAAACATGTGGCCACCCAACATATGAGAGAGCCTTGCCTCAAAGCTACTGCACGGCTACCGACTTCATCGCAGCGGTGCAGCTTGGAAGGGTGTGGCAGCTGAGGATCACCGGCAAACCCGGGTCTCCTCACCCACTCCCACTCCCCAGACACTCCACTGTTGTGTTCCCAGTGTGCAGGGTGCCACTCATCGTCCCCGTCGTCATCTCTATCCCGACCATCGTGGCAGGAGCCAATAGACCACACATTAGCTTTACCCACAGAGATGAACTGAGCAAGTATTTGATGTTTCGCACTCAGTGCCACAGCCCAGAAAAAGCTGGAGGTGTGCCTGTGGTAACAGTTGTAATGATTAAAACTGAGGTAAGGTACTGTTAAGGGACTGCTTGAACCCTACAAACCCTAGGATTTACAGCCAATGACTTCAACTGCTCCCTAATCCTCTCCACAGGCACCTATGCAGACCCCTGATACCATCCCCAAACAGCCCTTCTTGGTGGTTGCTGAGTATCCCTCAAACTGTGGGGTGTCACGGACTCACAACCCAAAATGTAAAATGTGCAAGGACTGGCCCACCTCAAGAAATGTCACCTTTTGCACTGAGTGCAAATGGATGAGCACAGGAACATGCTATTATTTTTTTGCTGCTGGCAGTTTCTTCTGCTTTGCATACTCTCTTCTCACAGCATGACCTTACATACCCTCCCTCGTCACGTCCTTGCCATCTAGGAAAACAAACTAGTTGGAGATGCGTCCGCAGAACTGTATTTGTTTCCCACTCCAAGGACAATTTTTCAAGCCTGGGGAAAGCCAAACCTAGCATCGCAGGAACAGCCATAGTAGGAAATACAATTATTTCTTTAATCTCCCTCCTGTCCGTTCTAAAAGCAAGGAGCAAATTACAACATTTGGAATTTGCCTTTCAATCCTTGTTGCATACCACTGCCTTGTGCCCTTTTTTACAGGATGCTTTACACGTCTTCCCAAAATTCTGAATTACTTTTCTATACTTACTATTATGATGTATATTGCCGTAACGCCTAGACAGGGCGACCAACTGCCATGAGACTTTCTTTTGATTGTGTCTTTTTGGGGTAACTGGAAAATATTTCCACATAAGAAAATGCGGAATGAGATGTCCACACCTGCGGTCGGTTCGGAGAAGAAAGACAACCAGCAGGCTGTCAAAGTACACTTGTTGAGGGGTTTTTTCACCACACGATTAGACAGTGAACTTCTTGCCTTGGCATACTGCTCACATTGATTCAAAACAGAAACGTCAAGAAAATCTGCCCTGCCATCAGGTAATTCCATAAATTAGGTAAACCTGAAACTATGGGATTTTTGGCTACTGGAACCGGTAGTACTTATCTCTCCTGGAGACAGATCCTTGGCCCCAGCACGGCCAGTTACTGCTTTTGATGTTTGCCACTTCTCTTTCCCTTATTTCCCTTCCCCAGTATTAATGCTTCCATTATACCTGATACAAATAGCAATAATAATAGTAATGACAACAGTAGTAACGATCCTCAAGAACTTTCCTTCCATTTGCTAATTTGACCTTTCAGCAGCATGGCAAGACAGCAGAAGTATTGTTCCTAAATTAGAGAGGAATAAAAACAGAAGCAATGTTTATGTAACTTTTCCAGGGTCACAGAAAGAATCACACATTAGCGCTGGAGTTGCACTCTCTCCTCTGACTGCCAGGTCATGCTGTACTGATGCCAAATGAGACTCCCCCGCTTTAAGATTTCCACCATGTCCCCAGCATTGAGCCATTTTCTCTCGCAGCAATTTTCCCTCTTCCACAACCAAGAGGAACTGCTCTTGGCTGCCCTTCCATCTGTATTTCCGGTTCCCTACTTGTCTCCATAGCTTTCATTTTTCTCTACTTGCCGTGGTTGTTCTCCCCCTCATTGTGCTATCATTTCCCTTGCCTTCTTTTGCGCTATATTCCCTTCTTCATCATGCTCCTGCTTCCTCCCAGAGCCTGCTATTACAAACTAATAACCACCAAATGGTCTATATCCGGGAGGAAAAAAACCACATGATTCAGCAGAGCCATGCTTGATGAACCGACTGGAGCTCTTGCCAGGCATTCAATAGCTGCCTAAGGGATTTAGGTATTCATTTCTCGCTCATTTTAATGAGAATCAGACATCAAAATTTTTAGAGACTCTTTGAAGATCGAAGCTTAGAGCAGCCAACAGCAATTAAAGCACAGCTCAGCATCAAGGGACATGTCCTTTAGGGCAAGAGAGTACTGATGGCATCCCTAGGTAATGAGAAGGAAATGCTAACGGACTCTCCAGAGGTAGCTGGGCCGGTTCATCACAGCATGGCAGCTCCATGGTTTTTGACTCACTGCCAGGTCACACACACTCCACAATAACGCAGCGAGAACTCCCCTCGGACCAGATAATGGCAACAGCGTGCGGCTTAGAGTGACGGTGCTGGTACAAAAGAGGAATTTTACGGTCCAAGCCATTGTCACCACATCACACTTGGCAAACCCTTTCTTTACTCCCCTAGCCTTCTATAATTATTAAAAAGTCTTCTCAAGTGAATTTAGTGCCCATGAAAGATGCCAGGCTCACAGCCCTGGAGATTCATTTTCCTTGCCTACAGATCAGTTTGTTGACCCTCCTCCCCGCCGCCCTCTCCCCACTGCACCTCCAGTGTGTTTTAGCACCGTCTTGAAGGAAGAGCCTCTCGGAGACAAAAGGAAGACTTTGTCTCTGAGATCCTCAGTGCTGCTGCTGAGATGCTCAGCTCCACAGTTCCAAGTGTAGCAGCTATTTTTTAAAAATGAGCATTTGTGCAGCTGAATGTATTGCTTCTGGTGCCCCCGTGCACTGGAGCATAGGAGCGCGTCGTACGAAGGTATGGCTACCGGCAGGACCGGCGTTCATGTGGAGAGCACTTCGTGGCACCATCTACGAGAGTCTTCTCACCCCAAATGGACCCATGAAAAGAATTCCCTGGCAGCATTTTCTTTTATGCTACCAAAAGCCCCAAACAGTAAAGAATCACAATCAACTACTCATAAATGATCAAAAACACAGGAGGGAGTGGAGCAATGAGTTTCAGTTTCATACAGGAAGAATTAATACCTTAGCGATGAAAGTGCCTGTGTACTTCTGACCACCATCCACCTACTGCTGTGCACACCAACTTACGCATGATCCCACGACGTTGTCCCAGGACAGGCTGGCTGAGCATTTGAGAACCTACTCACCACCAACCCACACGAAACTGTGCAGTCTTAGCTGTGCACGAAACCGCTTTTTCCTAAGCAGGGTCCTACTAGGTTATCCAAGCATAAAAGAGCACGGGAACTGAAAAGCCTGTCCTTGCGCAGGCCTTGTGGATGTCTTGCAGGGCTTCGTGGTCCTACTGGGAGCAGCAGGGAGATGGAGCAATAAGCTCTGCGAGGGAGTTGCACAGCTTTGGGCGGTTTGTTCAAATCCCTCACCCTGCAGCCACTATCCTTGTCCCCTGCTGCCACCCCGCGGCAGTTCGAAATTCCAAGGACAACTGCTTTTCTCTGCACTACTAACTCGTTTGTAGCCGGTGGGACTCAGCCGTGAGGGATGCTTTTCTAATGATGGGCTAAAAGAGAAGCTCATGTAGGGTTACTGAGAAGAGGAACGAAACCCCGTATGCTCAATCCTAAGTCTGAATTTCACCCTTCAAAACTGTGGGTAGTTCCGTTTTCAGTAACATGTGCTATGCATAAGTGGCAAATTAATCTAAAAGGCCATTCAATTATTGCTGAAAATAGAACAGCTGCTCCACTTTAAGCCAGAGTGAACATCTCAAAGGTTCTAAGACAGAGGCATGAATAAATTTGAAGATGTGGAAAAGCAAGAATAAACTGCTAAACAGTGTCATTTACCTTATTTCTTAATTTAGATATTGAAAACCCAGGCAGACTCACCAGGGAATGCTGCAGTCCTCTGCCTAATTACAAAATGAGAGAGAGGGGGGCCTGACCTCTTCAGCCCGTCTGGCTGATATCTTTCAATCCTTCCTGCTCCACCAGCCATGATCTCTGTGCTCTCCCTGCCCTGCAGCTCTCTACCATTTTTTCTGATAGTGCCCTTAACCTTGTGGTTCAGAGCATATTCCCTATCAGTTTGTCCTGAAAGCACCTTAGGCTACTGAACATTGGATAACATTCATTTCAATAAGCACTGAATTAATTTTGTTTGTGCTCTGTGTCAATTCTTTAACTAGGGCCGGAGAGGCCAAGCGCACCCCCAAATCCCCTGCCCACGTGTCAGCTTTAATGCCTTCAACCTGCCCAGGGAGGGGTTTTTGCCAGCTCAAGAAAATGCTGGAGCAGTTTTCAAAGTAAGACGATAAGAGCAGGCTTAGCTAGTGATTAGCCAGGCATTTCATAGCAATCCAGGAACTTTCTTGTTCATTTTACACTGCAGATGTGGACACTAATAATGCAAGAACTGCTGGGGTATGCAAGGAAGCACATTTCTTCTCTTCCAACCCTCAAAAAATCCCTTCAGATGTGGGTGACAGGGAACAGTACTCCCTAAAGCCACTCTCAACACAGTAAAAGCAAAGATGCTAGTGCCTGCCCTCCGTTTCTTTTACAGTTGTCCTGATAGATGATGCACGGGAAGAGCTCCTAGTTCTTATAAAGTATGATGTCTATTTTCCTAAGGTCCAGACTTCATATTCTCGGGAGGGAAGCAGTTTTTCTCCCGGCTCAAAAGTTCTCTCAGCAGACACAAGCTTCTCACACAGCTGCAGCTCCTACAGGTATGCAGGGCTGAGCATGCAGCTCAGATTCCAGAATATGCCCCAGAAAATCAAGTTAACAGCTCAGACAGCGAGGCTCTGCTCTATTTTGTCCCGTCCCAGCTGTACTAGCAGCACTGAAGTTCATTAAGAGATGTGCCCAGCACCTATCCCTCTCCTTGCTTGAATCCGCTGAAGTAGCCACATCTTTCTTTGAGTTGTCTTATCAAGCCCCTCTTTTAGGGAAAGGGATTTATAGTTGTGTTTCCAAGCTGATTCATTTATCAAGCCAAACACCTTTTGGTAAAACTATTTTTAGCTGCAGTAGACACAGACATTAATTTAGCTGCAGTTCAGGCTTAGGCATGTCCAAGTTTTCAGAGGCCGTGATGCCGTCAGGTGCCATGGAGGTGGATGAGGTAAACATACCTGTAAAAACACCAGGCACATTGCCCACTGTCTTCCTCCTTCCTGCATGCCAGACAGCTCTTACTTTCAAGCTGGATTTTTCCAAGTGTTTTCTGTGTGAAAACAAACCTCAATATTCAGTCCAGATGGCTGCTAACTGTGGAAGCTCATATTTATACCTTGCCCTGCATCTAAAGTACAGGCCTGACACCCACCAGTATGACATGTAAATGCCTTTCTAGAGTAAGGGTTTCAAATTCTTGTTCTGCCATACGTGCCAGGGACAAGTCCCCTGCAAGCATCTCAAATAAAAACTGGAAACGTGCATTCCCTTCCTGCCTTCTCCTCCACTTGGTACCATTTCCCAGTTTCTCACAGTTCTCTCAATTTTTTTGCTGCTCTTCCGTTTCCAAAAATGTCATTGAAAATAAACTGATAGAACAAACAACTGCAAGATTCCCACTAACAAGGGCAATGTGAAATGACCTGTTTGGCCATCAGCAGCGAGAAGCCCTTCGTCTCAGGAAAGAATTGGATTACAAAGGCATGTTTTCCACGAGTACTGTTAGGCTTACTCCAGTTTCATACCTAGTCTAGGGCAGCACACAAAAAGTGACCTAACTGCTGCACCACGAGAAGCCCCTCTGACTTGCTGGTCTCCTCCATTCTTGCACGTAGAGTTGGGTCCTGGAGGTATCAGCACTGAAGACACAAGGTGACGTATGAATGAGCCTGAGCTTAGATGGACCGGGTACCGGTAGCACTTTACTTCTCAATATTCCACAACCTTTTTCATTTTCTTATTTTGGTCATAAGCGTCGAAGAACCATACTCCTGAGCCATCAAGAGCAACCATGGGGGCCTCATTCCCTGGCAGAAGGTAAGTCAGTCTGACAGCCAGGATCAGACCTTCTCAGTGATGGTTCCCCTCTGAAATCCATTCGATTGGTTGTACAGAGCACCTTTTATGACCATGCAGCCATGCGAAGACTGTATGCTGAAAATGCAACCTGAATGGGGCACAGGGTCACACCGCGCGTGCTATTCACTCAATGCACTGGAAACTTTACTCCTGCACCTTGGCTACGGGGAGGAGAAAGAAGGGGAGGGGAGCAGAAATAACTAGAAAGGAAGGGAATGTGCCTGCTAAAGCCAGTCGTTACACACTGGCTAAATCGCATTTCTTTAATTGCCATAGCTCCAGGGGCTAAGGCAGCAGGCACATGTTTTTATAAGCTGAATCATACATTAATGAAAATCCCAGGACATTCCTGTAAGAGCAGAGGCATTAGTGGCAGCTGGGACGCTGGCCAAATTCCAGTGAAGGTAACTACATTCTGATTCCCTACGGTCTCCCCGCCGCCTCAATGAATATGGTCAATTGTTTCAGCTCCAAGTTGCACTGCAGCATCCCTGAGGTCAGCTGCCATACCCACAGCATCCTGTACAGTTCTCTGGGATATCATTCTCACTTAAGGAATCTCTACAGGATTTAAAAATAGGTCCTGTGAATGATGAAAATGTCCCTTCTGGCAAACAAGTTTGCAACAACAGCTTTAAGTCAAACAAGCTGCAGGAAACTTTGGGATTGCGCAAAAGTTCTAAGAGGAAAGAACAAAAAGTACACTCGAAACCTCAAGGCAGAAATATTGTGGTAGACACTGCTCAGGCTGTTTGGAATTAGTTTAACTAATATCCTTCTCGGGACCTGACCAAGCATTGCTAAATTCAGTATATGTCTTTTCCATTTACTGGAGTTTGGATGAAGCATATACAGAAGTATTTTTTCAGAGAAAAAGTCCTCCCACTGTAAGAAGGCTTGGAATGGCGATTTCACTCTGCCATGACAATCCATGGCCAGTAACAACCGTTCCTCAAGGCTTCCAAACCCAAAGCAAACCCACACTTTGAACCCTGAAATCTGCAGCCTCCTCTCTGTAACAGCCTCATCCACTGTCTCAGAAAGCAACCCCTGTCCGTGCTAGGCCTGCCGTAATCCCAGAAGCAGCGAGCAGAGAGGCACAGGACTAGCTCCATTGCTGGCAGGTGTGCCACTGACCCTCTGCATTAAAAACCTCCAGAACTTAAATTACGGCCTAAGTTTTGAGCAAGATTTTTCCCAGTTTTCTTCACACCAAGCACCACCACAGCCCTTCAATGGTTCCTCCACCAGCCCTCCCCGGAGAGCAAGGTACTGCGCAGAGCGAGAGCAGCGAGGACTGCGACGTGACCCTGGGCTCACAGCCACTGGGTGGATGGCAGGGTATTTCGTGGAGGGGATAATTTTTAAAGATATCCCCCCTCCAGAGGGAGCGTCTTTAACCTAGTAAGTTAAAAACGGGCACTGTCTAGTCTGTATCGAAGCAGACTGCATTGAACACGTGAAAAGCTTGGATGAGCTTTAAAGACTTCAGATCATGTTCAAAGGGCCTGGCAGGAGAAAAGCAAACCCAAGGAAATGGGACAACAAACCTTAGGGCTGCCAGTCTGACTTCCCAGCTGTCCCAGCAGAGACTTTTGTGAACACTAATATTGAACTGCTGCTGTTTACTCTCACCCTTGCCAACACAATAATTAAAAATGTACAGTGCTGGCCCTTTGAAAAGCTGCACAGAGCAACAGTTACAGTAAAAATCCCAGCATCTGCTCCTCAAGCTGAATTAGGACCAAAGCCAGCTGACCCTCTTTTTATTGAATCTCCCTTTTGCCGACAGGCAAGACCCCCAGGTTTGAACAGAGGCTTAGCGGTTTGATTCTCTCCCGCATTTTGGCCCTTACTGGGGCAAGGATTAATGCCTTAATCAGGTCTATAGCCAAAATACAGAGTTTCTCACTACGTATGAAAGCAGTACAGTGATGGTGGCAGCCTCTTGACTGTTAACCGTTGGCACAATAGTGGATCCTAGAGGTCCCTACCAAAATTACAGCTGCAACAGTATGCTTGTGTGTGTCTTCACAAAGCTAAAAGCCACACAAAGCATAGACAGAGATGAAGTTCTATGCTACCTATTTCTCAGGTGAAAGTGTGGGCAGATGGAGGGATTTGCTGATTGTATAAAACAGCCTGCAACTGACCCCAAAACTGAACAAAGACATTCCTCACTGCTAGCCTGATGTTTCTCTTCCAGGTTGCCTTTTTGCTTAACTTTCCTTTGCTTTAGAAATTCACTCGGGAATCTCGGTCTTGGTGGAACAGAAGCTAGATATAATAGTTGCCCTCCTCTCTTCATTACTAGAATTCCTCCCCAACTCAGTTAGACAAAGAGATGCATTTTAATAGGCTTTGTTGCACCAGTCAGGCTTGCTTAACTAGCAGCTCTGGGGACAAGGAATTAATTTTCTTATGGTGCTTCTGTCCTCCACTGCCACCAGCTCACGACTGCTGCAGCGGGACAGCTGGCACAGCTCTGCACAGCAGTTTACCTGAAACCCTGACGGAGGCATGTGATGATGTGTGCCACAGCGCTCAGCTCTGCCCTATCTGTCTCAGCACTGAGGGAGGCCACGTTTTTGAGTGCGTTTGCTGCACCCTGAGGGACCAAAACTGTTCCTGGTCGCTCACTCCAACTTACCTTTTAGGAAACGCTTCCTTTTTCCCCACTCTTTTTACAAGGGTCCTTTTAAGTGACTCCGTTTCAGCCATGAGTCTCCCCCAGGCAGCACCTCAGCTGGCATAAAGCCCTGAGACACCCCTCACTTCCCAGGACTTCCGCTGGCTACGGAGCTCTTGCAAAAACGGTCCTCTACACTTGCCACTCGTCACCATTTGTCACAAGAACTGCCTTCATTTTGGATGTCCGTCTACTGGGAACTTGGTTTCAATTATTGATAAAATGTATGCACCTCAACAGCCCAACACAGACGTGGCTTTCAGAGAAGCCCAGGTGACTGTGGCCAGTTTATGACCTCAGCCTGCCTAGCAAAGGAAGAGATGTTTTTCACTCAGCCGTCTGCCTGAAATACGTATTGTCACTCAGTGTCCCGATTGATTAACTAAGTGGGGGCTGAAGGAACAGCATGTAGTACTTAGCTAATTACACTGGCCGAGATCTTTTGTTCTGCTACCGCTGGATCGCCTCAATTGATTCTTTCAGTCCCTAAACAGCTTTGTGGGCTGTATGCCTCGGCAGAATAAGGTCTTTTGTCATACTTTAATGCACAAAAATGTTTTAAATCCTCTCCTCCTCCCTCCACTCCAAGTAGAAGCAAGGCTAACCTTAGTACAAGGACAGCTGTATGCAGCTGATCGGTATCTGTCAACTGCTTTCTTGGATGCGATTGCAAAGGCACTCCTCTCCCCACACGAACATACTCCTCCTACAAGGCTGTCGAAGTTTACACGCTCCACAGCGTCGGCTGTCCAGTCCGTCAGTCTATCAAAGATACCTATTGCCGCCTCCATCTCCATGGGCTACAGGGGATCTAAGTCTTGAAGACTTTTAAAACTCAGACAGGCTCTGACAGCCAAAAATGTGTCGAAAGCAATCACGGCTATTTCTATTGACCTCAAAAAAATAAATAAGCCTCGGATATTGGCAAATCAAGAGTAGCGTCCAGCTGTTAAAACCTTCCGCAACTTTGTCTAGCCCAGATCCCTGAATACACACACCTTTCCCAAGAAACTGAATCAGCTAGAGGCTAACACTATGGAATAGATATCAAATGAGCTCTGTCACAAATGAAACAGCATTACTTCCCGGCCCTGCTTTTCTCTTCCATCCCTTCGGTTAAGTGATATATTCTTTGTGATAAGGGCTGTCGCTTGCTGTGTGCACGAGTTATGCCTAGAGTAAGATGCTCCCGAAAATCATGCTCCCTTCTACTCTCCAGAGAGCAAGCGCTGCCTTAGCACTAACACAGTCATAGCGCTAAATACAGCCACCTTGACACTGCACTGATAGTTTTATAAAGTAAACGTGAGCATGCAATAAATTTTTTTTTAAACGTTTCTGATTTCACCTCTCAAACAGATTAACAGTTTGATTCCTGATCTTACCCCCCTTTCTCTGCAAGATACTGAGAGCAGACATTATCAGTCCCAAGATAGCCAGAGGGATGGTCGGAAGCCAGAAATGGATCTGATTCAGTTTCTGTGAACACATACTTTACAACGGGTTTTGTCAGAAAAAGTCCAACCGTACCTGGCAGTGTTAAACACTGAATCCTGGTGCTGAATTCTCACATCTATCCACCTTCCTGCCCAGAAGTACTAGCAAGGTGGGTGCTGAGCGACTCTTAGAAAACCTTGCAAGTACAAATCCCTTGTGGGTGCAAATCACTTCAAAATTTGTCCACAGAAAGTCTTTGAAGTATTGCCTGTCTAAGATTTTAAGATCCGTGACCGTGAGAAAGTAGTTATAGGTTTATCACATTTGCTTTGTGAGCCTGTAACTACTTCTGCAAGGACGTAGATAACTCCTACAATTTTTGTGCAGTTTGTTGGTCAAGTCTGGAAACCCCATAAACCCCACAAGATGCTGCCGGAAAAGACAGTTGCAAACATTCAGCATAATAACACAGGTTCACAATTAATTAATCCCTGCATAAACCAACCTGAAACGTGGGGGTTTTAAAATAAAAATAAAATGCCACCTTCAGTTTAAAATTTCCAAGGACTAAGAAGCCGCTGTGGTAGACACTTGGTAAATTGTTGCACTGATAAACATCCCTTCACAAATAAAAAGCTACCCCTTGTTTCTAATCATATCTTTTAGCTTCAGCATCCAACTACTGCTGATGTATTTTTTGTAGTGAAACTGAAAACACTAAATATGCAGTTTAAAACGTGAAGTTTTAAATACTTTTCACTGAAGTTCTCCACAAAAGTCTCCTAATAAGTTAATCTAATAAACTTCTGCATATAATGAACATTTTATCAGCATTGTCTGGAGTCATTGAACGTGGCATATCCTCCTAAAGTACAAGTACTAAAATGCAGATGTCACGACCAAGCTATGAGCTGACCGTGTTCGGCTCTATGTGTCCATTCTCCAGAGCTGAATATTTTTCAGCTGGCTGAGTCTCAGATGTGAACTAAAGTGATTAATAAATGAAAAGACTCTTATCATCCATTCCTGTGCTTACAGCCCCTAAACAATTTTGCCCTGACACTTGCCAATAAAGCTGTAACAGCTCATAATACATGCTTCATCACTTACTGAGATTCATGATCAAAACCCTTAATTTCAGCAGTAAGGGCAAGACCCATTTCTTTTCCAAAGTAATGGACTTGAGGAAGAAGAGAACACCTTGGCACTAACAAGCAGTTGTTAATCTACTGTGATCGGAAAATAAAGCCATGTTGCTCTTTTGCAGCTGCTATTTCCACTGAATGGTCTCCATGTCAGATTTGTTCCCTTTGAGTTAGAGTAAGTGGTTTGAGTGCCAGTTTGGCGTGTCTGAAACACTAATTGTCTGGTTTCCGTTTCACGCATCATCATCAAAATAACATTTCTGGAACTGGAAGACAAATGCCAGCTGGACTGATAAGACAGACTGAAATACAGCCAGATAACCTGCAGGTTTATTACAACTTCAGATACGGCTTTTCCCTGGCCCAATAAAAAATTAAGACTCTGGCAAAACTGAAACCCTAGTGCTTTGCCTTAAAAATTATTGTCTAAAACAATGGCTTTTGCCCAAATACTTGCAGTATGTTTAGGTGTCTGATGCCTTTGGAGATGTTCTGGTAGCTCACATTCTCATAAATGTTTCTTTCATTCAGAAAGTCCAGAGAAGAAATCAGTGCAGAGCAGTATAAAGGTCCAGGTCCCCAAACATATGCAGGTGACATCAGTTTGGAGTCAGGCACCAAAATACTACATGTATGTATATTTTCTTACAGATCTTAAAGTAGTATGAGAACAAAACACATTTCTAAGATCTGACTTTTGACTATCTGATTGACAAGGAAGAAGCAAATCACCTAATGTGATGCATTAAAACCAGTTAACATTTTCCTTATCAGTCCATAAACATAGGCTACGTTTTAAATGTAATGGTTCTTGCATTATCCAGCTCCATTACCTCAGCAGAAGGTTCAGAAGTCGGCCAAAGGATTCACTGTATTCAAACGGTTCGCTAAAGCCATACAGCAGACAGAGTTGAGCTCCCCAGGCCGTGTTAACTGGACTTCGAAGGCATTGGAGTTATTCTGGTTCCCTTAGGCTGGAAATGTACCTGTATGACCACCCAGCTCCTTTTCTCGGCATGTTTGAACCTCATACATAAAAAGAAACCGCAAGTGCTTTCAGCAGATTAGGTTTTCCCATGCCCACAGAGACGGAAGGCTATGCCAGAACAGCAAACATCACAGCAGCGTTTCACATCCTTGGTAGCTTGCAATCAGCAAAGAAGAAAGCCAACACCAGCCAAGTTGGTACAAAGCTAAGAAAAAGAACCAAAAGAGAACTTGCCAGTTCCAGCGATCTTAGTTACGCAGCAAACCACCTCCTTCTCTCAACCGAAGGCACAAGCTCCCGCTGGCTTCATTCTCCCACTGTTACTCTCTGAGCTCCATGAAATCATGACTTACAAACACGTTTGGTGGAGCCTGGATTCTGCTTCTCCCAGATGGTATTTACTCAGCAGCTTTCACAAATGCACAAGGACGAAGAGGAAATGCTAAGGAACACGCCGTAACTGCCATTTCACCCCCACGCTCACCCTCATGCCCCACTATGTGCTCTCTGCACGACTCTACCGACGGCCCTTCCAGCCCTTAAAAGCCTTGGGAGAAACCTGACGCATTTGGCAATTCCAGGTTTTTGTCTGAAGTGTCAGGCAAAGATGTATGGTAGATAGAATAGATGGTAACACTGATACTGACACTGCTTGTTCACCTTCTCCCAAGGAGGAGAAAGAATCACTGAGGAATACCGTCTGCTGATAAAGCAGACCACGAGCAGATATTACAATCAGGTTTCAAATACCCTATTAAGCATCATGCATGTTTACAGGTACACAAACCCTGAGAGGAATGATTTAAGACACATAAGCATACACAAATGGGAGATTTATATGGTCAAATTGTCCTTTGTTAAGAATAAAACAGACGCAAGCAGAAGCGAGAGGCTGAGTGTCCCTAGAAATTATCTAGGCATCCAGAATCAATATAGCAGAAAAGAGGATAGAGTTGAAATATATAACCTATTGGTTTTTATCTTCAACATTAAGAATAAAAAGTGCACGAAACAGCAAGAGCTGAATAGCAGAAACATTGACTTTAGTTTAATTACCATGTTTCATTATACACACCAGAATCTCACTCCATTCTACAGCACTGGAGATAACAAAAGATTCTTTACAGCAGCTTTTTGTACTGTCTAGACACCCCATCCATAGTACAGTCTATGAAACTGTCAGTTGTGGAACCAATTTTCGAACAATGTAAGTATCCACACTGTTGCTTAATCAAATTCTTTTGTGATCCCTTCAATCTTACAAGCAAACATGGAAGTGGCTGATCTTTAAGCAAACGTCAGCCAACAGATACTTCTTCTTCCTCGCTCGGGAGGACGATGAGAAGTGCTCCTTGCCAAACCTGCCCTTTCAAAGGGAAGACTCCTCTCTGAAGAAAACCTATGTGGCTCTTAATTTGGGTAGCAAAAGAACTCACTGAACTGAATGACTTGATGCATTTATTAGTTTCTCTGCATTTTTATTTCTGTCTCCTCCTCTCTGAAATGTCAGTTCAGAGGTTGAAAGTCCCGCTAAAGCAGTACATGAGATTCAGTTACAAGATCGTGTCGCTTCTACCCTTGCTTTCTTTCCACTGAATTTTTATCCCAAAAGCCAGCTTTCTAAGAACAAATATAACAGGGCACTCTACTCGGGTCTTGCTGGCATCCTTCCTCAAAGAGCAGTGTAAGGCAGGAAAATCCCACTACAACTACCGCAAGTGAATTTTCCAAAAGACCTACTCTGAAAGACAGCTGGAAAAGTATTTTCTCTCAAAATTTTGCCGAACGTTGTGCCTGAGCTTTATGCCTAACCCTGCCTACCTGAATTCCTGAGTCTTTCCTTTGTGAGAGAGCAATATGCCTACAGCAGTTAGTCTTGTACCTTAGGGACACATTATTCACTCCAGAGAAAGAAAGGGTGAAAGAAAAACACAGGCCAATTTCTCAGCTGAGATCCTGGTGTCATTCCAGTACGATCAATGTGTGGATTTACACCAGCTAAAGCCCTGGCCTCAGGAAATCATTCCTACGTGCATGATATTTGATGAATTTGACGAATCAGGTAGCTTTTGTGGGAGTGATGGAGGAGGCAAAATTGACTCAGGATCTAATAAAAAAGTCACATGGCTATTCAGCATCATACCTGTTTTTCTTCAGAACTTAAAGGAAAAGGACATCGTATTTTATTTCTGTAGCAGTAGTGAATTCTACTTTATCCACACAATTCCTCCCTCTTTTCTTGTTTTTTCCCCCAGACAGCATGATCCTGTGAGCATGCCCTTTGACTGGCTGTGAACCAGCCCGGCCCAGCTGACAGCGATACTCCATAATTTTCTCTATTCCCAGCGCTAATGGCTTTGCTCAAGTTCCTCTCCACCCATTCAGGGCTCAGTCATTGTCTTCAGCTAGGGAAAGAGGAGTCTCAGCGTGCTGCAATAAGCTCAAACCAGCTCCTTTTAACTCTGAGAGGGAGCAGGGTCATTTAAATCCCATCCTAGATAAGACAGACCTTTTCACAAGGTCTGGCCTCTCCGTCCTATGAAAAGTCCCCTCTTCGTAGCTCAGGCACAGCTCCCAATCCTCCTTCTCCCATCACCAGCTAAATCGAAGTCCAGGTGTAGCCTGGAGACGACAGAGGAGGCATTAAGCAAAGGTGTATCAGACAGGAAAGAGGTTATTTCCCCTGCTGCTGGGAGAGAAGCAGCTCAGATGAAAAAATGCTGTCTTTTGATGCCATAGCGTAGATTTGGGATATTGGCCAACTCCCAAGGGCTGTCCTCAGATGACTTTGCCGTCGTCTCTCAGTTTCTCCAGGCAGATAATAATCCTCATCCATCACACTTAAATAGCTAGAACCAAATTCTGCTACAGTTACGTCAGCATGCAGCACAAGAAACACTACTGACATTTCACTGATTCTTCCCAGGTTTACCACGGGACAATTTCGAGAGCAGTTTTCCATCCCAAGGGTTCATCACGCCCCTCACAGATGCATTCAGCAGTTCTACTTTTAAAGCCCTTGTGCAACGCTTCAAAAAGCTCCCTGTGTTCATTTTCGTCTCACGGCCCATTGCCTGCAGCTACTACCTTGTTACTAGCTACCACTGAAAGTGTCAGGTCTTGTCAGGTTACCTTCCATGTGTCAGTGGGCAGAGCTTTTTCCGACAGCGTTTTTGTCCTGAACTGGCGGTAGATCTGTTGCTGATCCAAATCCGCAGCCTGAAAACTGGGTGCTGTCCCATAGCAGGTTGCTCTGGTGGTGTAATGTTGGGGGAGGGGGTTTTAGCAGTGTTTTGAATCATAAAAAATGACTTTTTATAAACCACAGGTCATTGAAAAACCTGAGCTGACAATTTACACACCTTATGGCTGCAGGCACTGTGCACAGCCATTGTTAAAGACAGAAAGTTTGTCATGGCAGAGTTTAAAATTTTATTTCACTCTCAACAGCCTCCTAGAGTCTCTTCTGGCCCCAAAACAAAAGCGAGACAAAAGATGGCGTGAGTGGGGACCAGAGGTGGTATCAGATTTTAAGGGGAAGTTCCTTGGTCCTCCCCCAGGGCTCCTTCTCTTGAACCATACTGTTTTCCTCACTGCCCAGGAATTAAAGCACACAAAACCACAGCGGAGAAAGGATCAGGCCTGTAATCTGGTTTCACTTTTATTATTTGTTCCTAATCTCCCTTCAGTTCCCACACAGTTTTGAAGTATCGATCACCCCATAGAAAAAGCTTAAAATGAACAATGGATTCACGGTTAATGAGTTTCAGTAACTCCGTTCACCTCACTTGAGACCTTAGGGTGAGAAAGTTAAGTGCTACTGTACAAGCTCAAGTGACTGCTCACCATTTCCTTAATATTTCATCTCTTTGTATTTTGTAGTTTGCCTTCTTCTGAGCTAATGTTTATTTTTCCAGAGAGCGGTTATTGTGGTAAACTGATATCAGACTAGCAGTGTGGGAAACGAGATTTCAGTGCGTTCATCTCCTCTACTTCAATACTTCATCTAGGAAGGCAACAGGGACAAAAGGAGTCAATTTAGGAGGTTTTTTACTCTTTAGGAAGGATGACACCTTGTTGCTAGTGCAATGATGATGACCCCAGAATCAGGGAACTACTTAACACCAGCAATATTTCTATTTAAACTAAGAAATGGACAGTACTGAGAGGCAATATGAGTTGTAGGATGGTCTTAAAAACTAGGAAGAGGTGATGTACTTGAGGGTGAGCCTCCTGACGTCAATGAAACGATGCTGATTTCCACCAGCTCAAACCTGACACAGCCTGTTCATCCCACCTGAGCGGGAAATTCTTGTGCCCTTGTACGTAAATTTCAGCCAAAGTAAATGAAAAGTTATCTGAGCAGTTTTGCTTCTTGTTTCTCTTCTCCTTTTTTAGCATCATGCTGATACTTACCCTCTCCTCATATCCAGGCTCCATTTCTTTCCGTTGTCCCTTCTTGATGCTACCAAGTCTCTACCGCCAGTGATTTTCTACAGCAGGAATGATTTAACTTCCAGCATTTTTTTCTAATGGAGAAGACACTATGTTCCCCTCTCACTTCACTGTGAGCACCCCTTGGGCACATCAGCGTCTTCTGGTATCGTCTGGGTATTTGGAGACCGAGGTCCCTAGGAACGTGATTCTTTTCTGTTCGCTCATCTTTGCATCCTTACGCATGTTTTACGTTATCCACATAAGTAATGTCAGAGAAAAGAATGGGATTTCTGAGCTGAGAACAGACTAGGCCCCATTTGTGTGTTTGTAAAACTCTACCATCCAAAACTGTGGAAGAAAAATCTCCTTTTGCTTTTGCAGTTGTGGAGAGCAGACGGGTCTTTATGGTTAATATAACTCTCTAAGAATGCTTTCTATTCTAATCTTGCTGACTAATCTTTCTTCTTCTAAAGTGTTAATCTTGCTTTAGGAATAAATGTGTGATATTGTGTTAGAAAAGCCAATCAACTGCTCAAGCTTTAGCTGGGAAGCAATGCGAGTTCCCCTTTGTACAAGCTCTTCTCAAATGCGATTGTTTCCCCAGTGTCAAATTCCATGGATTTTAGCAGCTGAATGGGTACAAAATTTGACATGGTCAGAAACGTGTGCTTATAAAAACTTATTACCGTTGAATAGCTGGTGCATTCTTGGTGCACTCATGTGCAAACTACACTTGGAGATAGCTGGCCGGCATCACCTCTGGGCCTCATTAGCACACACACGCACAGATCCCAGAGAGGTCTGGCTTGCGCTCCCATCCTCCTCTCAAATACCATTCCGACTGTTCCCATGTTTCACGTGGGGAGGAGACGCATGAGGCCGGCGCGGAGCAAGCCAGCATCCTGCATACAACCGCTGTCCTCAGTTAACCTTAGAGCTGGCTGAGGCCGTTCAACGCCATGGCTCCTCAGGCGAGGCAAGCCCTGGGGAGTTAGGCAACCCTCGAGGGCAACAACTCCTGTGCCGGGAATTATTTAACCGAGAAAAAGGTTGGGCAGAAACAGCAAGTTTCGTGACTTTCCAGCTGACATTGCTGTGGGTTGCTAGAGGGCCATGCTGAGCGCCACCACCCAGGTAGCTCCCGCTTCCACAACATGGTCCACCAGGCTGATAAAAACCAGCAATGTGTAGCTAGATGCCAAACGTGAAGCGCCCAGCGCAGCCAGAGACCGAGCTAAGTGGCTGAGGTGCAGGTCACGCAAAACTGAGCAAAGAATGGCCAAACCCATGACAAAGCGTCAGTTGGCTAATCTTTGGTCTCAGCTGTGGGAGAGCTCCAGGCCTGTTTGGGTTAGGGATGTCGGCGTCACCGTAATGCACGCGTACGGCGCTGATGCAAATGGAGCCTACGTGGGGGAACCTAGCGCCACATCACCAGCCTACCCTGGCACACAAGTACTAGACTGCTGTACATACGCCCGCTTTAAGAAAAGCTGCCTCGCTCTCACAAGCTGCTCTACTGATAAGGCCTTACACTACCAAAACCTCTTCCCCTGGATTAGTGCTACCCCTGGATTTAGAGACAAATCTCAGAAGTTGTTTGGAATAGTTGAAATAACAAGGTTTTGGCAGCTCAGGCTGTGGGGGGAGGTTAAGCACTAGTGTTGAGAACACAGCGTCTCCTTCTTGGCCTTATCAAGCTCTTCACAACCTTCTGCTTAGAGCTGAGCTTCTCAGCTCAGGCAGCAGGAGCTTCTGTTCCCCTGCGCCGGTCCGCTCACCAGTCCTGGGGATGATGGTCACCTCAACAGAGTAACCTCACAGGACCCTTTTTCCTGCCTCCCCCACTGCGGTATTCATGGGCAAAGGGCCACAGTATCCGCTCTGGGTGGAGAGGCACCGTGAGCGAGAGCCTCTGAGTATTAATACGTAAGAGCAGTAGCCAACAGGGAACTTGAGCGAGAAGGTGACATTTTCTAAGAGCACTCATTCCTACAACTAAGGACCAGGGAAACCTCCCTGGACGCCAAGTGTTCCTGCAAATCCATTTCTCGTCTACTTTGCTTTAAATACTGCTCAGTAACTTTTCTAATGCCCATGTGACTTAGGTGATTAAGTCCAACTTATGTTATATATGTTAGTAGTGGGAACATTTTCCAAACACATACTGATTCTGATAAGGTATTCATTAAAAAGAAAACACCCCGAAGTGCACCACGTTTAAAACAAAAAGATTCAATTTTCCAGTTTAAATTCGAATTTCATTATCTGATTTGATTTTAGAAGTTGAAGTTATTTCTGGGAATTGTCAAAACTAAACCTGTTATTGAAACAAACCATCTGGATCAAGTACAAATATTTTTTTAACATCCAGTGACCTGAAAATGCATTTTTCCCTCAGCTCCAGTTACCAATAATAATAAAGAATGAGAAATAACTTTCTCCCCTATCTTCCTTGCAGATTTTTGGCAGCACTACTTACTGGCAATGCAATATAGGGACAGGATAAGCACTACATCTGGCCAGTGTTTTACAGATGGCCAAGGAGAGCCTCGGATGACCACGCTACAGAAATAATTTCATGGATGTGTATCAGATAGAGAAGGGCTGGTAAAAATGCCTTTCATGCACAAGGAAGAGGGGTAAGAGCACAGCTGTTTTGCAGTCTTGCGTTTGCTTGATCTTTTCCAAGCACGCCTTGACAATGCCACACTGTTTACAGCCAAAAGGTATAGATAGCTGGGTATAAAACAGTGCATGTTTATCTTCCTTACTCAGGATATAGGACAAAATAGAGAACAGGACACACAGATCCTTGCTCCAGGGCATGCCCTGAAGATGCACTCTGGGGAGTCAGAAGTGTAAAAAGCTTCCTATCATACCTTTAGGTATGATAACACTAAGGTACAAAGACTGTACCTTAGCATTTATTTCCCCATGCAGTAATAACATCTCTGTTGACTTCAAATAGATGAGGGAACATGAAAAAATTATTTTCGTAAGTGATCTTACGTTTTCCACACCTGTAGTTCATCTAAGATTTCACACAATAAACATGACACCCATAAGAAGCATAAGAAAACCCAGAGGAAGTTGACGTGACTCATCAGTTTGCATCAGAAACAGAGGTTACACAAGAACATCAACTCTGTTGAACTCACCAAGCAGCCCAAATGCCCAACACACAAAGACTAAAAGCACATCAATCCTGTATTTAGATGACAATGCATTTCTGGGATGCGTAAAATAATTTTGTGCATCCCAATACCTATCGCGCCCTTCTGCATCAGAGATTGTCACAGTCTCCAGAAGTGCATTTACTCATTTGTGCCATTGGTCAGTGTTATTTTCAGAGATGTACACCTGGGTACGCTTGAAGGGAAAATTGCAAGCCACTGGTGCTTGGTAAAAGGCAAGAATAAATATCTCCTGCGTTAAGTGATGAGTCTCTAAACAGGGGCTTGGTGTATGGATTGCTGCTGCCAGCAGGCATTCAGCTACAAACACGTCTACGGATTAGGGAAGGTGACACAGACTGTTTGACATCAAACAAGCCATTTCCAGTCTTTGGCTTGCAATAGGAACGTCAACCAGACAGGAGAATGGCTACCAGTGTAGAACGTTTGTCTAAGCAGCACACAGCATATACGGCCAAAATATAAATCCATGAATACTTATCCTGTGAGTACTATTATTTACGAATAACATCTGATCATGGGACCAGTACTCACGTGGAGACGTCTTTCAAATAACATGCCGTGCAGAAGAGCTCAGATTGCCTTTTCCAGAATCATCGTTAACTGAAAAATATTAAGTCTCTCTCCTTAATGTGAGTGGTACCTTGACTTCACAAGTCTAAGAACAACAAAGGATTCATTCACCTGCATCCCCGACCTGCTGACCAATCCTTGCTTGATTCGCATTTCTGCATAGGCTGCAGTGGATTAAGGGGCCCATAAAACGTTTTTTGTTATCCATTGAAAAACTGTGTCAGTAGCCAAGGATGAAATGAATCAGTATTTCTTGCAAGCAGAAATATGAAGCTCTTAGAGAAAAAAACCCAGCTCTTTGTATGAAAACTCTTTGTATGAAAGTAACCCGCAGTTCCGAATTACTCTGTGTTTTGGGATTCTTCTGCTGACGCCTCTCACGCTGCAGTAACGCTAGCATAACAAAACCAAATCTGCATTTCTCAGCCAGTATTGCTTCTCATGACTGCCACTCCCTCTCCTACTATTAATTTTATACAGCCTTTTGCCACAGGTTCTGCGTCTTATTGCCAGCCAGTATCTGAGTGCTCATTATGGCCTCAGTGCGATGCTGTGCTCTGAGGAGATACGGGGAGCTGTAGGAAAAGCAGAATACCAGCGCGTGCTGACGCACCGGGCCAGCTCTTGGTGCGTTTCTGAACGTGTTTGAGAACTGCTCATCTGAGACACATTTCCTCTAGTTCCTGTCTCAGCAACTACTATTGCTCAGACTGCACACCACAGGGTGATTCTGATCCACCCTTACTGTTTCTGTACACAAGAGGAAAAAGGGTAACAGCGCAATTTGCTGGATATCATTGCACACCCCTATAAAAGATGTGTTTTGAAGCATCACATTTGCATCAGAAATAGGAAATGCACAGGAATATTATCCAGAGATATTACCACATCCATTCCTTCATGAAAATTCTACCTCACTACCTCAGTTTTTCAAGGAGCTTAATAAATCCCTCGTACTATTAAGAAAAGGTCTTAAAGGAGGATTCTGGCAAGTTTGAGGTCTATTTCACCAGAAGGAAAAAGGCCAAAGTAAGCCACAAAGATAATACGGAATGTCATTCGTAGGTTGTATTAAGTCTAAATTGCTCCACATTCAAACAGAGCTTTATTTTGAAAGACGCATTTTGACAAGAGAGGGGCATCATTATTTAGCTATAGTGTGATTCTGAGTGGCAAGAGCAAGGCTGCTTCCATGTGCACGTTAAATGCAGTGATCCCTAAGAGCAGAGAAGACAGAATAATTTAAAAGGCTTGAAACTTTTAACTTTGACATTTTTAAAGCAGAATTTTTGTTTTGTTTTCAGTTATTATTTTCATTTCAAAGTTCACCTGCATTTATTTTACAGGGTCTAACAAAACCTTTCAGTTCAACACAAACCCCTAATTTTTTTCTATTCTTTTTGTCTTGCCGCAATTTTGGTTCAGGGTCCACAAGAACTAGTCTCTTTATACAGGCTATCAAACCAAGAATATTTCATAGTTCTATGTTCTTTAAGCTTTCCATGTGTTAAAAATTAATTTTCATGCCACAGTCAATATGCTGCAACTAAGTAAGACCTGTAAATCCAAGGGAACAACCAAACTTCTGACACGGCCTGGTCCAAATGCACATCTCCTCCTAAACTCCCCGCAACCCAACAAGACACCTATATACAGGTATACAGCAAGATAAAAGGAATTTCAAAGTCCCCAGGCCAACAGAATTCTTCCTCTGGTGTCCTCCTGACCGGGACCTTTGGGTTTCCAGCATTTTTCTTCCTGGCTGCTGCTGGTTTTGGCAAGAGCAGTAATACCACTAAGAACTTATGGACCCTCTGTTGTATTCCAAAACCGATTTAGCTAACTTAAACCGGGGAAAAAAACGCCCATCACCACACCTCCTTGTCAGCTGGAATTTCCACTAATGCCTGAGGGACAGAGGAAACCAGAGAGCACGCTACAACCCAGCAGGAAATATTTCTGACCGTGATTAATGCTTCCTTCAGCAGCACAACAGGATCTTTGTGGATCTTTGTGGATCCTTGGAACTGCTCCATTTTCTACTCTCCAGGCCATACTTTGCTGTGAAAACCTTATTACATAACAGAAGCATTAACAGATTCAGAGTAAAATAAGAAAAGATGTATTATCCTAAAGATTTGGAGAACAGGGCGGGGGAAAAGTTAAGAAAGGCACGCACAGTTTTCCTTTCATTCCATGTGATTATGTTGTGATAATGCCCTCTACAGACCTGTCCATCACTTGGGGACTCAGGTCAGAGAAGCTCTCTGACCCGACCAGCTGGGTGAGACAAGCCAAACAATGACAAATTCAGCTTCAGTTGATCTTGCCAGAAGCATCTCAGAGTTGCCTGTTGAGCAGCTATGAGACAACCACACTTGCCTTTTGTCCATCTTTTTTTTTTTCCTTTCCTGGGTTTTTGGGTGGTTGGGTTTTTTTGGATAGGGAGTTTGCAAGGATATACTCAGAGTTTGGAAAGGCACAGTCTCTCACGTGTGGAGAGGTGTCTTTCTAACTTTGGCTTCCTTACCTAGCTCCCACATTACCAACTTTTAGAACGTGTATTCATTCATACCTTGAACTGCTTTGTTAGGAAATACTTTAAACCCCTGCTCCGGCACAATAAACTTGCCTTGCAGATTTCTGGGTATTGCTGCTTAAGATGGCCAATGATATCCCACAGCCGTAGGGAGCCTCGCAACACTAGTACTCACATCCCATTGCCATTGGAGTCATTTGTGCCCTTTAGGTCATTTCCGAATGCCATGGGCATGATGGAAGATAATGCTTTTATTGGAAATGGCAGGATACTATGACCATTTTCAAATTACCCTATAGAAAAGCAGACTCACTCTTGAGTGCTGAAGACTCAGCAAGTAACCGAAGACTTTTGACTGACTATGCTTGGGCTGCAACTGGTCCCCAAAAGCACGAGGGCAGACTACAACCCTCTGTAAATTATAAAGAGGGCTTAAAACTGAGATGACTGGATGCATAGATCAGACCTCTTAACTAGCACCAGTTGTATGTTGTCACCATCAAAACGTCATAAGCATATTATATAAGCATTGAATTTTTGTATTGACTCCTTTCTCCCTAACTCTCACATCTCTATTTTCTGTGCTAATGGCCAGTTCTCTCTCCCGCTGTCTACAAAACGCTGATTTAAGCCAAGAGAAGAGCAGGCAATTGGTGTGCAGGGACCCCTCCAAATCCACTTTCAGTTCAGAATCTTTCAATTCTGTATTCCAGCGTATATTCTGCCTCAGCTCAAATGCATGAACTCTTTTCATCTTGGTACTTTATGGGATTACAAACTATACGCACCCTCAGCTGACTCACACACGCATATACACACATACATACATACAGACATACATATATATATAAATACAATCACTGCACTGCAGGCACTGTCATCTGTTACCAAAGCATATCAAAACAGCCACCCGCAACTCTTAGCTGCCCTAGAAGAAGATAAAATTAAGATGATGGTGCTAATGTTGGTATGCAATTTATCCCAAACAGAATTTGGCTCATAGGAGCACATCTTTTTTCTAGTAAAATATGCTACCGACTGATCTTCTGTAATATCTCATCACCAATTCCAGAACGTCTCATAGAGCAGCGCTCTCACACCCTCTCCACCTCAAGCTCTGATGGCTCAGCGATTCACCGCTGACACGGAGGGAGCAGGGCTACGGACTGAACCACTTTGTGTCATTTCTCATTGCATTTCAAAGTCTCCCATCCAAGGAGTGACACAGTCCAACCTGTTAAGCTAATGAGAGCTGACAAGATCACAGCCCGAGAATAATAAACATATAGAACAATAGATGCTCACCCCGGTTCTCTTCAGCTCCGTGCAGCAGAGGAACCTTTAGTTTTAGCAGCCGATGAGATACACAAGAAGTCGTAGAGACGCAGAGTTACTCAGGCGCAGTTACTTCTGTTTCTGCTTACTCCTTTCGCCTAACCTCCAACTTCTAGTGATGCACTAGTGGCTCACTCTCTATCAATCTCCATTAAACACTGATATAAGACACAGAAAGATCATGTCCTTGGTAGTCAGGGAAACCTCTAAGTGCAGTTTGTTATTAACATCTGATGATTGACTAAATAACAGCCAGCCTTAAAGAAACCACAGATTAATATTCTCCCTGGACATTTTTGGGTATACTGCCAGTTTCTTAGAAAACCATTAAATGTACAAGTTTCTGAACTCAGCCGGTAAGTAGCACAGACTCTGCACAATCTTCCTGCATTTCAGCACTGGCCACAGGGAAACAGAGAGTGAAGCACTCCCAGTTCCTGCGGCTGATGTGTACAGTTTCCTACCCCAAAGGACTGGACTGCGTCTTAGTCTTAGACCTAACGCAGGTCAGGAACTCAGCCGGCAGTGGGCTCCCTAGCTTCACTGAAAACACCGCAGAAAACCAAAGTTATGACATGCCAGGGAAGAGCGATTTTTAGATCTACCCCCTAGTGAGCAGGTGAAGGTACAGGTGCTGTCTGCTAGACCAACATCTGTTGCTAAATTAGAGAGGGATTTGGGAAGAAGGGCAAGGAATCATTTTCCCAAAGTAAAAGGAACCATTAACAAACTGGAAAAACGAAGTTTTCTGGCAAGCAGGACTGGGGGGGTGTATTGCTGTGAGCGGCCCTGCAGAACAGCACAGAGCGGTGCGCGGGCCCCTGGGCCAAACCCAATTGCCATTGACTAAAGCAGGAGTGGGAAGAGGGCCTGGGCTGGCAAAAGTGGCTGCTTTGCACTTTTGGGCAAGGAAGGACAGGTGGGGATACGCCCCCACGTCTGAGGCTGTCTTTCTGGGCCGATAAAAAGGGTAAGTTGTCCCTGATGAAGCTGTGATGGAAACCTAATCCTCTACAACAATAGCCCAGTGCTAAGAAACATCCACGGGTCCAAGCATGAGAGAAAGCGAGGACCCCTTCGAAGGGCATTTGTTTCTACATCAGTCTTTTGTTGCGTCTTTCCCCCTCACCCACCTCCTTCCCTGCTTGGTTATTCCAGCATTAGTTTGCAGGGGCTGTTTGCAGAGACAGAAGAACAACAGAGGTCTCCTTGGAAAGCCAGCAGAAACCTCTTAGCTTGAAATCAGAAATGTGCAGAATCCCAAAAGAACAAAAATGTTTGAACTTGCCTCCCCAAAAGTGTTGTATTCATTGACTTGCAAGCAGGGGGAACAGTAGTAGTAATTTAACCTAGGGAAGAGTGCCAACAACTTATTTAATTGCAGAGTTTGTGCCAACACCACCACAATACAACTATTAATACAAGTCTGCAGTACAAGACTAATTCTACTAACCTTTTGCTGTTGCCTTATAGTCAGGTCAGCGGCTGCATCCCTTCCGTGCTGACACTATTCAACAAACACTGGCAACTGCTTTTAAGCAAACAAGAAATGGAGCGGGGCAGGAGGGAGGGGAGTGGGATCATTGATAAAATGAAGATTCCCCCCACGACCCCACCCCTCTCTGTCCGAATGTTTCACATTTCTTTCTCCGTTTCAAGCCTCTCTCTTGAAACTGGCAATGTGTCTTGCCATGTATTTGCTCCTGGAAAACAGCCAGATCTTTGGTCTGAATTCCATCCGCTCATTTCCCAGTTTCTATGAGACTGCATTTGAGAAATGTGAATCTCTCTCAGTCCGCTGGCAAGACTGGTCATCAATCAATGTATAAAAACATGAGGTCTGACATTAGGGACCACTTCACTTTCCTAAATTAAGTGTTCATTTAAATAATGCATATTTTTACAGAAAAATAAAAAAATAACAATAATGGATCCAGCACTACTGCAAGTTTTCAAGGGCACAGTTATTCTGGCGATGATGTGCCACTGTAAACATCTTAAAATCCAACATTAAATAATGCATAAACTCCAGGCAACATCATTATTATCTGAGGTAGCAAATTCACCGGTGCATTTGCAGACTCACCCTTGCTTCACTCTTCACCTATTGCCGTATTTGTTTTTTTATCTTTCCACCGTATGACTGTATCACAACTATGAATTCTGACTGCTCGGAAGCCGATTTTTTTATTATGCTCATAAACAGTATAAAGGGGGTTTTTCTTTCAACAGTGACTGAATGGCACTACCATGATAAACAAATAAACACGGATTACAAGCTGAACAGAAAACCAAGAAAAATACTTCCGTATAGCTAACGCTCCTTATCAGGAAGTCAGCAGTTCTCTGCAGGTGTTAGGAAATTTTCTGCAACATGTAGTGGATTGTATGCTCTTTCAATTCTTCTGAAATAAAATCCTCTTGCCGCCTCATGTATCTTCTTCGGGGATCCTGCAGACCCTTCTGGCCTCCTTCTGACTCATGAAACTGTTTCTACTTTTTGAAGTGGATCTGTTTGCCATTTCTTTGGCAAATATTTCCGTAATGCCTATATCTCCATTTTTATGTGAATTAACGTTTGACACTTACCCGTGCCTTTAAAAGGAAAAAAGTCATGAAAACTCTTACAAGTAATGGCAAATGGGAAGATCTGGCATATTTTCAAAAACTTGCCTTCAATAAAAAGGTGAAAAACCTCGACCAGTACTAATAAAAACTGAGCCAGCTGACAATACAAACCAATTCCCCAGAGACTTCAGCATCACAAATTGTACCTCTGTACATCAACTCATGTTCAGGAAACGACCCACTAGTGATAATGGCTATTAAAAAACAGTATCTCTTCTATCTCTGTTGGCTGGTGTTTAAAACATTTTAACTGCTGATACGCACAGGACAAAACTGCTTACAGCATCACTGCAGAATGTGTGACTGAATCCCAGTAGAACATGGAGCTACGACATTTGTCAGCCAAACTCGTCATTCATCCGTGCATCGGAAAATCCCCATTCTTGAGTGAGAATAGGGAATGGCTTTCAGGCTGGCAGATTATCTGGAGAGGTCTGTGGGAACTGCAAAACATTGCACCTGCCTGAAAAATGGCACCAACTCAGCACAAGACGTTTCCAGAGGGGAAAGTTAATATATGGGAGGAATGCACATAAATCCTGTTATTTCTTAATGGGATTTGGGAGCTTATTTCTCACCCCGTGCTTTGAAATGTATCCCACAGCATATTCTATTAATGAATTTAAGCACAGTGATTTTCTTATCAGCAGGAATCATTCTTCACTGGGGTTTGATTTTGATTTTTTTTTTTTTGGTGGGATTTTTTAATGCAAGCGTGAAAAATTAATATTATGCTTGAATACCAGTTCGGATGTTAACAAGCTCTGTCCTGGATAAGCGGGTCTTGTCTGTTCCTGTTGTCCTTTTCCTAATTTCAATTGACCAAGAAACCTGGAATCATTTACGTGTTTGGGTTTTTTTAAGTTCATGGCAAAGTAACGAGAGTTGTGGAAACAGACTTAGGCAGTGTCAGTCTGAAAACGGGAAGACCAGAACTCTACTTCCAGCTTACTTCATTCATGTGAATGAACCTAGACGAGCCCTCTCTTACTAAAAAATACTTACATAATTTGAGGAAGATGTTTTTTCCCTCGGAGTGCTAAGTGTGATACACAGACACAGACTGTACTCCCATAGGGGAAAGATGTTTCCTGGCATTCAACAACTTCGCACCTGAGTCTCTTTAAAGAGCCAGGGTTCTGGCAGGTCCACCTGAAGTATACAGTCCAGACCTCCCTCAGAAACAAAGATCTAGAAAGTGAGCCAAAGCTGAGGGTTTTAAGTGGACCTACAAAGAAGGCAGGAACCCTTTGGGTGAGACACAAACACAGATACAGCAGTCTATGTGAAAAGAGATTATAAGGAAAAGGAGAAATGTATTTAGTGCACTTAAAATCTATGCTTCCTAAATTATATTCACCTGACACACAGCAATGACCAACATCCTCCTCCAGCCCAGCCAAGTTCTCAGGGAACCTCCAAATATCTAGCAATTCTTTCTCCATCACTGGTGTGTGATAGCTGGGGCTACCCAAGGGTCTGATTTCCGCATCTCATGTGTACTACGCGGACTTAGTACTGCTCAGCACCCACGCTGGCAGGCATTCATAATGCAGACCGCACTGTTGCCTTCACAGAAAGGAATCCAAGATGTGAGGTTGACGTGACTGGGTGCTGGGCACCTAGAGGATGCCAAATCTTCCTGCAGACAAGCTAGCCCTGATGCTGAATTGTAATTTTCTATTATTAACTGGATATTCCCTGTTCCAAGCATAAGGGCAGGTTTGTGGCAGACGGGAAAAGAAAGCCTCTCCTAAACAGCATCAGAAATGCAGCCTGAAGACTCCAAAATGATGGCAGAGCGCCCACCAGTTTCTCTTGTTCATGCTCAAAGGAAAAGTCTACTGTCTCCACTCTCAAGTGAGGGTGAGGTTTGCCTCCTGGGCTGATGGATGCCAACACATGTCAGGGTTTTCCGACGCTGGTCTCGCGTGCTCTCTGCTGCCACCGGATGGTGACCCGCTCAAGGCTTTGGAAATACACAAATAAGTGACAAAGACTTTGTGGTTTAGCAGCCTATTTTCGAAGGCCTCTGGACATTTTTTCTTTGGCTACCAATGTTTGTTGGCAAGCAAATTACAGTTCATTTCATTTTCACTTTCAAAGATCCCTCCCAAAGTCTGAGTAGTTCACGTACAACAGATCCACGTTGGATTCACGCTCCACAGTTTCGAGCTTCATCAAAAGATCCTGAAGGCAAAAACACTGATGAAATTTGAGATGAGATTAGCTCAGCTCCAGCTCTATTATCGATGATGGTTTTTCTTCCTATGCCTTGGGCTCCCAAGAAGCGTGGGAAAGACTCGGTGTAGTAGAGGCTTTCACAAGCAACCATCTATCCTGAACAAACACTGATTTAAAGAGTGCATTCTCTGGTTCTCATACCACGATCTGTGTAAACCTTAACTCTGGTTATACCTGCTACAGCCAAGCGAACAAGGATACGTGGCATTTTTCTGTCTAATTAATTTCATGTAAGCTAAAGCCAGGACAGGATTTTCAAAGGCTCCGTTTATTGACCCAAAGGATTACATGTTGTGTTTAATCACACGGGATTCCTCTCCGCCCAAGAACATCAGAAGAAAATATTTCTTCTGTTACACCTTTTTGTGACTTTCGAAGGACATTACACTGCATATGGTCCTCTGCAACTCATGCGGTTGCAATACAGCACTGGAGACTTCCATCTTTCAGGCCAGCTATTTTTGTGGATTTGGACCAAAACTTCGCAGCTTGGGTTAATCTCTACTAAGGAGGTAACGCTAAAGCACGACTGGCCAAACGGAGGCAGACCCCTGTCAGTCGCCACCCACACCCCCTGTCAGCACAGAGGTATGACTTTTTTCAAGGGTAATTTCCTTCCACTGCACATTCCTAAATGTAGCATCACTGAGTTGTCTGTGCCCCTTGGGATTCATCTGTGCCGATCTTTGTTACTAAGGTCAACCAAGGTATTCCCAGTGGATGGGCACATCGTGAGGCATCACAGACCACCTGGTGCTACCCCTTCCCACAGCCTATCTGCAGTAGGAAATGCTCCTACTGACTTCGCTGGTGCAGCAGCAATGCCCAGCAAGCCACTGCTCACGTCACTCACTCAGTTTGTTTGCAATTGCTAATTCAGTGCTGCGGAAGGGAACAGAAGTCTTTCTGTGCTGGAGAACGATCAGCAGCCTAATGGAGGGGGCTGACAATAGAAGCCTTTTCATCAAGCAACTCCCTGGCTTTAAGAAAAGGTAGACGATCCTGTCCCTTGTGCTGGCATCTGCAGTCTTTCATGAGGCCCTAATCCGAGCCCTGAGAAACGAGGAAGAGTGGTGAGGAACTGGCCTGCCGCTTTCTGCAACAAGTGCAGCATCAGTTCCCTTCTGCATCCCTGAAAGCAAAGGTCTGCATCATCAGATCTCCTTGTTGTCTGGGATCAGGCATCTTGCCTTGTGTGTTGCCACAGTCTAGCAACAAGAGTCAGACGTGCAGGCAGGTGATTTTGCAGAAGAAACCCCATAGCTCAACAGCAGACAGAGCGCACCTTTCTCCAGTGCCAAACCTAAAAGAAGTACTGGGGGGCAGGGAGAGGGGAATCAAGACGAAATACATTCTGTTGACCAGGCTGGTTTGGTCCTCGATATTTTACTACAACCCAGACACGATGCCACTCAGTGCAGGTCTGTACTCCTTTTTGCTTACAGGCGCACCTCTTCACCTGCCTTTGGACTGAGACCAAGCACAAAGCAATCACATTATGGTATAGTCCTAGACGAATTACTGCCCACTTACTGTTCATTTACTGCTTTCCCCAGTGAATACAAGAAGCGAAGGAATAACTAACGTGCCGACCCCCCATCGGTCCTGTAAGCTGGCGTAGTAAAACAGCAAGACATCAGCACTCAAGCGATTCTTATATACCGTTCTTGTTCTGTTCTTACACAAGGAAAAAGCATTTCTAAGGTCCTGCCGTGTTATACACAACACCTGTATCTACGGGCCTAAATGCACAACTGGTGTAGAAAACGCTCTGCAAGAAGGCATGAGCATAACGATGGCTTTGAAATGGAAACCTTCATCAGCCCACTCACAGGATACTGGAAGATAAACAGTAACAAGGGGTATTTTTTTTAAACATTAACAACACCAAGGCCCCAAGCAGTGAGGAGAAAAATAAAGTCCATATCTAACCAGACAAGAACAGGCATGGAAACTTCCAAAGAAAAAACAATTAAAAAAATAATAATATTCACAGAACAAGTCACCATGCCTTTGGCTCAGTTTCACGTCCTCATGCCCAGGCCAATAACTCTATCGTGACTCCGCCAACTTCAGACAAGCCTCTCTAATGTGAGCATTGGCTGTCTTTTTTGTCCTTTCAGTTCTACAAAAAGGTTAACAGTTTCTAAATTGCCATTTGTCACACACAGGGACATGGGGAATGGATGCAAAGAAACTTCGCCTGTCAGTGCGTAAGCTAATTTAATTTTGTTTATGGGGACTCTGGGCATTCAAGTGGCGAAAGCACTGGGCTGCTGGTACTGTCCTAAGGGGAGAACACTGACTCCCGAGCGTTTTGATCAGAGGCAGAGACAGGGATAAGTATCTGTGGGCCAGCTGGGGTCCAGAATGGCCTTTTGGGTTTTGTTTTGTCAAGAATGGTGGAATGATTCTCATTACGTGTCACTAACTGCTCTATGAGCTCACTCAAGGGACGTAAACAAGGTATCATAACCAAAAATATTAGAGAAGTAGGACAGGCATGGGAGCCTCGGGGAAGACAGCCTGATCCAGTTCCTAGAAGCGCCGACTGCCAGAGGGCTATTCAGTTATCACAAGTTGGATCAGGGTCCTGACAAGGTTTAAACACCTTACAAGAATTCAGGATTATTTCTCAGGCTCCGTCCCAAGCTATTCCTATTATTATTAAACTTTTATTGCTTCCTACATCCCTGCTGAGAGGTAAACCTCTGAGTTTGTGTCATGCTTCTGGCATGAGGTCCCTGTAAATGACCTGCCCTTTTGAGCGTAGGGAACCGATGAACTACAGCACAGCATGTGAAAAGTGTTCCCACATAGCCGCTATCCGAGCAAGAAGGGTTTAGATGCTTTAATTCCTAGGCAAGAGAAACAACTCTTTTGTTAATATCATCAACATGGTGCTCAAAATAAAAGGGCATTTCAGAGGCCTGTAACAGCTAAAACTATTCCAAAGGTTTGTGTGCAGCAATAAGAAACAGACCGCAGAAATAGTTCGCTTGGCTCCAAAACGGTTGAGACTGAATAATGTTAATTACCTTAAATTAAAAATTCTTAAAGGAAATCAAGAGGGAATGAACACTTCTGTTACCAGTTCGCTTTTACTGCCCAGAACAGGGCTTTCATTTCCGCAATATTGATCCTACAACTCAGGATGAGCCAAAAAAGTAATACGCAAATTAAAACCTGGGTTTTCTTCTGGGTATTATTGTGATTTTGAGACCAAAGGAAATCAGGTTCCAATTAAACATTCAGTATCACTTGCAATCACTTTTGCATTTCTCATGAAATTTCTAGTTCCAGGTGAAGAAACCACTTACTTAATGAGATTTCCACTGTGAGCAAATCTCCCCATATGTAGGCCCAAATTACATGGTTCTAAACTACTAAACAGGTATAATTAAAAAATGGAAGACGAACCATATGAACCAAGATCTGAAAAGAGAGAAGCGGAGTTCCCTACAGAGGATTTGACTTGGACTGTTTCTGAAGTGCTAGTGACACATTTATGACACCAAGTACATTTTAAACACTAATGGACAGAAGAAGAAAACTGTGATGTTTAAAAAAAGGAAAGTAATTAAAAACTTGAGAACCTTCTTGCCAAAGGAGTGTTTGACAACCTTGAGTAGCACATTTCTGGATATGTAGCCTGGATTCTTTGAGGTCTACAACCTTGCAAAATTCTATCAGCTGGGAAAAAATTAGCAAAACATGCTCATTCTAAAGCGACGCTTTACTCCTTCCACCAACCTCTTTTTCCTCTTCACCTCTGGAAGACATTTATTTAGTTGAAAACACGGGGAGAAACTGAACGGTTCTAAGTAACGAATTTGACTGACAGCTATTCTCTAAGCTCATATAAATGAGAAATTCTTTCCCAGGAAGAATATTAAGACTACAGCTCCCTTTCAAACTCTCACCTATACTCCTCATTGACAACGCTTTATACCACAGAATCAACAGAAAAGGGAAAATACATTTTCTTAATTTGCAGCCTACGATTTATCTTTCTGGACGCTGTCCCATTGCTAACCAGTGACATTCTGGTGCTAATTTGGATTTTGGATGTTCCCTTGAGGTGCAGCGGAAAAGGAACGTGCAACTGACTACTTTTTGCCCATTCTTCCATTCCTTTCCCTCTGGTACAACAAAAATTAATTTGGGGAAGATTCCACAAAGCTTATTTCTGAGGCTCCATCACAAGCCTGTGCTTAGATGGCAGACCAGGAATACCAAGCACAATCCTAAAGCACTGTGGCCCAACGGGCAGCTCCAGAATTTCCTCACGTACCCGAGATGGCTAAGTGCTGCTCTGGGACAGCCAACAGCCTGAGTTCCCATTTTGCTGACACGCTGTTAGCATTTCCAAATTTCTTTTCATCGAAAATCAGTATGTTTGTTTAAATGTCCTGCACAGCTGGAATCATAACGTATGTGACGAATCGTACACAGTCAGTCCAAAAATAAGACAGAAAACAGTTGACTAGAGGGAGTGTCAAAGCACATGCCTTTGTGCAGAGGGGAAAACGTGGGTCAGATGTAATACATTTGTTTATCCCCTGCCCTCACCTCCAGCAAAACACATCATGAAGAGACCTGTGTTGAGGACTTTAAATCAGCTGTCAGGAAACTGCTTCAGTATAGGTTTGCCTTTCCACAGGGAGGGAAAAAAGAACAGCGTGAGCATAAAAAGGTCATCTGTTTTAACGACCTAAATTCATGTTAGCTGCACAACCAACAGTTCTGACAAGCTGATTTAGACTTGGTTGCATGATGTGCTGAGCATCGCGGCTGAATCAGCAACGCATTTACTAGTGTGTATAACTGTAAGCGTGCCTATCTGCGCACTCAACCACACACACACTGAGAAATCAGCCCGTCTTGCCGCACAGAAGCACAGCAATACATCTATACAGCAAAGGGACTTTTACTGAAAGGCAGTAGATAACTTGTTCTTATTCTGAAGGCGATACTAAAACTATGGTGTTCAGATCTCTAAAACAGCACCTTCTACCAGCTGAGAACACAGGTCTGGTTTTTGCAACTTGCACTCCCAACTGTTGCTCCCATTGCTTTTGGGTGATTTCTTGGCATATTATTGGTGGGAAAACCTGTCTTTCCAAAGAACGGCATAGGGCTGTGAATTTTCGTGCATCTGGGCCTTTTGTAAATTCACTCTTCTTGGTTCTTAACTTCTAGCACAGCCTTTGGTCTGAAGCTGCGACAGGCCAATACTCAGGGTCCCAAATGAGCATCAGATCCTGATGGCTAGAAAGAACTATCGCATTCAAACAGACTGATACCTGGCTAGCATTCTAAACCAATATATCAATGTTACTTGGACTGTTTCAAGTCATGTTGCAAGCTTTCATGGGGACAAGCTTAAATATTTGCTGAAATCTACATTTTTATTTACACTAAGACCATTTAACACCACTGTGTCAACGCAAACAGACAGTTAAGTGGACATAAACATAACCTATTTGCCAAAACAGAATAGGGAGCTGAAACAGAAATAAAGCTCCTTCCTTAATTATGAATAATCAGAAACGAAAACCTGACGTCCACATTTTCTCATATTTATAGGTAATATTATTTCGAGCTGTTATTGGATCATTCCTACACAAGTAGCGCGATCCTTAATGGTCCCTTCCAACCCAAACCATTCTATGATCCTATAAGTACTCTTGTGCAAGGACAGAATTCTGTAATTCCGTAATTTAACCTGTAACATGATTCCGTTTAACATTTCCCGCAGTTCCTCGTTACTTGACAGTAATTACTTTACAGAAGAAGTATTACATTCCTTTAGAGAAGAAAAATACTGAATTAGCTAAACGACTAATACGCAATTAATTCTGTAGAGCACATAGTGAATTCAAACACAAGAGGAATTTCTCAGCTGCCACTGGAAACCAGGAAACAGCTATAGGTGCTGCATGAATTCCAGAAAGCACAGCTTTCACATGCAAGTTGTTCTCCAGCTCTGCATCACCGACACACAATCAAAACAATGAAACGCTAACACTGATGGCACAAACCAAGCAGTAGCTACAAGTTTAAAAAAACCAAACAACAATAACCAAAACCCAAAAAAACCCCACCACATTTTTGCAGTGCTGTTCCACAGAAGGCAGGCACAAGTCATGCAGCTCCCAGTGGCACTATGCACACTCCAGGCATGTTTGACATTAAGGGGCCCGGTTGTTGTGGAAACCAAATCCCATAGATTAATTAATGTTCAGCAGCCAGAGCCATCTCTCTTCCTCTCTGCCTCCCTGCCCCCAATTAAAAAAAAAAAAAAAAAAAAAAGGTGGCGCTTTTTAGATCACAGAAGAATGTCAAAGCAAAAAGAAACTTTTTCCTCACACTGGAGACCACTGCCAATAAAAGGGAACAGCCTAACCGAAGTTTTAGTCCCTCAGGTTTATAAAATGAAAAAATGTAACACCATTTCAGTGAGGCTAGTTTTGCTTTATGTGGCTACGCCGAAGTATGTCCAAGAAGATCCTGCAAGAAGGATGATGATGTGAAATTTCTGAAATCCCTTTATGATGAAAGAACTTTTATGGGAGTTCCCCCTTTTTCCTTTCAACATGTAGGTGCGCTAATTACAAATAATTTATTTCAGGTGAACTAGTCAAGTGACTGACAAGTCTTCATGTGAATGTGTTTGCACAGTGAGTTGCAGGATTTGAATAACATTGATTTTGAGCATCAGCATTTTCTTTTTGCCCACATTGGTTCTGATCCTTTGAATTCCCCACATACATCCCAGTTTACATGAGGGAGTAAGATTAGATATAAGTACCTAGTATGCACCTAGCAGCTTCCTATATAAATGCATACTATAAACAAGCTGAATGCACCAGACAGATGACACAGGAGAGAAATATGGTTAAGAGGTAAAATTTCAGAATTACCCAAATCCTGTTTTCAAAACAGTTTTAAGGCCGTAGGGAAAACATATTCAAGATATGCATAGATTAAATTTGATGGGTTTGAAAATCCATTGTGTTCAGTATGTGCATCTTGAGGTACCTGGGTACTTTTAATAACCCAGCTCTGATGAGAGTGACCCATTCTCCCATTTTTTTCCCTCAAAATGTCCTTGTGAGCTACGCTACTAGTTACCTATTGACAACACTCAATCATGAACAATTAACATAATAAAAATCTTGCAGGCATACTATCCTTAATAGATATTTAGTAAGTAGAGAGAGCACGTAGGGTGAGAAAACTGCTAAGATAGCATAATATACATACATACCAAATAGGTACAAGTATTTATTATTCTGTTTCTCCACATACAGTTCTAATTAGCCAACATCACATCATGTGATTAAAGCATTTACTTTCTTCTCTCTTCAGCAGAGGTGGTGATGGATTACTGAACATGCTCAGATATGCTGACTTTGTGACACAAGATCACCTCATGAGAGTCCCCTACTCACTGCAGTGAAATAAACAGAGCCAATTTCTGAAAGCCAAGATACTTCCTGTGGGACAAAAACTGCACTTTGATAGTTAAACAATGCCAAGAGCTCTCATGTGTTGCTCAAATACGTAGCTCCTGAGCAAACCTACTGACTTGAATAGGTGCTCGGTATTTTTCATAAACCAAGCCAAATACAGTGTCAAATATAACATCTCAGTGCTATTTTACAACTCTTGCCCTTTAAATCAGGCACCGCTCCTAACTTGTTTGCATTGCATTTAAAACACGAAAAATACCTTTGAGATGATTAATGGCTCCCCGTGCTCCAGTCCGCCTTTCAGTGTGAATCCCCATGGAGCGCCTCCTTGAAGCAGCGCCTCCAGGTAGATATATCTTCCTTTATGGGTAATGCTGGACTCTGAAGATGATATGCTGGTGTTAATATTGTCTAACATCCTCATCTGTCCTACCACATACTCAGCCAAATACAAAACCCACTCAGGCAATCACAGAGCAAGGAAGTCACAAATTCAACTCCCCAGAAGCCCACCACAAGTCATCCCTGAACACGTGAAACAAGAAGAGTCTGAGACAGAAAATTTTTCTTCAGAGCTGGAGTCCGAGGTGATGGGTTTAAAACGCTTCCCACCAACATTTCAGCATGCTGTTTCTCCTTCAGAATTGTGAGGTTTTACCGGCGTCTCAGCACTGTGCTTTCCCCATGCCCAGGTATTCTGGACATGATAGCTTTGTAAAGATTTATCTTCCTTTCTTCGGTATATCAAACTTGTGCTTTTAAAGATGTGGGCAAAAAAAAAGAAAAAAAAAGTTTATAGACTTAAAAGCCCCTGGACAGCAAATTGCCAAAATCCAACCGAATGCTTCATTTGTGATTGATTATCAGTCTTTTCTTCCTTTCTGCATGCGATTTACCATTACAATGGCCTTTTTGCCTCAGCCCACTGCACTAAAAGAATGGAAGCGTCTTCTCCCTCTCGCGCTCTCGGTTACTCTGTCTGCTTACTTCACAATTTTCTGACTTGTCAAAAAAAAAAAAAAAAAAAAAAAAAAAAAAAAAAAAAAAAAAAAAAAAGGCTGGGCTGGGGGAGGAGGAGAGAGAAAGTCCATTCCCAAAACTATTTAGAGGTGTTTAAAATGTGAAATAACTCCGCACTTATTGGATTAAACAGCGCAAAAAATCTACCAGGAAGACTGGAGAAGCAGGTGAAATTAATCCTTTGGGAAAAACGTTAAGACGATAGCTGAGCTCTTTTCATTTTCTGTGCTCTCCCCGACAATCTGCCAAAGCTGCAGCAGCTACTGCTGCTATGAAGGAGGGTGAGGAAGTGAGAGAGAGAGGGAGAGAGAGATGGATTAAGGCAAGTAAGGCAGTGCTGCCCAATTGTGCACATCAAGCATGCAATTATAAAATGCAGTGTGCAAAAGCTGGGGCTCACCCTTTTATTATGCCCCCGGAAACCACCATCTTTCTATTGTACTTGCTAAGGAATCGTAACAATCCAAACTGCCAGTTGCTGAAAATACAATGGACCTGTTCCAAATCAGCACAGCGGAGCGCTGCTAATAATTTTGCTCTCATAAAGTGCTTTTCCTCTGCATGGAGCCTACCAACTTCCCCAGACTTTCTTCTTTCCCGTATTTACATTGTCATAAAAGGTCAATGCTTTCCCAATATATGGAATAAGAAATAACACTAAGAACTTAGGGTACTTTTATTAATATCGGCAGTCACCAATGACTACTGTAGAACTTATTGACGTGGATGCATCTGTTCTTGCATATATGCATGTAGGCTCTGGCATTTGACTCATGGCTGAAACGGGCAGGCGTGGGCAGCATGTATCACTGAAGGTGTTAAAAAAATTCTCAGGTTTTTATCTGCCCTTGAATAGGATGATAGACAACACAGTCCACAGACCACTCCCTTTCCTGCTGGCATAGCTGAGTAAACAAATAGTACTGCCTATGCCTCTAAGGTGCCTGCACTTTTGATCCTATAGTGCCCGGGATGTGCATTATTCCTCCTTCAGGCTTTGAAAGCCGTCAAGATCTTGCGTTAACAAACCCATAATGAACCATGGAGGAAAAGCTTTGGGGCTGTGTCTCTAAAACCAGGAAACTTTACATTTGTTCAAGCCCTTCATGCTGCCCCATACCCATCCCCTTTAAGATGTTACAGTTTCTCCAGAGCCTTCTATTTGCCCCATGTGTCCCAGCCCTCACTCCCAATAACCATGAAGAGGAATGCAGAAAGGAGGCCCCTCCCTTTATTTTTCATGGTAGACGATTCTCAATCCTGGCTTATACTGAGCTTTCTCCCCTCTGCTTCCCTCCCAGGGGCTGAGTTTTCATTAGCTTCGCATCCTGGTCAGGCTCACAGATTGCTTTTATCCAGAACTCACCCTTTAGCCTGACGCAAATCAGATTTCTCTGGTTAAAACTCCTAGTGTTTCACTGTAAAAACCCTCATTCCAAGTCACCACAAAGAGCAATTCATTTCTGTCCCTCAACAGGCCTTCTAGAGACAGGCAAAGGCTCCGGGAGCTGTCTCGTGGGGCCATACGTCCTCCTATCCATAGCCATCAGGACTATTTAAGACTGCGTAAGAACATGCTAGCCTGTTAACAAGCCAAGGTGCTTCTTTGGACTGTATCCATTTCCAACACAAAACGCCGGTCGCTACACCTAATGTCTGCAGACACCAGAATTTAAATAAGAGCCTACACAGCGCCTACAGTGGCTGATGATTAACAATTAGCAACGTAACTGCTGAGGTACAGCTTTTCTTCTACTCCAGCGCTGCAGTTCATTTCAGGTGCTGAATCCAACATCATTTTTGCCAATAACCATCAAATTTGTCACCATTGTAAGCACATCATTTTCTCCCCTTACTACCTCTAGATTTGCTAGTCCTTTATACTATTAATCCAGCTCTAAAAACGTCGCATACGGGTGTTTGCATATATCAAAGACCCATGACCAGCTAAGGAAAAAGGCCTGATCCATCCCCCCAAAAGGCCCGCCAGAGACTGTGCTGCTTTCTCAGAGGGCTCTTTTTCCGCACAGGAGTTAAAAATCTGCCAGGTGCTCACAGAACCTAGTTCCCATCTGTGTTACTCGTATATTTGTCACGTAGAACACTGCCTGGGCCACCCTTACAATGCTAGCCTCTTGGTGATGCCCAAAGAAACCAAAGGATTTTTGGAACGCTAGAGACAGCACCAACTCCAGCCCACACACGTGGGACTTAACTTCCTGCCAGATGCAACGCAAACAAAACCCGTGCAAGATAACTCAATAACATACAGCAACTATTGATGAAGAAAGTGGGATTAGCAACACGCAAATGAGCATTGCTGTGCTTTAGCTGAAAACTAATTATTCCGAGAAATAGATTTTGGCAATGAATACAATTAAAGCAATATTCACCATTCACCTACAACTAAACACTTCAGAGTATGAAATACAAACTTTTTTTTCTCATCTTGCCTCTTTTAAGAACCTCTAATAGCACAAGTATCTTAGCACTGTTTACTACAAGAAAAGAATTCTTCTACAAGGAGTTCCTATCAAGACAAAGCTGAGACACCCTCTGTTGGGGTGCAACAGAAGACACCTGGGTTCAGAAAAGTGCTGTCCACACAGAATAATATATTTGAACTAAAATTTTGCACAGTTTCACTGGGAGAGAAAATAAATTTGGAAGAGTCACATCAGAACCCTTTCTCTCAATTGTTAAGTACTACACTGCTAAAGTGGAAGAAATTACCATGGATTTCTTAGAGTTCACAATCAAACCCTACATTTATCATCAATACAGGCACTGCCTCCTTGCTGGTGGTTGCTCTGACTTTTCCTAAATTCCTTCAAATATTCCAAGTTTGTTTTGCAAATCAAATTCATCAGAGCAATACTGCCGCCATCTGCTGGCAGTATCAGTTGTCACGGTTTAAATTGATTGATTTAATGGAAACATTTCAGTTTAGTTGATAAGCATTTGCTACACTTCTCCCTTTCAGAAAGAAAGCAGAATCTTTGCTAAGTATTCAGAGTGGTGTTCTTGATCTTACCTGGGCCCCTGTACTGGCAAGTCATTGGGTCAGATCAATGGTAAACCTAGAAATCAAAAAAAGGAAACTCAGCTCCTCAATTTTGTACCCATCTCTTACTGCCTTCTTGGCTGGGGAATTAAATGTTATGCATAGTTCAAATCTACCTAATGCTTAGGTTTATCCTGTAAGTTCAGAGGAAGCAAATTCGCAACTTATCTCTAACGAGAAGTTTTACAAAATAAAGCAGACATCATCTGTACTGAATGGACTTCTGAGGAGGAAAAACACGCCAAAATGGCTCAGAGTTGGGCATCAGAAAAGCAGTAGTGTAAACGATTACCCAGAAAGGGAAAAGGGACAAAAGGGGATAGAAATGTGGGTCTTCATACCTTTCACAGATGCAAAGAGAGGGAACGGGTGACTTGCTGATGGTCATACATAAAGCGTGAAAAGGCTGGAAAATGAAAGCAGTGCTTCTTTTTCCTAGCTCACTGGTTTTATCACAGAACAACTTCTTTTTCTTCCAGACAGCGCTCTGTATAAGCTGAAGAGCTTCAGGAATTTTAAATAAGAATAGACGCCTTCAAGCACCAGTGGCCATCCCAGCTTCTTCCTCTCCCCAAGTCCTGAAGCCATTCACCTAAATCTGCAATAGGACGGAAGAAAACACAAGTGTCAAAAGACACAACCCTCCTAAATCAGCATAGGATCCCTTAAGAAGTGAATCATTACTTCTTGGGATAACAATTCCCCCGAAGGTTTATTAAATAAAAAAATCAGAAACAAGTAAATAGAAAATACAGCTTTTCTATACTTACCTCCGATCAGCTTGAGCTGACTGTAACATATCCATCCGCACAACTCTCTAAAGTGTCAGTCTTGCATCTAAAAGAAGAAATTACAAGAAGGAATGCACATTAAGATTCTGTACGGCCTCAAAGGGATTGCAATCAACTGCTAATGTCCAAAATTTGTTTCTAGAGAGACATTCCCTACAGAGGGAAGATCTGCTCAGACTCCAAGGTGGATTTGAGTTCATTTTCCTTTCAGGCCGCAAAATAAGCCTGCTTTTCCGGACAGGCCTGAGGTTAAAATATGAAAAATCAGGCAGAGAAAGGGAAAGACAGAAATCTGAGAGTGAAAGGAAAGAACAAAGCTGAGAAACAGAAGCAAGCTGCAAAATGCATGAATCTGCATCCTTTTTGTGTTGAAAAAGGCACTCTCCTTTGAAGTCTGAAAAGAAAGAATTTTCTTTGGTGTACATAAAAAAGCCTTTCCATATAATATCGCCTCTGGCACAAAACAGCCACAGGTCCCTCAGTTACTCAAAGCAAACTGAAAAGCAACGAGCCAAGGTGAGGAATAGATCCGTCCCTCTGAGGAGAGCACAAGCGCTGTCACAACTGAAGGGGGTGAATTCAGGGTATCTGAATTCAGAATTTAGTATTTTCTCTCTACATCTGAATTTTCACCTACCCGATCTAATGCACAGAGAATCCCCTTGCTGAAACTAGATTTCAAATAGGGAACCACGAATCAAAAAAGAGTCATGGTAGTACAACACCAAAACCTTACAACATATGGGTTGTTGTTATACAAGCATTATAACTGTATCGTGCTGAGGCAACAGTATTCCATTGCTGAGGCCACTTCAGCTATAACAATCCTTGATTTTCTACATATTACTGTAAGCCCTTCCAGGGAAAGAGCCATTTTGCACTCTGAATGGGATAACTTACCAAGATGCACAAAAGCAGGGACATCAAAGACAAGTCCTCATTCTAACAGCAAATTAATAAAAGATTCCATGATTACCCAGAATTATCCTGTATTATTATGCAATACCTAAAGGGGTTTCCCTTGTTGAGACTCAGTTACACGCTTTTAAAAAAAAAGAGAGGAGCAGGGCAGGCATCACCTCATTTAATCGAACAGTTTTGTAGCATTTATCTCTGTCTTAGCAGGCTGAGTACACAGTGGACAGCTTTTAGATACATCCACCTGCTGAGATCAGAGGTTTCTGTGCTATTTCTTGCAATTGTTTCTTGCGAGATGGATTACAGCTGAAGTCACCTGAGACACCGTGGCCAGATGCTCTTATCGTACGGCCGGACACAGCAGCAAGCTGTGATGATGCAGCCCTGTGTCTGGGCTCATCCTGTAAGGAGCAGGGCAAATTCTGTTGACATTTATGTTCGGTATGTGGCATATGAAGAAACAGGGGAGGTTCAGTCAGATTAATTTCCTGGGGGAGGGAGTTCCCCCCAAATAATATGATTATTTAACAGTTAAAGCCATTACTAATGCCTTTAACAAAATCTAGGTATTTTAGAAGTAGAGCCTCTGCTGCCATAAATTACTCCTTTGCCTTCCTCAGAAGCTATATCCCCCCCTGCACAGCTCACACTCCTCTCTGTGGGAGGAATGGATTATTTTAGACACAAGAAGTTTATACTTTGGTCTTGCTGGCAAACCTGTGGTGATTCTTAGATTTCTCTTCCCTGAGACATTCCCCAAACAGGAGAAAAGTTATTCAGGAATTACATCCTAAAAGAGTTACTGTCCCTAGGGTGCAATTTGTGTTTCAGGAGTGGCAGGGGGAAGCAGCAAAGACGCTGGGGTGCTCAGGACATGGACTCCCACGAAACACCGGACAAAAAAAGGCACCTGCTGCCAGGAGAGGTAACGTTCCGCCGAAAGCACCCCGCCGTGGCCCTGATGGGAAAAAACTATCACGTTTCCCGCTGAAGCCAGACTTTGAATGACACTTCGCAGAGAAATCAAACACGGGTTGAGGCGTTTATTGGCTCTCCCTCACGCACATGATCAGCTCCAGAGGAGGAGTTTGTTCCCAAGGCTACGGAGTCGGGCAAAAGGGCTAGGGAAAGGGGCAGGTGGCTCCCAACGGCTCCGGAGGGGTTTGGGAGCTGGAAGCGCAGCCTGGCAAAGGCAGGACCGAATGCAAGATGATGAGGGCCCCTCTCCTTTCCCAGCCCCGCAGCAAGGAGCAGGACCTCGCTGCCCCGTTCGACACACAGGAGACACAAACCTCACCAGTGTTGGCAGAGGTAGGTGCGGGCCACCTCCTGGATGGGTCTTCATGCTTTGATAACACCTCAGGCTGTTTGAGCATTGAAATCTGGCTTCAGAATGCTGTATAGCCTATTTACCGATAAACTCCTCCGCCTCTTTTCTCTCTGGATAGAAGAAAATATCTACCTTTTCGGTGCTGCCTCTTTTTCCTGGTGGTGCAATAGAAAGTCCTTCTTTCCTGGAGCTGTTTTCCATCCTCTGTGTGTGTTCTTTGCTGCTGATGCGCTGACAACTGTGAAATGCAGTACAGCCTGGAGAGCAGAGACCAGAGGTCTGTTTTCAGCTGGTTAATTCTTACTTTTCTTTGCTCGGTGCACATAAGAACACTTTTCTTCCTTTGTCTTTAGGTTCGTCTCTTAGCGCCAGGTGAATGGTTTTTTTCTCTTGTAAATTACAGTGGTGTGTCCTCCACTGAGGAATGGTTGAGTGTTTTTCTTCTTTGTCTGGTGTTTAAATGTGTAAACAAACGTGTCTGTCTCCTGAGTTTGCTCCAACTTAAGTTCTCTGGCTCTCGGATGATTTTGGTTTGGGCCCAGTTCATACACCTGCTTCTGGAAACTTGTAACATGGTGTGCCTGGTATAAGCTGCTGGCTTTTATTTTGACTAGCTTGAAAAGAGGGACAGCCTGTTGACGTCTGGGTGTCCACTCCTGAAATAAAGATCCAAAATGGGACAGGCAGCCGCATCATTTTCTTTGCTGAAGTAAAGCCACCATCTCTGGACTCTGCACCCACTCTCTCACTGAAAATGGAAAATATCATTCAGGCAACCACCTTTGGGAATTCAAAAACATTTAATCTCTAAAGAGACTGGTGTAAAAATAAGAAGATTTTAAGTTTTATTTATGAACGGGATTTATGGGAAGATGCTTTTGGCCCTCAGCCCTTTTCTCTGGCGGGAGGAGCCCTCCTCACCCCAACTTCTGCCTTCAGTCAGCTCATGGTCACCCCCCAAAACGTGCTACCTTACTGGCCAAAATGCCCAGGCCCTCTCCTACCTCCGTATGAGAAGATTTTTATCTCCAGTCTCAAGCGGGGCACCATTAAATCACCTGCCATCACAATTCGGCGACCGCGAGGGCGCCTGAACTCCCGTGCCCGCAGCCTGAAGGGGGCACACGGGAGCGGCCATGTTGGGGCCGAGGGACGGCGCGGGAAGGGAGCGGGGACGGCGGCCGGGTTGGAGGCGGGGAGGAGCGATGGCTTCCTCGCCTCAGCTTCTCCGAGGCCGGGCTGACACGAAGCGGGCGGCTCCCAGAGGAGTCGCAGCCGCGGGGGGGTTGTGCCCATCGCGGGAAAAGAGGCCGGAGAAGTGGCGAGACGTTTCTCCTCGCCGTGAGGGAGCAGCCTCTCTGAGGAGGCAATGGCGGGTGGACGCCCTGATGGGGTTCAGAAGCCCCTCGGAGCAGAGGTATGGAGGGTTTATAAAAGCTAGAGGGATTTCGGACAGACCTGCTTCGGAGGGAGAGGCCGGTCCGGCGCTGAGGGGGCTCCCTCGTTTCCCGCCACAGAAAGGCAGGTGGCTGCATGCGGCGGACATCTTGTCAGCGCCCGGGCCCTGTCATGGCCGGCCTCACCCTCCATCGGGCTGGGGGGAGCGACAGGGGCCGGCCCGGGGGGGGGAAAGCGGTCCCGTGGTGGTGGTGGTGGTGGTGGCGGCGGCGCAGTCGAGCTTTTGGGGGCGGCTGTCTGAGGGTTGGGGCTAACACTTCCACGTTAAGGAGGCATTTCTGGCGCTCGGGGTCCCGCATAAAGGGCTTCGCTTTTGCAGTCAAATGGGTACGTTGAAAGCGTCGAATTATCCATGGCACAGAAACGGCTACTGCAGTTACCTCTTGACGTCCAGCGTAGTCCCCTGGCTTCCAGAGGACCAGTCACCCAGGAAAACCCAAATAAAATGCCATCAAATACCATCTGGCTCAAAGCAACACCTGAGCAATAAATTTGTCTTCCTTTTCCCTTTTTTTTTTTTTTCCCTTTTTTTTCTTCTTCTTTTTTTTTTTTTTCCTTCCCGAGGAAAAGGTTCACAAACTTGTCCCTCCGAACAACTTGGTTGTTAATAGCGATCACGCTCCCAAAAGTGAAGACGTGCAAGTCTAGACTTACCCAACTTGGGGTCACCTCAAACTTCAGTTTTTCTTTTCTTTTGGGTATACCTCCAAAAGGAGCACTTTTGTAAGGAAAAAGTCTATTTGTCTTTAATCAAGCAGGTTGGGGTAGACGACATTTGTTGATGAGATCAAGGCAGACATTTCTACTAATCTCATCTTCAGTGTTTCTGGTAGAAACTTTCCTCCTGCAATACTAAAATTAGATGGGCAAAATTAATTTTTTATTGCATAAAGTCAATTCTTAATATATTAGAAAATAAAGACGGGTCTTTTTCTTCACAGGTGCTGTTACAATGAGCAAGAATATCCAGGAATTAAGGTAGTACACAGGTTTTGTTTGTTATTAGAGAAATTCCTGTACCTGCTGTTTGTCATTACAGTAGGTGGCACACTCATGGAAAATGGAATACAACAGGTTCCTACTATGTAGTCTTATACGAATGTGACAGGAAAGATGTGAACACAGAATGTAAGGATATGGGTGCTCAAGGCACTACAGTGAAGGATGAATTACACTGATCATTGTAATTTCTGTGCCAGGAAAACAGCTTAATTTCTGTCCACAGTGCAATGGGTTCTTCGGCTGGCAACGAGATTTCTGCACAAATAAAAGGATATAGTACTGCGCTTTGATAGTGGGTTTGCAGGGGTCCAGGATTCTGCCTGCTGTTAGATTCAGAATCATTCAGCATTGGAAAAGTGATACTTGTGAAATTCAGTGATTTTACTGTTTTGGGTGGGCTTGGGGTTTTTTTTCCCCACAAGGTGGTGTTTGCCCGTAGTGAATTTTATATACAGTTGTGTACCTAACATTTTGAAAAGTTTGAAAGATTGTCACAAAAGTAGGATCATTATGAGTTTGTGAGTTTGTATAATTAAGTAAAATTAATGGCTAACTGAGAAGAACGGGAATGGTATTTTTCCTTCTAAAACTTTGATGTACTTATTCACTCAGACTCTGATGGATGAAACTGTGTCATCTCACCGCTGTGCTTATTGCAACAGTGTGTAGTGGCAGATGTGTAGAAAAATGGTCAGAAAAAAGCAATATTTTTGCTAAGTATACCTCAGTGTCCGGGGAATTGGAATGTAAAGACGTACTGAATCTGAATGTCGACTTACTGAATCTGAATGTCCTAACTGTCAAGTTTATTAGTCCTGGGCATTTGGCTAGTCATTCTTCTAACTTGTTTGTGCACGTAGGTTATGATCCACAATAACAGACTGGTGTTGATAGAACCTCCACCCTTGCCTGTAGCTGATGCCCCGTCTTCCCATTTTCACTGCTCCTCAGGGTGCTTTTCCCCACGCTGTGCAACTCTGTTTGCATCTGCATCCTCTTATCTTTTTTATCAGTTATAGAATGAAAATCCACATTTATCAGGATGTATTAATACAAATGCAGAGGGGCAGCGTAACAAGGGCAGTGCACAGACCGCAGGGACTTGTTGCATTGTGGAAAAAAAAGTTGCCGCGTGGGTGGAGACGAGCTGTGTGTGTTGTAATCGAGTCACTTGTGAGTGTCGCAGTCCTGCTATGCGCACGCGGGGAGCTGCTCTCCTTGCTGATCTCATATACCTCCCTCACCTGTAGAGGTGCCACTTGAAATATATTTCCATAATTTCAGATTCTTCTTTGACAATTAACTCTTTTTTCTTCATGTTTTCTCTTTGCTTTCTTCTATTTACAGCTTATAGGTGAACTGCCAAAACTCGCCTATTACTCTCACTTAGACTGGATTTTTTTTCTCTGTTGGTCAAGCAAATTAATTTTGCCTCTTTTTTTTACCTTATCTGCCTAATTTCCGTGTACGCACGCATTTCCCCCTCCCCAGGAATGTAGTGAATGCCTGGTCAATTCCAATAAAATAAGATGGTATGAATCGGAACAGGGTTCCTTTCTTCTCTGCTTGAGGTTTTATGTAACCAAACACTTCTCTGATTTGATAAGTTTTCTGAGATCTTTCCTATTACGTCTGCAAATGAAGTATTTGACAGATTTCTGTGGGTTTGATTGACCGTACAGTTACAGTTTTGTGCCAGTAAGGTAGCATTTTACTGGCCAGCTAGGAGAAAATACGTGGAAATAAAAGGAAATCCCTTTTCAGAAGAGAAACCAATTTATTTCTGTTTGTTTGGTGAAGTTTTTACTTCTTTGGACTTTTATACATTATGCCTGCTAGTGGCAAAACAGTTGAGTACAGTGGAGGTGCAGCAGTTGAAGATTTGGTGCTGTGTTGCAAAATATAGGTGCAAACCAGGAAAATACACTAGCGTTACCAAATAAATTCTTTGGTTTCACTTCTTTTTTCAGTTGTTCATTTCAAGTTGCATTTATGACACAGTGCAGTTGGATACTCTTCTGTATTCAGTCCTGCCTTTTCAGCAAATGTTTCTGTGTGCTAGTCTGTGGGGAGGCACTGGAAAGACAGCTAAAAAAGGCTCTGAAACTGCACAAAGAAGCCACCAAATTCCCAGTGAAATCGATGATACATTCTTTGAGTCGTGAGGAATCTTCACCAAGTGGCAATACGCCTAGCATGGACAAGTATTAAGCAGATTTCAGAAGAGGATATGAGAGTAGATCAGTATAAACTTTGCAGATTATTATGTGATTTAGGAGGATGCTCGTAAGTTCACGTTTCATGTTTCAAGTTGAATCCTCTTTAGGCCTTATGATCTCGAACAGCCCTTGTTGACGTAAGCCCAAGGTAAAGGCAGCCCAGTTTTGAAGTGTTCTCCTCTGAACGCCGTGACATTCCCCAGCCACTGTACAGCCCTAGAATTGGTTGGGTTGGTTGTCCTTAGAAAAGACCTTTCCTAGGTTTGATTATTGATAGATAGGTGCCGAGAGATGGTAGTGCCCAGTTTGTACAGATGACTGTTTATTCTCAAGTGAGGACTCTTGTTTCAACACTCTGCCTTTCAGGTGCTGCTGGCCCATTTCTTGGCAACCAGAATGTTTTAGCTTCTTCCATTCTCAGCACAGTGATGGAAAACTCAGCCTCTTCTAGTACTGGTAGCAGTTCACCCCATAGCGTCTTCTGTTCCAAATATGAAATACATACTGATTCTGAGAAAAAACCCATGAGTGGCACTGGCAAAGAACACGTGGAAAACATTCTGGAAGAATGCTCACAGAAAGGGAGGGACGTGCAGAAGAGGCTGAATGAAGGGAGTTGCAATTTTGGGGCAGCTTCTTAAGTATAGATGAGCTTTTGGTTTTTTCATCGTTGCGGAGTCTTTGGACAGTTTCGCCAGTGCTATTTTGAGCAGCCTCTTGGCTGCTGTAAATTGTACTTGGCCACCATGATTCCCACATGTCATTTGACAGACAGAAATAGGTAATGGCTAATAATGTTGTTGGCAAAATCCCTGTAATGGTATTCCATGCACTGTCAGTCTGCCACAGCACAGTGTGACTAGCCGGTTAACTAAGACATATTTTAAAAAAAAAAAGAAGAAAAGAAGCAAAAATAACCTCTTAATTCCCACACCCATGCTGCTCTCAGCCTCATTTTTTTAGGTTATACATTCAGTATTTTGGTTGATTTAGCTTGGTTGTTTCTTTTTTCCTTCTGTAGACCACTGAGCTGCATGAGCAACAGAAAATCAATTTAAGACTAATCATTGATGATTTGCAGACCAGACTGATGGAAGTACAATTGGAAGGAGATGCGCTTCAGGATACTAGGTATGGAGGCCAAGAGAGATGTATTACGGAGAGTGTATACGTGGGCTTTGAGAGGCACATCAGATCTCCTAAGTGAGAAACTTGCCCTCAGGAACAAAGACAATGAGACCATGGCACCTGGGTTTAGAAAACGGCTTTTTACGTCGTTGTAAAAAACAGCAGTTCATCAACTTAAGCATTGCACCTATTGGTCAGGGTAAAAATCCATGTTGTGAATTCTGGTTTTTAAATTGTTTCTTTGGTTTCCCAATTCAGACAAAAGGAATCCCAGAGCCAAGAAGATGTAAAAATGCAGCTAAAAAATACTATTCGGGAGCTGGAAGCTGCCAACCAGCTGCAGGAGGAGATGCTGAGGGAGGCCGACAGCCAAACGGAGCACCTGAAAAAGATGGTACAGAGCCACGAGGAAGTACTTCTGGAACTACGTGGCATCCTAATGGACTACGAAGACAGCACAGGCAAGAAACTCTGTGAGCAGAATATTACTAGGCTGCACGTCCATAACCTGAGCACAGCATTTGCTGACGTCCTGCGAGATTTAGACTCAGAGGTGTCCTACCTCAAAGAAAAGGTTGTCCTGGTATGTGAAGAAAGTGCTGCTTTTCTTTCCAGCACTCTCGTGTTCTGTTCTTTAGAAAATATTTTTGAAAGCTCCATGAGCTCCTATCTAAATTGGCCTAGGGAAACGATTACGGCATAAAGAAGTGCAAGTGCTACTTTGGAGTTAAGATTGCCGGTGCTGGTACGCCAGCCTTTTACACTGTCCCCAACTGGAGATTGGGTTTATTGCTGCAATTTAACATGTATTGTGCACATTTTCACATTTCAAGGTGGAAGCAAAAGGAAGGAAATCACACTGTGAAAACTACTGTTTAGACCATCTTTTCTTTAGGGATTAGCACTGTCATCTGTTTACAATAGGTGGAAGAAGAACTTGAGTCATTGAAAAAAGATTCCCAGACCCACAAACAACTTCTGCTTCAGCAACATCAAAATAGGTACCTGTTCTTCTTTTATTTATTCGTAAAACATAAATAAGTGTTTTTTCACGTTCCACAAATAATTCTTTTCTGATGATGATCGTATTGGGCGGGGAAGGGGGGCAGTGGCTGGGGAGCAGCGAGCGATGTTTATGAGGACTCATTCCAGATGTTTATTTGCTTTTATGTTGCTATTAGCATATTTGCTAATATGTTTATTAACGTATTCTATGTCAAAGACTTTCTGCTGCTTGTTCCTTCCATGCTGACAATTTCCTGTTTTATTCACTGTCTCAAAAAATCCTATTTTGGAAGAATCTGTACACCTTACTTTTGTAAGTGTAATTGTCACTTAGGTGGACATCTAGAATTCATTGGGTACTAGTTCCACCATTACGTCTTCAGTGGAGAAGTTATTATTTGCCAAGACTAAAATTTAGCCAGTATTTTCTTTTTGAAACAGAATTGAGCAGCTCATAAGTGAGCATGAACAGGAGGTGGCAGCACTAACTGATAAAGCTAACAGTGCATGCAGCTACGCGAATAGTATCCAAAGCCAGATGGAGATCATTCAGTATGTTTTTTGATTATAGTGTAGAAAATATTAAGAGTAACCTTAATGTGAGCGAAAGCTTATGCTGCTGGTATATACGCTACTTTCTGCCCTACACTTTTGGTTCCTTAGTGTCTTTGTCTAAAGAGTTAAGCAGTCCTTGCATAAATTATTGAAGGAATTAAAAAAGGGAAAAAACAAAAAAAAAACGTTAGCCCGTGGTATATAAAGGAGAGGCAAAATAGCCATGCGTTAGGCAGCCTCTGACAATGGGGAGACTCGAGCTGGTTCTCTTCTCAGGCTGCTGTGGTCCAGAACAAAAGTAAGGCCAGCAAAGTTCAAACTGGCTCGAGCCATCAGTTCTGTTCTTGCCACCAGCTTTTGGAGTGATGTATCTCTGTTGTCTGAGTTGAGAACAGTTTCTGCGGAGGATGTGGCTGGAGTTAAGGGGTGAAAGAGTGTGTAAGCTAAGAGCTGTGGCTGCGTTGCATCATGACTTTTGCCTTCTAAATATTCTGTGGATTAGGAATCAAAATTAATTTCCAGTCGCATTATTGGTTGAATCGCAAACAAGTATATGTAAACAATTGTTTGCCTACATGTACAAATAGTAATTAATGTTAATTTTAAAGAAAGCTAGATTTCCATTTGGCATAAATAGCTATGTTGGTATATTGACTTTGGTAACGATTGAGTGAGAATAAAAAGGCACTAACTCTCACCGACCACTTGATGACTCGTAAATCAGTGCTCAATATGTAACTTAAAAAAATGAGGACATGCCATGCAGTGTTGCAGACTTGAAATGAGTTTTAAATATCTGTGTGCATTAATACCCAACTTGCATAATTGAGGCTGAATAGCTGATAGCAAAATGCTTGTAGAATAGTTGGGGTGCATTTGAAAGCAGACTTAGCTTTCTTAAAACTTGCTTGAAAATAAATGAGTTATCATCAGGAATAAAAAGCATCAGGATTTCAATTTGTGTAATTTTATGCGAGATAGATACCAGAGAGCAAATCTAACTAGTAAGAAGGTGCAATTTTTACGTGATGCCACTGTAAAAGTAGTCATACTTCAAAGCAGTAGGTTTTAGCGGTCATACCGATTGCAGTGAAAACGACGACAAATGTTTCACGCTTTTGTGGTTCTTACACTTTCTAATTTCTCCACCTAAAACTTTTCTTAGAGAACAAACAAGAAACCAAAAGTCAGTGGATGCACATCAAGTTAGTCACTTGGAATCTACAGTTTCTCACCTGCGGTCTGAATTACGAGAAGCTAAGAGGATGTATGAAGACAAGGTGTGTATGGATTTGTGTGTTAGCATTAATGCCAATGAAACTGGATAGGTGGATATGGGAAATACTCCGGATACATAAAGAAAGCCTTTTGATAAGGGATTGCTTCAGAAAAACTTTGTGGAGAATGGCATAAATTACATTATCCTTAACTCTGTTTCTATTATTTTTAAGAACAAGTTATCTTTCTCTAATACAAAAGAGCTTTGCAAAACTTACTGAACACAAAATAGTTTTGCTGAATGTATTGAGAGCATACCATAAATGATGCCTCCTGGAAATGCATAAAACAATTCTGCAGTACGAATGTCGCTTGCACACAGGACAAGAACGTTGCTCCACTCTACCACTAGACAATACATCCACAAAAAACAGGCAGTAAAAATAGCTTCTTATTTGAGTCGTACTGCCCAGAAAAATTCTTTGGTAACTTTGTCTTGGTGAGTGCAAGCATGGGAGAACATAAGAGGCTACAGCAGTGCTTGAGAAGCATTTAGGTGCCGAGAGATGCCCCATTATGAGCTAAGAATCTTTAATATGCGTTGAAATCCAAAGGCTGCTTATCAGCAGGGTGCAATATAGGCAAAAAAGGCTGGCCAGTACCTGTGTATTCAAACCACTTCTTAATCTTATTAGAAAACATTAGTCTTGACAAACTAATTTTAACGATGCTTCTCCCCAAAGACCAACTTTTTTCCGGGTAGCACAGCAGGGAATTGCTGCAGAGAAAGGGAGGGAGCTTCTTACAGTCGCACCACACGATCTCTGCCGTGTCACTAACTGCAGCATTTTATATCCCGTTTCCTTATCACGCCCGCTGCATTTGCCACTTACTTCACTTCTTTGGATTCTAGTTTTATAAACAATAAAAGATATTGAAATGAAAGATATTTTGTTTTCTTTAGAAAATGACCTGAAATAGCTCCTGTCTGCACCCTTTAAAAGTCAGTGGAGCCGGTCCATACAGAAATGCTCGATCGATCCAAATCCATCTTAGATTACAGGTCATGAGGATTTCGGCATCCTTCTGCTACATACTGTTTGAAAGGGAAAGTTCAGGTCACAGGAGTGCCATGGAGTTTGGCAGAGCTGATAGTCTCTGTTCCAAAAAAGTCTGAGAATGGAATGGCAGGGATGTGCAGGTCAAGCCTGTGGACCCATGGTGTACGTGTACTTGCACCATAAAGCAGTGCAGGAAGGACATGGCGTTTTATCATTTCTGTAGGTTTCCACTTGTATCAATTCCATTGGTTTACGTATATCAAAACTCACACTAGTCAATTCCAAAAGTGACTTTTCACAGCGTCATAAGTGAACTGCGGAGAATTTGTAATTCATCATTAAGGAAGAGTACAATATATGGCACGCTTTTTGTGTAAGGTCTGCTTACCTTAATTCTTTTGATTTAAATCTTGCAGGGCATAGCATAAGGTTATATCACCACATATATAGCTGTAACTGTAGCGTGTATTCCTTAGGCAAGTTCCCTTTCATAATGTTTACAGACGTACAGTTGGAAACTGGGAATCAATTTAAGGCTATTTTTCACAGTCTACAGACTCCAGAAAATGCTGGCTTTGTATATCTATAACAGAATATACTACTTGGTCCAATAAAAATTGCTTTTGAATAGGAAGTGTAATACACTGAGTTGCTAAGGTAGACTTTAGTGAGTGACAGATTGGTAGCTGGAGGTGATTTGATCTCAGGCTGTTATGTAGAGTCATTCCTGGGAAGGTGTGAGAGAGAATCTAAATAAAGCTTTTACAACTGTACGTCTCTCTTAGAACAAGCATTTCTCCGCAGCTTCTCCGGTAGGAAAACACCTTAGCGTCAAAAGTTTTCAAGGGAGTAGGTGAAAACTAAAGCCAGTAAAAGTTGTTGATACCAGATAGTTTCAGCGGTCAGACAGACTGGTACGTAACTGAGTGGATATAAATGCAAATACGTAAGCGTCCTGTTTGGATATGCCTGTGTTAATATCTTTATTAAAAAGTGTTGTAGGCTGGTTCATCATCTCATACGCTGCCAGAAGTTGCACTCTTTCAGAGAAAGATTTCTGAATGTGTTCATAGTGAAGGAGTATAGCTCCCTGCCTTAGCTACATAAAGCCTGCTGTTAGGCCTAGGTGTATCTAAATGCTACTTCACTGTAGCGTTAAACACAAAGTGAGTATGGCTGAATATATGCTTGGGACCAAATTCTCCCAAAATTAACTTAATTGTACAGGAAAGGCATGTGAGGACAGTTCTCCCGGGCACTGTCTGTGAAAACCCTATTGGTAATGTTGTACACATTTGTTGAGCTCCATAGAGGACATAATTCAAGCTTAAGATTTTCTTTGGAAATAAGGAGTAATTTTGCCAGAAAGTTTTCAGGGAAAAATACCTAGGATTAACTGAAATTTCTTAAGCCGATGGAGGGCTCCACAAGATGAGATAAACCCCTTTCAAAAAGGACCTGAGGCAATTACAGGGAGAAAAGAGCCTGATAATGTCTTTCTGCTGCTTAGGCATTGGAGCTCTAGGAGGAGAAGGTTACTGATTTTATCTGATTATCTGAAAGAAAAACTTCATATGAAGATCTTCTGAACTTTCCTTAACAACAGCCTGTCATATCATCCTGACGTTTCCAGCCCCCACTTGGTGAAGGACATGCAGTTTTGGGACTAGCCCTGCATAAATGGCCCATTGCTAATTGCAAAGAGTTATGTCACCGTTGAATGAATGGAAGAGGTGGTCGGGGGCAGAAGAAGAAGGGAAGAGGTTATTGCTTTTGTCATAAAGTGAAGAAACATTTTTAAGAAAGTAGAAAGGAAATGCCCATATTCTGATGTTAGCCAAAGGAGAGATTGCAGATCCTGAAGTGTGTATTAGAAGAGCACTGTAGGAGATTTTATGTTATTTTCTCATTGAATGATTCCGTATAAATTGTGTTTCACTTATACTCACATTATATTGGCTTTTCTAATTAGTAGTACTGAAATCAAGCAAGGAGCTTGAACTTTTTTCCTGAAGGGGGTCTTTCCCCATTCCATTCAATGTTTATGGTGTAGGTAAGGTATTTTTTAAGAGCTGTGGGTCTGGGTGGAAGCCAATTTGTTCTCAGGAACCTCAGTTAATTCTACAATGAAATTGAGTTTAATCGCTAAAAGAAGACAACACAGTTATAAATACACCTGGGGAATAACTCTACTGAGCTAGAAGATGATATTTGAACTTCTTTCGGGTGGAACATAGAAGAAAACTAGAAGAAATGCAATGTACTGTTTAAAATAGAATGCATTAAGGTAGTTCTTAATGAATAGCTGTCTTTATTCTAGGTCGAAGATCTTGAGAAGCAGTTGCACCTAGCTCATTCTGAGACAGCAGGAGCTCAGACAGAACAGGAGCAACGCAGCCAAGAATCTGGAAATCTGAGTGACCGGATTCATCAATTGTTGGTAAAAAAAAATTACAGTATTGAAAAAAATCTTGTTTTTTAAGATTCTGTCCTTACTGCTGGTGTTCAGATTTGCACATTGCTTGTCTCCGAAGTGCAGCAGCCCCCTTGTAATTGAGTTTGAGCATGATTTTTAACTAGAAATTTGAATTGGCTGTGAAGACGGTTTCCCAAAGGCCTTTGCCGTTAGCAAGGCAGGACATTCAGAGTTAAGATTGACTTCATCATAAATTCAAAATCCTTGAATCCTGTGCCAATCATATCAAAGATGCTGAGCCGCCTTCACCTTAACCTCACAGTTTAGATGCCCGTGTTAAGGAACCTTTTAACACGTGGTCCCTTAACATGTGTTTTGCAAGACACGTCCAGGATTTTCCTAACCGCACTAAACATTCCTCTGTAACAGATTGAGAATATTCACAAATTGAACATACAGAATAAAAAAATTCGGCACATAGGTTTGGTTTCATCACAACTGGCTTCATGTACTATAATTAGCCTTGCTTTTCTTCTTACAGAAGATTATTCCTTAATGACTGCATTTTGGGATATTAGTTTGTGTGGTTTCATTAGGATTGTTGGCCCAGTTAGTGTCACAGTGCTTCTGAAGATGTTGAAATTGTTTCAGTACACATGGTGTTCTCTTATTCAAGAATATCTTAGTGTAAATCTTTTGCTACAGGTTGTACATAGCTCTAGAGAAGACTGGAGTCAGAATAATCATTGCATAATTGAAGGTTAGGAATCTAATTTTGGGATTCCTTTTGTTGCTGTGTCTTTAGCTCAAGTTTTCATTCTGCCATTCTCTGAGCTTCCTACTTAGTTCTCTAACAATCGCAAAAGTTATGATTAGCAGAAATGCCTATTGATAATTCAGGTTGGGCACATTTTAAATTCGTATTTTTGAAATTAGTAGCTCTGAAATGTCTATGACAGTATTTTGAGTGTTATTTACATTTTAAATCATCGTTTATAACTTAAATTATGTCCTGTTAGGATTATGTCTGGGGTGGAAAAGATTTAAGTGCTGGAGAACATGTGACAAATGACTGCATGAAATGAAACAAGCAGGGAGCAATTCTTATTAGTGGTAAAGCCAGGTATTTGTCAGGAGTGGCTTTCCTTGGCACGTAACGTGGTGCTTCAGTGCTCTTCATTTGATGTTGACACAATATAATCTTGTTTCATTTTGTAGCTTGTAGTAATTTTGGCATAGATACAAATGACATGAAAGACTTCAGCGTTGAGGTGTTAACATGGTTCAAAATAATTATAGCCGCAATATATAAAGTTGGAAGTTAGTGCTTTGTTGGAAGAAAACGTGTAGGAGGTGTCTGACTAGTTTAGCCAATGTTCCTGGCTTTAGCTATGGGTAAATCCATGCCGTAGTCCCTCTTCAGATAGGTAACCGTGTGATTGAATGTTGCTAACGTTAGGGGAAAGAACAAAAAAATCCTACGTGTGATTCAAGGAGGGAGATGACTTTAATTTCTCGTAGACCGAACTTCATAAAAAAGAGGTAGAACTAAGTCTAGAAAAAGAGCAGAACAAGCGATTATGGGATCGGAACACAGACAACAGTATCACCATTGACCATCTAAGGGGAGAACTAGACAACAAAAACATGGAACTGCAGCGCATGGAAATCACAGTGAAGGAAATGAGGACTCAGTGTCACAGACAAATGGAGTGCCAGGTTGGTGAGCAACTGGAGCGTGATAGTGTGCAGGATAGAAAGTGCGCCGGCTGGGCGCTGCACTTCAGATATAAATACTGTAACGCTGGTTACCATGGTTGGGAGGCATCTGCAGCTCATGGGCCAACATACTCCTTCCAACAATGCAGATACATGACATTCAGAATTTACATTTCATTCTGTTCATCTGACCTGTCCACCCTTCATTTCTCTTTACTGATGAGGAAGTAGAAGCATTATTTTTCATTTTGATTTTTGACATACTAGCCTTAGGAGAAAATGAATGTTCCGCTGATAGTGTGTTTGATTTTGACTGTAAACATCCAAAGCAACCTTTTGTACATTTTCAGGAAGTTTGATGCTGCCAGACGTAACAAACAAACTGTTGAAGGTAGTATTGTCGGTAGTGAGCACTTCTGTAAGAGTAATTAGTAAATTAAAGGCCTTCATAATGCCTTACTTTATGTAGTGCTTAATGAAATCATAATGAAGTTTGTGTTTATAACCCTAAGCTGAATGCAGTGCTATGTCAGAAAAAATTATTTCTGACACAGTAGATTCCTAGACAGTGACTTGCAGTACCTTCCCCTTTCTTCAAGACTTCAGCCCCTCAAAAATGAGCTGCAATTAGGTACCCACTTTGCATTATGACTAAAGATCAAGTTAATTCCTTTATTTTCTACCAAACCACAGGCTTGTGCTCCCTCACACATTGCTCTACGTTTTCTCAATTCGTTCTTTTTCCTTTAAAATCCTTCCACCAGGAAGTTCATTCTTTTCTTCTGTTTCTGTTTTGTACTGTTAGCAGTTCCTGAGTCACAGTGCTTGTGCTTTAAATGGTACACATTGCTGCCTGCAGGAATAAAACTAATAATAAATTATTCGTGTACATACATTTCTTTTCTCATCTTACAGTGTAGTCAGTTGAGTTTTAACACAAGGGTCTTTAGACTCAACTGCTCTAAATTTTATACTAACATTGCCAGTTTATTAATTTTTTTTTACATCAGTTTAACATTTTTCATTTTCCACAATTAAAAATCGTGTATTTTCTATAGCGTATATTCTAAGCAATACTTCATTTATTAAAATGGAGAAAGAGGAAGGAAAACTGGAAGAATCACACAGTCATTGTAGACCAGACCCTGCTGACCTAATTTTTCTGTAAAACTCAGACGTTTAAGATGAACTATAGAAAACTAGAAACGTGACAGGAAATTCTAAAGACAGAAATAAGCATTTCTTTTGGTTGATCTTTATATTGCTATTATTCAGATGGCTGCAATTAAGGAAAAAAACGAAAGCATTGGAAGAATCTCTTCTTTGGTTGGCCAACTGGAGACAACCAAGGAAACACTCTGTAAAGTTAACGAAGATCTTGCGGCCAAACAGATTGGTTTGGAGACTGCTGAGAACACAGTGTCGAATCTGACGGCCCGTCTGAAGGAGAAAGAGAGAGCCCTTGAGGTTTCCAATGAGGAAATCAAGAAGCTGCATTCCCAGCTTGGCAGTAGGATGCAGGAGCTCCAGCATCTAAAGAATGAAGAGGACTCTTTACAAACTGCACAGTCAGAGTGTGAAGCGCTGAAACTGCAGCTCTTGGAAAAGGAAAGGATTATTGAGCTCTTCCAAGAGCAAATTGGTAGCATGACCCAAATTGTGGGCCAGCACAGTCGAACTGCTGGAGCAATGCAAGTTCAGAAATCTCAGCTCATACAAGAAATAAATGCCTGGAAACTTAAAGTAGAAGAACTTAAGGTGTGCAAGTGATGCTGCATTTATGTCTCTGTAAAACAGTAATTGTTTTCTGGTTTTAAATCTGTACCTTAATGTGCTAATACAGCGGTTTTAAAGCAGGTCAGACAATGCACCTTGAATCCCAACAGCACTAGAGGAGTTAGTGGGCAGAGAGGAATAATATTATCACATTACAACCAAAAGTGAATAATTCACTGGTGCCAAGCAGTTGCCAAAAGGTTTGTGAAAGCTGGAATGTAACACTCTCTCCTCAGCGATACAATTGTCCACACCCGTAGCAGAAACAGAAATACAAAGTGTTACTGAGAAATAACAGAGGGTGAGCGCTCAGAATTCCAAACTGAGGACACTGTTTATAACTGGTTATTTCACAGAAAAGAATTACAGGATAAGGTAGTCTAATGCAGTTCAGCATCTTCAGAGAAAAATGAGTCCAGAAAGGGAATTTCACCCTCTTCTGTGAGAAGATAGTTGAGCATTAGGAGTATATATGGAGGTAGTACTACAAGAGGATGGAAATAATTTCCATATATACCTGGTAAGCTTAAACATGCCGTGAAGCCATCACGTCAGATTCTATCATACCCTTTTTGGCCGGATTAGCAATTTTCACCGAATTGATCTGTTTATTTCCCTCTTTTTTTCTTTCTTTCCCCACACTCTGACAATTGAGGTTTAAAGTGACGATGACGTCTGCACATCTTTGTGGTTATTTTATATAATTATGTATATTACACATAATTACTTTTTTTTTTCCTCTTTTTCAAATGTAAGTAGGTTGCAAAGGATGAGAAGGAAACCAGAATCCTTGAAATGGAGGCCAGACTGACTGAGCTGGAACTGGAAAAGTTTAAACTGGTAAAGACATGCAGTGAGAGGCTCCATGCACTTAATGACATGAAAATGGAAAAAGACCAGTTAATGAATGAACTCCAGGCCGGCTGGAGGGAGCTAGCTGGCCTTGCAGGTATGGAGCCTCGACTTAGCTCAGCTCTGATAGCTGCTAAATTGGGCTGATGTTAAAAATAGAAGAGCAGCTTGCTTGCTGAATCCAAATATGGTTGCTGATACAGCGGAAGGTTGCCTACCAGCATGGGGTGGTCACATTGCTGCAGAGAGCAAAGTCATGGTTTGGGATTCTGGCACAGAATGACGGGAATACAGTCTTTACGGCAGTCTCTCACCACTGTGATCACAAATATTTATATCGCCTGGCTCTGGAGACCAAAGAAGCAGATCTAGTAAATCACAGAAGAGAAACTTGACCACTTGTAAGAGCACCAGTGGATCCCATTAACCATCTATGGTCAAATTAGAGTGGAACTTTGGTTTTGTTGTAGTTTTGCCACAATATTATTTAGAAGTTTAAGTTCTAACAGCAGGCACTGTTTTCACAACTAATGTGTGGGGAAGCCCATCAAGATAATATTTCAAAAAAAAAAAAAAAATCGTAACAAATTAGGGGCTGGACCCAAGGCAACCATCAAAATTCCGGGAGATCCTTTGTTAAATCTGCACTGCAGACACAGAGATGAGACTGTTCACATGCTTTGCTCTCTACCCACTCTCTGCTCTCAGAAATTACCTATTGGTAAGATTTATTTCTTGGTAGCACAGCTATAACATAACTTCCTAACATAGCTATCTGCATATCTAATATGCCTTTAAGAGAGTACGCAACAGATGAGTTGCATACAGTCTTAGTCCTAAGACTTAGTTGCGATCAGTCTTAGCATAGGAGAATGATTATTTTTGTCACTGTAATTTCAATCTTTACTTACTTTCACCAGAGGGATTTGAAGATTTGAAGAGGGATTACCAGGATAAAATCGAGGAGATGGAAAATACTGCAAACAGACTTAAAATGCAGTTGAAATCTGCCCAAGCTGAACTGGAACAGACGAGGACTGCTCTAAAGACTATGGAGGGATCTGATGGCCACGGTAATTATGGATTGAACTGCCCAAAAATCACTCACATTTGTCTTTTTAACAAGAAGGTTTTTCTAAGTATTGATCCCTCAATAGATGCATAATAATATTGCAGATACTTTGTGAAGTAAACAATACTGCAGATGACAATGTGTATTTATTTTACCATTTACTGCCTACTGTGAAACTTAGGCCGTGAGTTGAGTTTTCTCAGGTGATCTTTATGTGTATTTCCAGGGAATGCTGTCGTGTCGTTTTGTGTGTGCGATGGATCTGGTGTCACTACCTTGCACCAAACTCCAGCTGATTCTGATGGCTGCTTTACACGCAGAAGTGACTATGGGATCCTGGTTCAACTTTGTTATTCTAACTTAGTGCTGATAACTGACTTCCAGAGTCTTGTCAGAATTGAGAATGCATAATCAATGATGTTAATTGAGAATTAACCTTGTCTTTTACAGCTATGAAAGTTGCAGTGGGAATGCAGAAGCAGATCACAGCCAAGAGAGGACAAATAGATGCATTACAGATCAAGATTAAATTCTTGGAAGAGGCAATGACGAATGCAGCTAAGGTCACAAGAGCTCTGTGTAAAAGTATTTAACTGTATCTAGAGGAATTTTTCTTTGGCAAAATGCATGGCCAAAGGCACAATTGACCCAAGAAGGACCAAAGAGAATTTTACTTGCTGTCACGGGCACCATCCCTGTCCTCCTGGTAGCGTACATCGGGAAATATCTCCACCATATAAATTAGCCGCCCGCATAGAGACAGGTTTTAATTTATATTTGTTCTCCGTGAAAGAACAGTACTTGTTTCAATGAGAATCAGGCTCTTACACATCAGTTCTTCTTAAAAGTTTCAACTAATGCATTCTGTATCCTTCTGAGTTTGGCCCACAACACTTCCCCTCTGTTTCCTGAGGTGGTTCTTCACAGTTCTGGTTGTAACCTCTATATGTCAGGGTCTGTCTAGCATATTGAGGTCTTCCTAGCATTTTCTGTGACAAAGAAATCATTATGTTACCAGTAGCTGGAGTTTACTGAATGATCATTTATAGCTGTTCGCTGTAACCTGTCCTCCTGCTTTACTGGCTTTGGATCCTATAGATCCTGAAGCTTAAAATCCGAGTTTCAAAATGGATCTAAAATCCAAGATGTCACTTCATTGGGACCAGTCAAATTGTAATTTTCTTTATAAGATCTGTCTTCTTGTTGAAAACCTCATCTTTCTGCAAGATGCAATAGCTAAGCTTCCGAAAGGGTTAATTTAGATCTTTCAGAGAGGGAAAGTTGCAGAAAACAAATACGTGTAATGTTGGTGGTTACAAATTCTTGACTTGTGCTTTGTTGTCCTTCTCTTGAACTCAGGAGAAGCGTTACCTCAGAGAAGAAAATCGTAAACTAAGTCAAGAATTGAGCTATATTACAGCAGAAAATACCAAGATTGCTGGGGAACTGGAGATCCTGAGATCACAAGACAAACGTCTGAAAGAAAAAATATCTAAGATGGAGACAGCCCTTGATAAGGTAATTTTGGGCAGCTTTCAGTTCAGTGAGATTTCCGAGTGCTTTCCTCTACAGTCACTTGGGAAGAGAACATATCTGATCTCTTACCTAGGTTGTATTTAGTATGTCCTGTTCACATGTATTGTAAGGTACTTAACCTGAAGAGTCGCCTATAGTTAACACTGTCTTCTGGGTTTTTAATGGTATAAGACTTCTGTTTTCTTTGAGACAATTCTTGATTTACTCCTTACTAGCTCAGAGAAATTTAGACTGCAGGGAATTTAAAGCAGGTTGACCTTCCAGACCTTCCAGTGGCTCTTGGCACTCCCTCCTTTCCCTGGCAGGAGAGACTATTATTCAATAAAACAGGGGCTCCACTGGAAGTGAGTGTGGGCACTGACTCTACACGCTTGTCCGTGCTCAGCTGGGACCTTAATTAGCCAGCTGTGGTTCCCTCAGGGGCAGGGAGATTTTTAAGAACATCGTCTCGTTTCATTTGCCTTCTTCAGTTGAGGTTTCTGTTGCTGACGTGCCTGATTCTTAAGGCTAGGTTCTACGTTTTGGTCTGACTAGCACATAAATCCCCGGTGCCCTGCAGGTAAGCTGCTGCTCTTCCAGAAGGAAGAGTCCTTTTCAGCTGCTTGGAATTCTAGTTTTTCAGGATGTAAATTTCCACGTAAGGTGTTGTTCTCAAATCGCTTTATTACTTTAAAAAAAATAACAAAAGTAATCATGATGCCTCCTCTGAAGTGTGGCGTTTCTTACCTGAAACGCTTGCCGCTGGAAACTCAGCGTTCTTTGTACTGTGTGTCATTGTGCACAGTACTAACCAACCGACAGAGAAGATGCGATACAGTGGAGGCCGGTGCTCACTGGCAACTAGCACATAGGGTACACTAAATAACAATTATTCAAAATTAATAAAGGCTGTACTGTGTCACCTCACAGGATGCTAGTATATACCATTGCAGAGTGTCCGTTGCATCATACAGTGTAATTGGCCATCTTGCTCATGATTAATGACTCAAGAGTTAAACGTGGAAAAAGCTGCTGCTTGTAACCATATATCCACGGGGCCTCAGGGAGCCTGCCCACGCCTCGGTGGCAGCCGTAAAGCAGCACGGAAAGAGACGGGTTTTGTTTTGAAACCGAATGGGGGACTCGGCTAGAGTGATAAAAGCAGACTGGTTTGTAAAGATTTCTCTCTTCTCTTTTTGTGCTTTGGCGTAGAGCTGCTTCTCTTCTTGCTATCCTGATAAGCACTCAATGAAAAATAGCTACTTTATTAGAACTTCCCACACCTTTTCAGAGTAAACTTCCTAAAGAAGGAAGAGTGTGTAACAAAACAACAAAGACAGGTCAACAAAGTTACAGCCATCGATTTTAAAACCTTGAGTGTAGTTTTGCCTCATTAGCACAGTGGAATTTTCTAATCCCAGAGGTGTTGAGTAGATCTAGGACTGTCCCTGACAGGATTAGCTCCCTTCTGGGATATTACGGTGTGCATATTATGGCTACTGGCATCATATAACCAGTCAGTTGCTTTTGGGAGCCTATTGGGAAAGGCATCTGGTCATATTGCAGAATTTATATACTGGTAGCAGTAGATAAATACAGCATCTTTGTGTGCACCTAGTTTCTTTATCGCAAAGAAAAAGGGAAGGCTGTAATCCACAGAAAGTTAACAAAATTAATCTATGCCTCTTCTTTCCTCTCTTCCAGGCATCCATGCAATTTGCAGAATGTCAGTGCATAATCCAGTGTCAGGAGCAAGAAGCCATGCGCTTCAGACTGCAGCATACTTTAGATGTAAAAGTAAGCACGTTACAGAGAACATAGGCATAAAGTTACATGCGTTTACTTTCTGTCCTAACTTTAGGTTTAACCCTGTTTATTGCGAAGTACTCTAAAAAGTTTGTGTTCTGAAACCTTTTTTTACATGGAATGCTTCATTGCTGAACAAGTCATGTCTGTGATTTCAGTTACTTTGAAGTACTGTTTACAGTAAGCGCAACAAAAAAAATTAAACAGCTGCAGGAATATTGGACCATATGCTTCAGCTGCTAAGCTGCGGTGTCCGTCAGCATCTTCTTGTGGCCCTAGGCAAATAAAAGCTGCAAATGTTCATGGTATTATTATGAAAAATTAATTAGAGAGGCAAAGTCTGCAGGGATGCCTTTTACTAGTATAACTGTTAGAGACAGAAAGCACTAACAAGCTTTTAGGCACGCACATCCTTCTTCAGGCCTGAAATAAAGTCAGCAACGTTAAAGCTACATGCAGTCTGGAAGCAAGGACTCTGAGCTTAATTTGGTTATGCTAATGAGTTAGGCAGCACAAAAGAAATCATTAATTTTTAAGAAGCAAAGAGAGATGTTAGCAAGGGGAAAGAAAATACAGTCATGAGGCATCTGGGACAGAAAAAGGAAGATGTGTAATTGACATGGAGCTACATAGCAGTAGTGAGAGAGAGGTTACAGGGAGAATAGTGCAGTAATGTAAAGCCAGTATCTCTATAAAGAGCCCAGAATTTTTATTGCCCAATAGATTTAATCCAAGCTCTAACTTTACTAATGAGTTTAACAGAGGATATTATTTACCTTTGCCTTATTTCTAGGCGCAGACTAATAAGGCTGCAATGAAACTACTGCTATAAATGAATGGTACGCTTGGAACAGTAGGTGTCGTAAGAAAATGTTAATTTTAGTGCCCCATCCCAGTTGCTAGTTTTGAGTAAGAAACGAAATGTTGTATTCAAAATACAAATTTATAAACGCAATAGAAAAAGTACTTCACATGAACAATGGCAAAGGTGGGGAATCTTGTATTCCAATGAAAGAATTCCCACACAAGTGGGGAAAAAAGTGTACAAGAACTGTGGGACAGTTTAATTTTGTGGTGGCCCTGAGATGTCCTCCACTTGAATGATTCCAGAGCATATGTTAAAATTCTGAAAATACATGAAACTGCCAAGCTTGCACCCTGTTCAGTCACTAAGAGAGTGATGTCTGACCGCACCTATTAAATAGTATGAAGCGTTTTGAGAATTGAGTGCTGCACATTATAAAAGATTTGACTAAAAGAGGTGCCCTGTTACAGAGGGCACGCTGTCTGTACCCATTTACTCTGCTTAGCTATACTTGCTTATTCTGCGTGGCTAATGCTTTTCCACAGGAGCTGCAGGGCCCAGGCTACTCGTTGGCTTCTGCTTCGGACAAGCTGCGGCACATAGTGCCTCTTGCCCTCCCGCGTTCTGCTGTCACGCCACCTTCCCTGAACTTGGCCGGCCGTGCCCGTCATGTGAGTACCTGCCTCAAAATGGGAAACTGCACGGGGAACGCGGATGTTCCAAACGTTAAAAACAACATGGAATTTCTAAATGGGAGAGCATCTCGTTTACTAGTGTCCAAGAGGGAATTCTCAACACCAAAGATGAAATCATTTTCTGTAGCTTCTCATACGTTACGACCTTTGAGATTTTCCTTTTTTCTATGTGCAAAATCTATGTAAAACCAACCAGACAGTAAAACACTCGATAGATTGTAATAGGAATTGATCTCACCTCTATCACCAATAACATTTATAAACTATTAAAATTGAAGATACTGATCTGTAAGTAGCGCGGTTTTCACTTTTTTTTTTTGCTAGTACTTTACTTGCTGTAAATCAATTACGTTTGGCAGTGAAAATAGGCTTGTACATAGTTCCTGATAAATGTCATCATCTGATTGACCTGTAGTAGCTTTTAATACTTAAATCTTTCTCGTAGCTGGCCTTCGCTTTTTTTGACCAGCTTTATCCTGAAAGTCATAACGATGCCCTTCCTTCTTTTTGTTTTTGTACATCTACATTTAGATTTAAATTAGATGTTAGTGTTGTTCCAATGTTTTGTTACAAGAAAACATCAGCTCAAATCTCTTATGCAAAAAACAAAAAAAATCTTTCGGTATTTTCCGTATAGATTTTGTATAATTCTCCAAAAGGGACCACGGAATTTCTCCCACAGAAATTGGTAGAGGTATTTTCATTAATTTTTACCTCAAAATCTGTAGGAGACTACAAGTTAGTGCAGATGTTTTTCAGTGATGTTTTCTATTTTACTTTCTGATGTGGTGGCAAATACTTACATCAAGGAACAAAGGCTGGTTAATTCTGAGAAATCCCTGCAGCATCAGGCACTCCCATTCTCTTTTCTTTGAGTTTATCAATTTATACTTCTGGGGACAGAGAAGGAAAAAGGACCGATTTTTAATATAGTACGATGGTGAGGACCTAACAGGTTGTAGGAGAACTTGTTTCAAGGTCTGCTTGAATTTTCTTGGTTCCTGCCTGATTAGTTATTGTACAGAATGAAGCAGCTTCAGCACTTGAGACCCTACCTGGTTGATAGCCCGGTTTCTTAGCTGGAATGTGGGAAAGAAGGATTTGGTCTGACTCAGTATCACGTTGACCTATTACAAAGCTGAGGATTTGTTCTCTATATAAGCTCCGCTGAAACTAGTGTGTTCCCATTGGAAATGACTTTTTTTTTTTCCAATGAAAACACATTAGCAAACTGTTTCTAGCCAGTTCCATCCACGGGTGAAGCGTAAGTCACTGGGAGCAGTGCTTTGAACGTGTGAAGTGCTGAGTAGTCTGAAAAATCCAGTTCTTCAAAGAAAGACTGATTCTTTGAACCAGGCCTCCGCCTCTAGTCATGATCAGTAAAATGAGAATAATATTGCACTTCATCTCAGAGTATGGCTGTGACAATAAAGGGGTTTATAGGTGCAGACAACTCGGCTGTTAGAGAAATGAGTGCCTAGAAAACACTCTGCTATACTTGTATTTCTGCCTTCAGAGCTGTGTTTGTGTACTGTACAGGAACACCTGGGATCACGGGTTAAAAAGGAGAAGACAGAGTTGTCATGTAGGCAGTTATTGGTTCTGAGTACTGAAAAAGGTCACGGTTGTATTGGGTGGCGGGGAAGCTTTCGTAATTAAAGACTTATTTTAATGTTTTTGACCTTGAAACAGTAGTCATAACCCTTTTACAACATTTATTCAAAATGCAGATCTTATAGCCATGTTCTTGCCTCAATCATATTTAGTTGCTTTACACATTTCTGTCAGACAGCTTTCCAGATGAGAGTGCAATCATATTCAGAGAGTATTTTGACAGTCTAAAAGTTATCATGATGTAGCCTCTACCACTTAACTAAAATTACAAAAAATTCGACCTGTTTCTAACTGGTAAGGCAAGAATAGAGGGGGGAAAATAGATGTGACTTTGGATACCTATAGGTAAGAAATGAAAAGGAGAGTGCCTTTCTAATACTTTGTAGCTGAATCATTTTGTTTCAGATGCCTTCCAAGCCAGGTATTCTGAAGGAGGAACCACTGCAGGATCTAAAGAGGATTCTGAAAGAGTTCACAAGCTCAGACAATGACATTCCCTCTGTGGACCTTGGCAAGGATGACAGCAGTGGTGGGAGAAGATCACCTTTAGCAACCATGAGGAATACAGTGTAAGAGTAACATACTGTTATTTCTGTTGTGTGCTGTGTTGCCTTCTAAAACTAGGATCTGGCCACTTGTGTGCTTCAGGAGCAGTAGAGGATGCCTTTTTGCAAGAAGGTTGGGTTTATGAGTTAGCTTGAGATAATCCGAAAGCTTCCAGTGTGGCTGCCATTGCACTCTGCTTTAAAAACAAGCTTATCTCGTAAAAATGTGAAATGTAGCAATCCTACTGGCACGGATTTTGTGATGTTGACAGCGACATGTTCTTCCATGCAGGGAGACTGCAGCTGGAGACTCTGCCACGGAAAGCCTTGTGGAAAAGGATGCTTTCGGACGGTGAGGAGTGCTTTCACTTAGCTGAGTAACCTGCTTCTTAACGTACTCGTGTGCGATTCAGTTTCTAAGGCTTTTTTAATACAGCATCAGTCCTGAGCTTGTTCATATTGTTTTATTCATAATGCTAAAAGCTTCCTGGGACTTAAAAAACAAAGCTGTGCTGTTACTTTGATCCCTCTAAGAGAGACCTCTGGAACTTATTTACATTGTTTGCTTTTAATTTACGTGTATAAGATCTGGAGTTTACACATGACAGTTTCCCGTTCTCACTAGGGGAGTGAGAGCGGAGGCTAGCTAGCATTACCAAAACTTAGCATAATACTTCCAGAATGCAAGTTTTGCCATCGTTTTGCTTGCAGGGATCCTTCATGCTTACATACAGCAGACCAAGATGTTACCCTGCCCTTTACATTCCTTGGTAAGTTTTCCCTGGCTGCGTTTGAGGATCAATGTGCCCTATTTTTGTCAAACTGGAACGTTACAGAATATTACCAAAAAAATACAGTCCAAATACAGTATATTTTCTTAGGTCATTTACTCAAATACCTCTTAGCAGGTGCTATTACAAAGTCTCTATTGTACTAACTGCAAAATCTTGTATCTTGTTGCAAACCAGCTCCGTGAACACCGATAACCAGCACACCTAAAATGATTATCTTCCATGGTAGTTATTGATGAATAGCGATGGTCTTGTGTAATTGGCATGGATAATATCGTCAGTTTGTAGTGCCTAAATTTAGGCTCCTGAATTCTGTATTCAGGTATGTAAATATGTATGTGCTTTTGAGAGGAATCAGGTCATTGCAAATTCCATTGTTTTCCTTCCAAGTACTGGGTGGTCAGTACCTTTTAAAATGTGGTGACATGAATTTAATAATCTAAACAGACATATAAAGATACGGCTTTGAGCATCAGGGGTTGAAGATATTAGTCTTAGCCGCCTTCCGTTTTCTTGCCCATAGATTATCCATTCTGTGAATTTTCTGTGAAAATTGCCTGCAGGTGCTGATATATTTAATTGTTCTCTATTCTTGTTTAAGCCACTGTGCTTCAGAGATAGGCTAGAACTCCTCTGTTTGTCATGAGGAGTAACTACTACGGGTTCTCTTTCTCTATTTCTGAGTATTAAAGAAAATATCCTGGGTGGTTACTGTCAGCCCTCTAGCAAAACTGCAACATCCAGGGATTTTTCCTAGCTTCCAAAATAGCTGCAAGTAGCATTTTTTACATAGAAGACTGGAGAAGTAGTTGAGCGAGGGCAGTTTGTTAGAATTCCACCCCCAAATTATTTTCAGGACATCTCAGGAGGGGTGTTAGGAGTAAGGAAACAGACTGTGGGAAGAAAAAGAGAATTGTAGTAAATCTTTCCTTCATTAGATGCATAAAACCTTTTGGGTTTTTTTTTCACACGCGCCCCGTGTGCCATACATACGGAAATGTGTTACATAGTCTGTTGATTGCATACTTCTATGCACGTCTTGTCTCTTTTCCTTACGACTCTCTCTCTGCCAGGAATTCAAAGCCTATCAATCAGTTATTGGAAAGGAGGGAAATGGCAGACCTGTGTAAGCAACACTGTTTTTTTCTGCTTCTTGCACCTAAGTAGTGAGATCAGCCAGCAGTAGCGTACGGGGAGTCTTGGGTTGTTAGCAGCTACGATGCTCCCATCAGACTGTTTCGGAAGTAAACACAGAGTGAGTAGCCAGCAGAAAAAAGCAGGCCCTGCTTTCTCCTAGGCAGGTTCACTGGCCACCCTTCACATGAAAATCACTTTAACACGAGCAAGCATGTTTTGCAAAGAGGCTGTGGTTTCCTGCTACCTTGGTTCTTAATAAGGAATGGGAAGGATGGAAGGTGAAGGGAACCCAACCCTGTAACGGTTACAAAGATAACATCCAAGCCGGTGTGGGGGTTTCTTTTCAGGTGTGTGCTCACTGCTTTTTGCTTGGGTATCTCCTAGGAGGTACATCCATCTTCTCAGCAGCTCCTCGTCATACGTTCTCCCCCAAGAAGGTCTCTCAGGAGGACAGATCCAGGGACAAGTCTCCAGTGCACTTGCTGCTAACCACTCCACGCCATGACCTCGCAGCTGGCCCCAGCACCTCACCAGAGCACAGACCACCTGCGGGGAAGGTTGCCCCTCCAGAGGGTGTAGCCACAGTCCCCCAGAGAGGTAAGTTCTGATCAGAAGAGGCTCCGGGACACTAACTGTTTGTGAAGTACTGGCATGACCATGTCTGTGGGTGCTAGTGTTCAGTCAGACAGGCACAACGCCTATTGATTTCTGCACTGGTCTGGATCTTCAAAGACTTGGAATTTCTGGGTTTTAGTAAGTTACATCTTTCTGTACCTTAGTCTGCCATCTGTAAAATGCAACCGACAGTACTGCTTTCCTTTGTACAACTCCTGCAGCTTTACTAGCCAAGAGGGGCTTACAAATTGGGGGCATAAATACTATTTTGGTAACATAGAGCACTGTGTCTTCATTCCCTAAATGGGCTAATTTAGAGGCAAAATAGAAATGTGATTGTATTTTCACTTGAACAGAAATACCACTAAGTATAAATTTCTGTTAATAACCTTGTATTCTTACTCGTTTTCTTTGCTGCTGGAAGTTTTAGTGTTTGAAACTTAGTTTTCTAAGAACTTTTCTTTAGATAGAATATTTAAGTAATTTATAATGACTTTTAAAAAAAAATAAAAAAATCTGTGAAAACATATTGATGAATAATTTTCTGACTAGATTCTCAGCCCTTGGAAGCTAGTGGCAATACACCTAGGAGGCTACAGAACAAGATGGAAAGCCTGCAGAAGCTGGTGGAATCATTGCAGATAAAAAACGAAGGTGCCAGAATTTACCGAAAATATTCCTGTTTTATTTAAAATACCCACACTCTCCAGAGGCTCGTCCTGTTACCTGCCAAAGCAACTATTACATGGTTTTTCATGCGGTCAGTTTGGATGTGCCGGTTTTACTAGCAGTACCCACTGCTACATTATCCTGCTCCTAGGAGAGTAATTAGATTAACTCCACAATGCCCTGTTGCTCAGCCCCTTCACTCTAATAAGCTTCAAGATCCTTAACATTTCAAACATGGCAGCTGGTCAGGGGTGCCCTCGTGTGCTGTCATATCCAATTAAATGCGATTTTTAACAAGCTGATTACTCTTTCATGGAAACTGAAAGATACTCTGACAGCAGTAGACTCCAAAAACATAGTTTCCCAGCAGTGGCCTCAGCAGCTTATCCTTTCCTCCTCATTTTTTTTTTAAATCTGCGGTGAGCACAGTGACAATGGAGAACTTTTCATGTTCTCCCTTTGAAGTCACTGGTAAAACGCTCATGAACTCCTGTGGTGGCAGGATGCCAAATGAGATGAAATTTCTTTTCTCTGGAATTTTTTTTGTTATGCACTCCAGTTGCTCCCCTTTTGCCCCTTTAAGTCTCACTGCATGGATTTGGAAAATTATTATTTCCCCGCATTGTACAGCGCACATGTGTCAGGGACAGACAAGTGACCTAATTTAAGTAAAACTTACCAAATTATTTGTATTTGGTTTAAAGTGAGTGTTCTCATTTTTATTCTTTGTCATCCATTAACATCTTCAGTTTGCCTGTTTTCTATAGCCACTTAAAAATATACGTGCATATCTGTAATCTATCAAGAGGTACTGTGTAAGAGAGGGGGAAAGCCTTTTGTGTACACAATAAGTAAACTCGTTTCTGTGAGCGTTGCACCAAAGGTATTGATTTCACAGCATCCCATGAGAGATTCTGAAATCAATGGCCTTTCACCAGTACGCCAGCATTTGGTACGTTGGCTTCACAACGCGGGTGAGGTGATGCCTCTTTATAACTAGGTTTATCTTCCCTGTTAAGGCCCTGCATACAAAGAATTGCAAACTCAAGTTGCGTTTGTAAGGGCTTGATAAGCGCAGAATAACATGTGGAAGGATATTAGAAAGCTTCAGGTGTCTGCACCTGAGGCCTCCATCATTTTAACATAAGGTGGCATTCAGATAATCTGCTCTTGCTACTATTTTCAGCCACGTCATCAATGATCAGAACTCGGGAAATGAAGACAGAGAAAGCAAAGGAAAAGAAGAAAAAGCTGTCAAAGTGAAGACATCACATACATTAGCGATTACTTTCACGTATGTACATTGTGTTTAAGATATGTCATATTTTTAAAGATTAATAATAAAAGTTCTTACAGTTTTGTAACTCTTGCCTGGAACCGTGACACTCTTTACAGTTTTTACTTTTAAATGAGTGGGAAGTACAAAGGAGTACAAATACATCTAAATACAGACTTCCACCAGCATACATTTTCAATAGCGGTGTGCCATGAGGGACGCTGGCACAGGGCACTGCTGACTGCTTCAGCTTCTGGTATTTCTTCTGTGTGTTTTGGGTCTTGCACACCATATCAGGTCCTGTTTTTCAGAAAGTTAGTTTTTAAATTATTTGTTGGGTGCTTTTTTTTCAGTCTAAAATAAATTGGTTTTCCCTCCCTCCATACTTAATGTTATTACTTCAATAAATTCTGATTCATCCGGATGTCCCAGAACTGCCAAGTATTTCCAATAAAAGCAGGAAACCTGCCCGTGGCACCTGTTTGCAATGAGATAAAGTGTTGAATTACATACCTACAACAGCAAGACTGCACAGATTTCATCCTATACCATGATTCCTTTAAGCAGAACGGACTCGTCAAGTGGGGTTTTTTTTTAATGTCATTTTCACTGCTTGTTCAGATATTTGGTTTGATTGATTGTACAAATGGAGAGTCCACGGTCTGCCTTGGGATTAGCTTTGTAAGCATGGCACTCGTATTTTGACTCACAGCTGAGGGTGTGTATATTCCTAGTTTGTGACTTTTTGTCCTTCTTCAATCTGTGTCCCTCTATAAAAGCTAAAATAGCTGAAGTTTGGGCAGAAAGAAAATGCACATTGAATCTATACTGACTTGTTTTCTTACAACAGTCTTTTATGAATTAAATACCCGGCTCCACTGCCCATATTAAGAAGTTTGCTAAAATAGCTGGGCATATGACTTCAAGTTGGTCTCCAAAATCCTCTTCAGTTGAGTCACCAATTCAGACAACCTTCCCTTAATACAAGTGCCTAAGAATAGTGTTTTCAGAGGCCATTCCTCGTGTAAGATTTAGTAATAAACAGGAAGGCACGTGTAGGCACGCCTGGCATATATGAATTTATTTTAAAACCTCCTCTGTTTTGTGACATTTGAGGATTTTGCAGCAGCGGGCAACTGACTTAGTGCACTTCAAAGAGATAAAAGACTATCCAATGCTAAAAACAATTCCAAAGTAGTAAGATGAACAGGATCACTAAAGTATCAGATTGATGTTTAAAGCCTCATTGGGGTTTGACTATACCGCAGGGAACAAGATATTTGTTGAAAATAAGACAGGGGAGGAAGAACTTTGTACTCCTCCCAAATTGAATACTTTTCCAGAACGGGCCGTTTGATTATTGTCTGGGGACTGTTCGTGAAGAGGAGGTTGATGGTGCTGCCCCATCAGAGTCTAGCAGGGCTGGCCGAGAAGCTGGTCACGGAAACTGCTGGCCTGGTAGCAGGGGAGTTCTTATTAGAAAAGCTACTAAGAAAACAAGGGGCGAGATGGCTCTCTGCAATAAATTGGTACCCTAGCGCAGGAAAGTAGACTGTCCCCAGGGCCAGCGGGAGGTGCCCCGGGGCAGCTTCCCTAGCATTAGTGTTATTCCTCATTATCTGCTTTCTGAAAAGCAATTGTTGCTTTGGATTTGTGTCAGCGTGGAATACCACGCTTGAATTCAAGGAGCTTACCTGGTGATTTTGTCCAAACCAAATGATTTATGGCTCCGGCTCAGAAGGACTAACTTCATGAGCACAAGCCATGCAGATACCAGCTGGGTTTTGTTGACTTTAGAGCAACAGAACTATATTTGGGGTAGAAATTTTTTTAATTGGAGGTCTTCTTGTGTGGGAAGAAGAGATTAGTGAGTTGTTCCTAAGCTGTCCTCGGTTATTGTCAACACTGTTTTGGTTTCATTCAGGCGATTGTCTGTATTTCCTAGTATTTTTTCCCACTGATTCTGTCATTTTTTGCAACAGTGTTGCAAACTTAGTCAAAATGTTTATACAGACCTCTCCCCTTTCCTAGGAATCCCTTGCCTTGAAATTGAAAGGATCATTTTAGATGGCTTGTGTGTATCACAGTTTTGACTGGTTATACATATTTCACAGATCTGCCAAAGTTTTCATGAGAAGGGGGTGAGGTGTAGAGAACGAGAGCCTGTATTCACCCCGTAGCCCAGCAGGCTGGAAAAGGTCAGTGAAAAGTGCACATTCAGTTGTGTTTGAGGAGCCAAGCTAAAAAGAGTCTCAGAAGACTGCAGCCCTGTGAGAACGGAAGGGAGCAGGTGGAGAGGTACAAATAGCCAGAGAGAAGGGAGATCTGCCAAGTAAAAAGGCAGTTTATCATCCTTGTGCTAGAATCCAGCAGATTTGGGACCAAGTCTGGGCTTGCTCCCTGCCACCAGCAGAAGGGAAAGAACTGGCCTGGGGAGGCAGAAGGGTCACGGACTGGTGGGGCCCAGAGCAGCTATATATATCCTGGACTTTGCAGCATGAATAGCGTTTTGTTATTCCATGTCACGCAGGTGAATGACAGGAGGACTGTTAGGCAAATCTTGAACACAGCAGGACACCACAGATGGCAACCAGCCCCCTCCAGAGAAACCCTAGTGCCAGTCTAATATTTTTGAACGGATCATGTGGAGAGACTCCAAACAGTAAGTTTAACTCACAGAGAGAATGTGGGATGGGCGTGTTTTTTGTAAAGGCACCTGCAAAGTGAATAGGAAGCAAACAAGTTGCAATGCAAGTTTCTGTATGTGAGTTTTAAACTGGTTTATGCCCAGGACCCACTCCCGCCTCAGGCTGTCTGCTCAGCTTACCATCCAGGTGCAGCATTTAGCATTTGGACACTGAACTACTTCTCAAATAGGAGCAGATTGCATTTCACCTAAAATTTGTCTAATTTGTCAGAAGTTTGTCAGCAGCATGAGCAAGTGAACTTAAAAGGCAGGTTTTGGTTGCAGACTTCGTGGCTTTGCCAAGCTGTGAGTGACACAGTTTATTATTTACTTTTAGATACCCTGAGCCGCTGGCTGCTAGGCTGTTACATCCACGTAGGAATGTCAACAAGAACTTGTTTCTGCCCTGTAGCCTCACTAGTCTCACAGCCCGGACACGCCGTTAGACGGGCACCAGCCCAGTCCAGCATAATCATTTTTTTGCAGCAAGGCAACTTTTTTTAAATGCACCTTCACGCTTGAGTGAGTGGATTGTTCAATAATGGCAAATCACCTCTTGGTAAACTTGGAGAAAATACTAATCAGCCTCTCCAATAAAACTGAAATCCAGAGTTCTTGCTTTCGCCATACAAATAACATTTAATCTACATAGTTTGCTGGGTAAACAGTGATGTGAATGGCATAATAAGTTAGAGTTAGAGCAAAAGCGTAGTGCGGGTCTTTGTAGATACCTTGCTTGATCATTCAGCAAAATGATGCAATCAGAAGGACTTTATATGTGTTGTCTGTGGGATCAAAGCGCAGGGTGTTTAATTAAAAAAAAAAAATCGTTCTCAATTTGAGACTTCTCAGGGTTAGGCTGCTTGAAACATGTTCATCATTGCATTAGAGAATCTATTCTAGTGTCGGTTAAGTGGCTTTCTAGTGAATATCTTAACCTAATACCACAGTTAATCTTCTCAGACAATGTATGTATAAATACACTCAAATGGCACTGACTGTGGACAAGTGCTTTTTAAGTTGGCAATACCTCGCTATTTGAAGAGCTTGCATTCATGGGAAAAAGAATTGTAAACCGCTCGAAATAAGCCTTTGACTTCAGTGATTTCTGAAGCTCAACTTTTATTTCAACGGTACCTCTGTATATTAGGTAAATTGTTCACTCAAATTTATCGTTAGAAGAGCTACGTGCAAAAAAAATGCGGTTAAGGTACCGAGCCATTAGTTCCAGCACAATTTTACCTATTCTGTTGAAGCTGTAAGTTACTGACTGAAACCTGCCCAGGTGCTTGGTGTACTCAGTGGTGGTGTGCATGGACAGAACTAAGGGCTTTCTGTTTATACGCAGGAAGCATAGTTCATGATGAAACAATAGAAATATTTGTTACAGTGAAGCAGTAGCCCCTAAAATGACATGAGCCTCATGTTAATACTTACTACCAATTGGATGCCCATTACCCATTAGACAGAGGAGGTAAGGCTCTGAAGCTCATCTTCCAGTCCATCACCGAAATCCATTCTGTTGCACATATTTGGACTGCTCCACCACGCAAAGCAGGAAAGGATTAGCAGAGGCAGGTAGATAAGCAATGCGCTTTTGAAGTAAACGTTCCAAACTGAAGTGCTAAGTTATGCACTTCCAGAACTCCTACAAAACTATGCTCTTCAGACCAAATTCACTCTAGGGAATTGGTATTTGCAAGCTAGAGCTAGGTTCCTCACTGTGGAAAGAAGAGCTTGCTGAAGTGGCATCATGTACGCGTAATCAAAAATAGGAAAACCAGGCAAGCAGAGCAGCTTTCTGCTGCTGTCATGTAAAAAAAAAAAAACACTAAGTGGCTGAAGCTGGAAGTATTCTACTTGATCTGGCTTACCAGAAGGCCACAACTTGAAATAAATCTGCGTTGAAAAGCCTAGTCTTGAAAAAAACCATACAAGTTAGAGCTAAGGAGTTGCCAGCAGCCCTGTGGTGTTGTTCCTAGGTAGGCAGGATATGCCACCTAACCATTTCAGAACCCATCCCATTTCCTAGCCATCATGGCAGTCCGGGGTGTTCTCAAAGCCTGCTCCCACCCTGACCAAGTAATTCATTAAGCCCAGACAGCCCTTTCTGACCTTTGCTCTCCTCTCAGCAGGGTGATCTGGCTAAAAGGGACCTGTCTGCCAAGCCCTCCTTGGAGCCGAGGTGCTGCCTGGAGAGCAGGGGGTAGACAATTAAGTGCTTTGGGGTTAAACCTTTATCACTCCCAAGAGCGCCAGGCTCTTTTCAGGAATTTTTTAGCACTGAGATTGCAGGTCAAGTAACTCGCTTCCACCGAAGTTATTAAAATGAGTCAGTTCACTGTAACGGCCTGTCCGCCTGAAAGTGTTTATTGTTTACTCAATACATTACATAAGTTAAAACACTTAAGTTCCTACTGCAGAGTAGGTAACCACGCTTCCTTGTACGCTTCCAAAGCCCCAAGCAGGCAGTACAACGATGCATCCCATAGCCCCACTCAAAGCACCACCAACTCAAGTCCAGGGTCCAGATTTACCCGGACAGGCAGCTGCTCGGAACGCTGCTCACGCCTCCGTAGCCTACCTTGCACATCTTCGGAACACGTTTGAAGTTGAATTTTCAGGTTGCCAAATGAGTTCTCAAAGGGGATGGCAGAGACGCGCTGCTCACGCAGTTTAACCAGGTTGGATACAGGATTCTCTGCGCTTGAGAAGGTCTCCTACTGAAGAAGGGGGAAAGTTTAGGGGCTCTGCAATTAATCTATGCGGGTTTGCCATTAGATAAGCAGCTTCCAAAATCCCATTAATGGTGTCCCCACCACTGATGAACAATTTTATCTTCGTGTTCAGTCACCAGGGTCCTATTACCGCATTCTTCCCAACGTCTGACCTTCCCATTCTCCACCAAGATAAATTTCCACTCCACTTTGGTGTCCGCTGGCAGACTAATGGATTCAGACCAGAAGCCATCCTTGTCGTACTTGAGGGGAACGAAGCTGTGCCACTGGCCAAGGCACTCGTGGTCACCAGTAACACCAATCAGCTGAGCGTCAGAGCGGGTGATGTAGTGGACGCGGAAAGTCACGTGGATGTTTTGAAACATGGGGGGCACAGCCGCCACTCTCTTGGCTTTCAGTTCCCCATCGGGGCAGTCTCCTTGTTCCCATTCCTTGCTGTCGGGGTCTTCGGCGCTGCCATTCTTGCCAGCCTCTCCCCAGGCCACGTGCTCACAAACAACTTCCCACTCTTCGTGGTCCCAGTCCCTGCTCTCAGGTGGCCGACCCGGCTGCTCCTCGCTTCTCTCCTTACACGCATCACCGGAGGCTGCTGCCAAGTTCATTGTGCACCATCCATCACCTGCCGGTCCCATCGAGGGTCTCGGCTTGCCGGCCTGGCTGCCATGCCTGTCGGCTGGACGCTCCCCAGCGTCGGCGGCACCCTGGTTCGGGAGCAGCTGCTCGCGCTCCGGAGGTTCTCCTGCAGCTCCACCGCTCGGAACGTGGTTAAGCTCTTTCCTTGGCACAGCTGCCAGATCCTCTCCTGGCTTCCGAGGGCCGGACCGGGCAGCAGCCTTGGCCTCCAGCAGCGCTCGCTCGCGGCCCTCTGGAAAGGACAAGGAATTGAAGCGGGAACAGTTGAAGCCCCGCGGAC